>JAOPUL010003973.1:4776107-4789315 GCA_027564515.1 Octopus rubescens | reverse complement strand
AGTCAAACCGTCTAACCCATGCCTGCATGGAAAAAGAGACGTTAAAGGATGATGATGATGATGATGATGATGATGAAATATATATGATGGGTTTCTGCACAGTTTCCATTTACCAAATTCCACAATTGTTGTTGTTTGTTCCTACCTAGGTCTGATCCAGCAGATCTTTGATCAAAACAATTCTAGCAGCCGCCATTCTGTTCCTCACATCAACTAAAATGACTTCAACCACGGAGTTATCTCCCTTCACAGTTCAAATCCAGCCAAATAAACTTTGGGTTTCATATTTCTGGTTGTGAGGTTGATAAAAATAAAATACCAGTTAACACTGGGCTCAGTGTAATTGACTGACCTTCTCACCTCAAAATTGCTGACCTTGTGCTGAAATTAGAAATTGTTCTTTTTAACATAGGTAGAAACCCAAGATTTAGTGGAAAGGAAAGAATGAAATTATCACTCCCCCCCCCCATTCTTGACTGATATTTATTTTTTGATCCTACAACAATGGAAAGCAAAGTTAACCTTTCATCCTTTCAGAGATGATAAAATGAAGTACCAGCCAAGTCTTGGTTTTATAATTAAATCTTCCCTTCCTCTAAATCTTTGGATTTATGCCTGCGTTAGAAATTGGTGTTGTTTGATATCTAAAATATTTTCTGACCAGGTTGTTTGATATTTGATGTATTTCCACTGTCAATAATTTGGATTTCTGTTAGCATTCACCTTGAAAGAATTGAACCATCTCCAACCAGTGAAACTATAGCATTCCAACAGAAGATGTTATATAAACAAGGACCAGATATTGATCAAGATCTGACTTAAGCACACTTATCCACTTTTTTCTGCCTTACCATTTATATTAATGCAGGAGAGTCTCTTGCACAACATCAAAGCAAATGATGAGTTCACTCTGTGGATGCTGGAATACATAATCAAATCAACAGAAATCTCTTTTGAGTTGTTGAAAAGAATCAATCTGACAGAGTTTAATGCAAATTTCCAAATAATGAACAAGGAAGATTTGGCAAAGATAAAAGTGATTAAATACTTCCATTTAGCTATGTTTTACTGGCAATTGAATATCATTTGGAATTTGATATCTACTCATGGCCATACAATAGGAGGCTGCAAACAAGTGCTCAGTAGATACATTTTTGTGGCTATCTGCATCTCCAGCCATTCATGTTGTGCATTTTGTCATCTTCAAAGCCATTATTGAAGGTGAAAGAATATGCCATAATGCATGGTTGATGCAGACATCTATTTCATCTTTATGCTGGTTTGTTGACAGTGAAAGTAGCCCCAAGGCACTTGAATTGATCAATCTCTTTCAAATTCTTCCATTGAATATAGCAGAAACCCTTGCAAAAGATGAGCTACCAACAGTTTTTGTCTTGGCCACATGCATTTTTGTTTTTTGTTTTTTTTCCTTCCTCCTCTTTTTACTCGTGTATTTCAACTTTTTCTTTCTACTAAAATAGTTTAATGGAAGGAATCATAAATTTAACCCACTACATAATCTATTTTCTTGCTAGAATATTTTAGCCATGTTTCTTATGTTAGAAATTATTCTTGTTGTTGTTGTAAGCTTCCAATATTTCATTTTTCTCTTTCTCTTTCCATTTCTAGATTTTTCCTGGCCAGTTTTTATACAAAATACGACACTTACCATTTTCTTGTCAATGCATTTGTTCTCGCACTGAACCTTATTCCTAAATTACCCCAATTCCATGGTGTACGGTTGTTTGGTATCAACAAGTACTGAAGGACAAGAAGAAGTGGGGAGGAATGAAAAGAAGAAAAAACAAAATCTATGTCTGTGGGGTAGGGTGGAGCTAAACCAACTTCTTCCAGTTCACAACACTCCACTCACCCACCCTAAACCTACTACCAAACACCACCACCTCCAGATACCTAACAGTTAAGGGTGGAAGAAGAGGTGTGCTTATTAAAAATGTGGATGATGCCATCATTTTGGTTGGATGGGCAAAAATGTATTTTTCTTTTCAAATTGTTTCCCCCCCCCTCCCCTTCCTCTTCTTCCTCCTCGCTACCACCAACAGGTTGTAAAGAACTTTTTTTTTTTTTTTTCTTCTGTCTTTCTTTCCACTCTCACATTTTTTCCAGCTGTCTCATCCTGCACTGTCCCCTCCCACACCTCCTATGCCAAGTGATCCCCCTGGGAGTGGTGGGAAGGGAGAGAAAAGAATGAGGCGTGGGGTGGGAGGGTGATTTTATATAAGTGATACGCGGTGTGGCAAATTAGAAGGCACAGGTAGGACTTGCGCGCGCGCACCCACACACTCATACACACACACACACACACACACTCCCTGCCACATGTGTGTGTTTTTAATTTTGTCTTACATGACAGTTGTTAACTAATCTATGTATATATGGATTTTCACCTAGTATTATATGATTATATATGTGTGTGAATGTGTTTATATGTGTATATATATATATATATATATATATGTATGTAGACACACACACACACACAAGTATAACATAACATTTAATGTAAAAATAAAGATAATCTACATGCAAATATATATATATATGTGTGTGTGTGTATAGATATATATATACATACACACACATACACAACAAAATATAATAAAAAATTACAAAAATTATTTGTTTCTTTCAATGTTTCCATTTTTGTATCACAATTTCTTATCTTTTAAATTTTTATCTGTACTGAACAGGACTGGATTTAAACCATAGGGGGCTCGGGGCCCTTCATATACAAGAATTAAAATCTTGGAAAATTACCAAATTTAAATCACAAAATCCATTTATTTCATGTAATTGAATTTGATGAGTTAGCAGAGAAAGTTTAAATAAACAACTGAAAATGGCGCTTTATAGATACTTTTCAAAATTCTAATTTCATTTTTCACCCATCCACTTGCGGTGTTTGACTTTGCCTTCATTGTGTACAAGGAAGGAAGGAAAAGGGGTGAGGTTTTTTTGTTTTTTTAATGCGAGTTACATGTGGTGTACGATAAAAGAGAGAACATTATTTTAGTGGTTGTTGCTGTTCCAGGGGCACAATGTGTGTGTGTGGCAGGGGGAGATACTAACATTTAAAAGACTTGGATTTTTAAAATTCTTTTTTTTTTTTTTGCAATGTGATGAAAAGGAAAAACAAAAAGCCAACATAAAAGGAAATTCAAGCTTATATGGGACAGCTATTCTGAAAGTTTGCTTTTCCAATTTCCAGTAGGGAGTAGGTGGGGCATAATCAGTAATATTTACTGCATTTTTGACTTGGAAAGAATTTTTTTTTTTTTTTTTTTTACAAAACCTACATCAGCTAAGCAAATGACTTTCTCTCTAAATGCATTAAAAACACTATTTCAGAAAATTATTACTGTTTGCTTTGAGCATATAAAAGACAAATTTAGGCAGAATTCTGCTCATAACTTTTGTATTTTTTGGAATTTTAAGAAATGTTTTGTGAATTTGTGTTCTACGCACAGGAATCTTTTTTTTTTTTTAGTTTAAAATATAGACAGTTTGAATTTTTGGCTGAAATCCCGTCAATAGACCATTAAATGTATTTATGGGGAGAAAGATATTGAAAGACATAAATATGTCAGATTGACAAACAGAGGATGATATGAGGTGATTGTGAAATGTGCTAAAAATAACAGCCAAATACACCTTAGTCATGTATTGAAAGAAGGAATTTGACCTAGAGACAACGTCTTTCTATCAATCTCTTTATCTTCACACATACATAGCTGCTTTTGGGACAGGGTAGCAAACTATTTTTTAATTGAATAAATTGGTGTCTCTAAGGTGGCAAAATCTATGGTTATCATAAAAGGGAATTCATTATGTTTTTTAAGAAGTCACGATATCTTTGTATAGTGAAAGAGAGCCTCTTTATGCC
Source organism: Octopus rubescens (assembly GCA_027564515.1). Lineage (NCBI taxonomy): Eukaryota > Metazoa > Mollusca > Cephalopoda > Octopoda > Octopodidae > Octopus > Octopus rubescens. The sequence continues at coordinate 4,785,411 of JAOPUL010003973.1, read as the reverse complement.
AGATTGCTGGGAGGTGGGGGCCTCCCTATTTTGAGTGCTACATACTCTTCGTAGCAGGGTGCCCGGGACAATTGCTCCCTCGCCCTCCTATAAATCCAGCCCTGGTACTAAAGTGGCATGCTGCATACGGAATCTTTCTAAAGTGAGAAAATATTACTTTACTGCTCAATTTGAAACCAGGAACTTTGATGGAGAAGGATTGCAGTGAGATACATAGTTGCGCTTTGAATTTGATTACAAAATATTTTTTAAAAAATTGATCCAGATTTCTGTGAAGTGAGACAATATTTAACCAGAGCTCTGTACCACTCTCCACCAATCAACTGAAACTTTTCATGTCTGTAAACTTTAAATATGTCCCTTCTTCAAATCAACCCTACTTATGGTGTTTTTCTGTTTTGTTTTTTGTTTGAGCAGTGAATAACAATGGCAAAATGTCAAATAAAATGCTTTGCAGTATTTTGATCTCATTCTGAGTTCAAATCCTCTTGATGGAATATTGTGAATCAATGTAATCAACTGAATACCCTCAAAGATGGTGCTGCCCCAATTATGGCTACAGTCTGAAATTAGTAGAAGACTAAAAGACTGTCGTCATTGTGTTGACTGTCGCCAACATCAACTAATAAGGATCTTTTAGAATTAAAACCTAATTGATTCTGATTATTTGTCTCCTGTGATGACTGGTTTGTATCAGTCCATTCTGTGTTGTTGATTGTGTTAAAACAGGCATTTAATGCATATTGGGATGACAGCAAAGTAAATGAGGGAGTTAAGAGAAAATAACTCTGAACTACTTGGGGCATAAATTTAGATGACAAACTGATACCATAGATAAATTCTTCATTTATTGTTCTCACTCCCTGAACACTGAGTTCAAATTCAGCTACGGTCAACTTTACTTTTCATCCTTTTGGACTTGACAAAAAAAAAAAATGTACCAATCCAGATCCCTTACAATATTTGTTCCAGCTCTTTGCATTCTGAATTCCAATCCTACCATGACCTACTCCCCTGGCAGACTTATTCTGTCATCCATTTTAACCCACCTGAAACCTTTGTTCCTTTAGTGAAGTTCACTCTGTTGCAATCATTTAAACCAGAATTTTGGTTTGAGGATATCTGCTTACCTCCTGACAGAAACCCCCTCCCCCACCTAGAGGTGATTATTAGCAACTCTGAATGAAGAAGGGAGATAACCTCAATAAATAATTTCATAATTGGATTAACATTCTTAAAAAAATGGAACAATCTGATATTTGTTTCAGAGGTGAGGAACAGCTTTGGACATATATTCTAGCCTTGATTTGGCCTTATTGGTATTGCTTTGGCATCCAAACAGATTATGCCAATTTAATATATACACAAGTCCTCGTTGCTATAAATAAATACTTGTTTACAGTTGTGTGATGAAATATACCATGAGAGCATTGTTAAATCTGATAAACACAGTCTGTGATAACTTACCTGTGTAAATTGTTGTCATAATGCACAAGTAATTAATTCCAGAGTATTGGGAAACCCACAGACTCATCCAAACCTTTGATAAAGAAGCAATATCTGACTAAATAAACCATATAATAAGGAAAACATGTCAAATCAATATTGTTGGCTTCGGAATCGGACGATTCTTTTTATATTTCAGTTTGGAAATTTAGACTAAAGTATATCTTTTGTTTATAAAATATTTTTGATTTTATAAACCATGAACAGTTGCTAAAACAGATTGTTGGCACAACCTAAAATAAGGGTCTCACCTCTTGTAATTGATTACTTTTGCCCTTAATAGCATTGATGGAAATGCTCGATTGACTGGTGACGTTAGCTTTCATGACTGGCAAAAAATTGGTCTGGCAACACTTTATATGTCAATGTTCTTCAGGAATATTGATGACCCCCCCCCCCTCTTTCACGTAGGGTCTTCAATATGTGTATTATTGTAAATAAAAGATTTAGTTTAAAAATATCCTGAATCTGCAGAAACTGGTCCACATCAGCAACAATTAGTCTCTAACTGGAATTTGATTATTCTAATTGCCATGATGAAGACGGAAGAATTTAAAACTAATTCTCTCATTCCCCAATTCCTGATATGTTAGTTTCTTCACTCTTCTTAACAATTGAACTTATTGACATTTTCTGAGAATTTCCACAAATTCTTTTTAATATAACAAGGTTGAAAATGAAACCCAGAATAAAAATTAGAGACATGGTCATCATTTAATGTCCGTTTTCCATGCTGGCATGGTTTGACTGGAGCTGGTAAGGCCAGGGGCTGCACCAGGCTCCATTTTCTGTTCTGGCATGGTTACTACGGCTGGATGCCCTTCCTAACGCCAACCACTCCAGAGAGTGTATTGGGTGCTTTTAATGTGGCACCAGCTAAAAGTGAAAAAATGTGGATGGCATAGAAAGAGGTTGAGTCCACTTTCAATGGGGAGATTAGGATTGTCAAAGGCAGTATGTATGTCATCAAGAAGGATGGTTCTCTTTTTAGGTGCAGTGGTCAAGAGAGGGGCCTAGATATTTGTCAGTGAGGATTCATGACCCAAGGTGGTAGTCCAGATTTAAAAAAAAAAAAAAATAGGCGATTGACTTTTCATCAGATCGGACCTAGGAAACAATGTTTTCCACTGGTCTTTCAATTGCTAATACTATCTATCGGTCGCAAGATGATTGCAGAAGTACTTAAGTATGACTAAAATGTCAACTTGGAGAAAGCCTTCAACAGAATCCCTCACGTTGGTCTGGTGGTCACTGAAGAAACTAAGAGATGACAAAAGGTTTATCAATGCCATACAAGCAATGTTGAGAATCAGCAAAGTGAAAGTTAGCAATAAGTATAGTGACAAATTTAGTGTGCAAACAGGCGTCCATCAAGGCTCAGTTCTCAGTCCCTTTCTATTGATCATAGTTCTCTAGGGCATAACAAAGGAGTTTAATAGTGAATGCCCATGGAAACTTCTATACACTAATAATCTTGTTCTCATAGATGAAATTGTAGTGGGATGAAAGAAGAAATTCCAGACATGGAAGCAAAACTTGAAATCAAAGAGCCTCAAAATTACTTTAATAAAGTCTAAAGTATTAGTAAATAGGAAAAGAGTAAGGACTCTACTCACATCAGAAAAATGGCTGGGCTCACTATGTAGAAAACAAGTACATAGGAATTCCATAGAATGTACCTGGTTGTAAACTTGAAAGGTAAAGTGGAATCCCATTTAGGTTAACAGAGAAAGCAGATTGTGTATTTGGCAGATGTGCACGAGCGATAAACACTAAGTGCAACAGGAAATAGAATCAACCAAATTGCAATGCCACATGATAGTGAGATGTGAGATGTAGGCCTTGAATACAGAAGAGCTGTGAAGACTAAAAAGAAATGATGCAAGGTTTCATCACTGGATGTATGATGTTAGTATGTATGAATGACAAAGTATGACTATGTTGAAAGGAAAACTGGACATAAGAGGAATCAGATGAAGTGTGAATGTGATGTGTATGATCATCTGTTGTATAAAGATGTCTCAGTTGTTTACAGTGGATGGAAGCACTCAGGGAGATGTGGGATGAAGTGGTGAAGACTGATGTCAAGATATTAATCCTTGCAGAGGAGGCAACAAAGAAATGAGCTGACTGGAGGTATGCAGTTCTCAAGAAGACCTGCTGATCTATGCAAGAATAGCAAATCTGATCTTAAAACACACACACACACAGATAAATATATACATTTATATAGGCAAGTATGCTCTTTCGTACATAGATACAAAAACGCAAATATGTACTTGAATATATAAATACATAAACACAAATATGCACACACACATGTAGGGAAAATTAATCTCAAGATGATGAACCTCACACAAAAAAAGAAAAAAGATGACAAGTGCCCACAACAACTGATGCTGTACAGGAGAAAACCCAGTCTCTTGGGCAAACATGGCAGAGAGAATACTAAAAGGAATGTTGATGACTGAGATATTATCACTGAATTCATTCACTACTCTTCCCACTGCTCCTCTTTTCCAGTCTCCTTGGATGATTCCATTGCAATCAGTCACTATTCCTACACTTATATGGGATCTCCGATTTCTTTTTCTTGTTACATTCACCTTCTGCTCCCCCAACCTCTTCCCCCTCAACACACTTTCATCTTCCCCTCTCTGGCTTCTCACCACCCTTGTGTCTTCCTTTCATGTTCTTTTCCCCCCCACACACACACTTCCACCCATATTCACTCTTGTAATGTGGGGTAGCACTGGATTCTTCACTACACAACTCACCCATCATCCTGGGTACTTTACCTCTCTCTTTCAAACTCACCCCTTCCATACTGCCTCCTGTTCTCTCCACAACTCATCACAATAAATCTGTTCCTCTCATCACTTCAACTAAAATCACTTTTATTCTCCTTTCAATCATGGGAGTTCTTTAGGCTTGGCTATGTCTCTGCCTCAGTACCAATCCTGAGAAGCTGGGACAAGCAGAAAGCTACAAACTGATGAAGGCACAGTCAAAATAAAACATTCTTGTAAATCAACATGCTGATAAGAACCACAAATGCAGTTGCATATTATAGGTGGGGGTAAGAAATATTAAACATACCCTGCTTTAGAAATGTATTAATTTGAATCTGTTAAATACAATTCAGATCTTTATTTTTCATGGTTTATTTTATATTTTAAATGTCTATTTAAGCTGTCTCCAGAAAACCGAAAAATCTAGAAATCTAGGCCACTTCTGGCATCAAGTTTGCCAAAGAATTGCTCTGGTACTGTATTTCCAGTCCTCACAGTCCTACATTGTAAACTTTCATTCTTGTGCACCCACCCATCTTCTAGAAGCAGGTTGTCAGGTGGATATTGTTATTCCAAAAACCAGATTTCAAAAATCGAAATTTTGAAAAATTATTTTTTAGAATCGTCATCTCCATACTTTTGTATATCTTTGACTAACCTATATTGTCCTATTGTGTCCTTTTTATTAAGACATTAGCGGTACGTGAGTTGAGGGAGATTTGACTGTTATTTCTAGCATTTGAAGCAACCATATTGAAGCCGTGTGTTGGCTGTTCAGAAGACTGGTAGAACACTAATACGCATGCGCAATTGAATAAACAAATTAAATTTCTTTAAACGAAGTTTTAAAGAAAATGGAGGTGATGGAGAAAGAATTGGTTTTATAGTATAAAGTGTATTCTTTCTCCATTCTCAAACCGTGTAAAATGATTTTATCATAAGATTGATATAACTAAAGATGTTTCTCAATGTATTAAACTGTTCGGGACATTGAACTTATGACACCGGCACAATTGAAACAAGGGAAAAATTATTAATGACACCGGCACAATTGAAACAAGGGAAAAATTATTAATGACACCGCTGACTTTCTACTTAATATCAACTAATTTAATTATGTAGTATTATGGTAATTATATCATGTTAGAGTGAAATTTAATTTTTGTACACAATATATTATGACCTCCATATTTCAGGGTCGTTGTTTTATCGTCTGCCTGATTAAATATTTCATCACAAATTACGTTACATCTTTAATTGGTTGCTCCCCAACAGGACAAGGTAAACATATTTTAATTACCAATTAACGAGTAATTAGCATACAGTTATACTAACTTAATGTTTCATTTAAACTTATAGTAGAAGAATGCCGATTTCATCAGAAAGTGTGGATGATATGTTTTTCACTTACATACCTTCGATTAACCAAAACCACAGTTATTAACGTAGAATACAAGTCTTTGACTTCAACACTATGTGGGCCACTCGGAGGAGATAGTCTTTTCAGCGGCAATCATTTAAGTGGTGATATCCAAAATAACAAACTATTGTAGAGTTTACTCAAATATTTCTCTGTTTTTAAGAATCACAATGGGAGACGTTAATCACTTGGACACTTATAACCCAACAGTTTTTGACAATAAAGATCTAATTCCACAGGCATACACTGGTGAGAAACCTTTATGTAGTAAAACGTTTATTAAACAAAGTTCATTATACAGAAATATTGAATATCGTTGTGAGATTTGCAAGAAAACATTATCTTCAGAACATGAAGTCTTCGCACACAAAAGAATACACAAAACGGAAAAACTTTTCCACTGTGAGATATGTGGAAAATACTTTGTCTCTAACAGTAAATTAACAAGACACAAAAGAACTCACACTGGAGAAAAACCCTTCCATTGCGAAATATGTGGAAAATACTTCATCTCTAACAGTAATGTAGCAAGACACAAACGTAGTCATACTGGAGAAAAACCGTTTCATTGTGATATTTGTGGGAGATCATTCATTGATAATTCTAATCTTATAGTTCACAAAAGACAACACACTGGAGAAAAACCGTATCACTGTGAAATATGTGGACGATCTTTTATCACTAACAACCACTTAATAACACACAAAAGAATACACACTGGAGAAAAACCGTTTCACTGTGAAATATGTGGGAAGTCTTTTGCTCAGAATTTTTGTCTCGTTCTCCACATACGTAGTCATACTGGAGAAAAACCCTATCGTTGTAATAAATGTGGGATATCATTCTCTCATAACTCTCATCTTGTAGTTCACAAACGTTGTCATACAGGAGAAAAACCTTTTCATTGTGATATCTGTGGGAAATCCTTCTCTAATAATTCTCATGTTACAGTTCATAAACGAAGTCACACGGGAGAAAAACCTTTCCATTGTGAAATTTGTGGAAAATCGTGTGTCACTAATAGTGACTTAACAAAACACAAAAGAATTCACACAGGAGAGAAACCCTATCAGTGTGGAATTTGTGGAAAATATTTTATCACTAACAGTGACTTAAAAAGGCACAAACAAATACACACAGGAGAAAGACCCTTTCATTGTGATATTTGTGGCAAATCATTCTCTAAGAATTCTTGCCTTATAGTTCACAAACGTAGCCACACTGGAGAAAAACCACATAGCTGTGAAATTTGTGGCAAATCGTTTATTACAAACAGTGACTTAACAAAACACAAAAGAATACATACTGGAGAGAAACCGTATCACTGTGATATTTGTGGCAAATCTTTCTCTGATATTTCTAGTCTTGCAGTTCACAAACGTAGTCATACTGGAGAGAAACCCTATCATTGTGAATTATGTGGGAAATCATTCATAACAAATAGTGGCATAATAACACACAAATTAATACACACTGGAGAAAAAAGCATTTAGCTGTGAAATATGTGGGGAATCATTTATCACTAATGAAGACTTAAAAACACACAAACAAATACATACTAAAGGGAAGTATTTTGATTGTGAAATGTAAAGAATCCTCTTTTAAATCTAATCTTATAATCCCCCAACAAGTATATATTAGAGAACAATTGTCACTGTTGAAAACCTTTTTCTTTGAATTTTCATCTTTTAATCTAAACTTGTGAACATTGGACAAAAGAAAAGAAAAAAAAACTATATCAGTGTGAAACTAGTCTTGACTTGTAAATTCACAATTCAGACTGGTGAAAACCCACTGTGAAATATGTTGAATATTATTCTTTGACTTTGTAGTCTTATAATCCCACAAATACACTGATGGAAGATCTATTCACTTATTTGTCATTAAAGTTTCTTATAGAGACACAGTATAAACAAATGTGAAATGAAATTTGTGGGAAATTATTCTCATTTAAAAGCCATGTTAAACATATATATAGGAGGAAAATATTATTGAGATGACTTGTTAAAAGCATTCTTTATAAACAGAAGTAAAATGAAACTGAGAATTTCATGTAAAATCTTATCCTTGAAATTTGTGATAAAATATTTACATTTATATGCAAAATTAAAATATCATTTTGAAAGTTCTTATAAATTTTAATTTAAAACCTTATAACTAACCTTTGTTGAATTATATTTTCTGGATAAATGAAATTATCTTTTTTCAAAATAGATTCACTTCTAAAAACTAATGGTAACAAAAAATTTAATAGAGGGACATGTGAAGCATGCATTTATAATTGGTTTCCTGGACTACACCTTAATAACTCTTTGATTGTTGCCTGGCATAAACACTGTGATTATTGGTGATCTAATAACTTATTAGCACTAGAGTCCTGGCTGTCCATAGTTACAGGACAGCATTGTAGGTAGGACCAAGAGAAAGTATGGTAGGCAGGTGTTGCTCATGGTTAAAGACTGCAGGATGGTGAGGCCTGAAATTATCTGTTATAGGTGCAGTCAGGTGGATCACCATCAAAATACAGCAACCGGGGAAACAAGAAAAGAGGAGTTACTGTGCCAGAAACTACTCATACTCTGCAAAGACACTCCTAAACAACTCCCAATTACTGAGGGTGATAGTAAGTGGGAGGGGATTTGAGCCCTCTTCTATACTGGTTGTACAACCACACTAGTCACACCAAGATTGGTTGATGGGTAGAGTGGGAAGAGCAAAATAAGAGTGGTAGACAAGATTATGTGCAGGAGTAGGAATAATGTAAAGCTAACAGTATGTGGGGTACAGCTGGAGCACCAAGTGATCGTGATGGATCACAGTGTCAAAGTGTTGACATGGTGATCGGAATGAATATAACTGGTTTGCAAGGGTGGGTGCATCTTGATCAACAAAGAAAAAAAGGTTTAGAATGGTTCTGTGCAGTGAGTGTACAGTCGAAGAATGGAGACTCCCCAAGAATGATTAAAAAGAAATGAGGGGGGGGTGATAATTTAATAGTTAAGAAGAACTATACAACAATTTGATAGTGAAAGATGGATTGTGGAATAGTTATGGGAAAGAGAGCCCTCAGTATTGAAGAATGGCAATAAGTTGCTTGAAAAGTCCATTAAATGAGGTGGGAGTGGAAGCTGAGATTGAGAAACAGATGGATGGAGGACATTGTTGTACCAGAGGGAGAAATAGTGAAACCTGGAGTGTTGTCATAGATGATGCTAACTCAGCCAACAAAGAACATGGTGAGACCAGTGTTGGGTGTTTCATGAGTTGAATTGTCATTTAACATTTAACATAGGCAGTGATGTAACACATGAGTGGGGAAACCATATGAACAGGAAAGCAGCTTTGATTGCTGACTTAAACTCAGCTACATGCAACTAAAAAGTTGTGGGAAGTACCAACTGGTAAACTACAATGGTAGAATGCATTGTGTGACCAATGTGAGGTTTGGGCTGAGCTCTGTGCTGAAAATAATGGAAGCAGTCTTAAAGACAATTTTAAGAAAGATGAATAGGCGTGGCTGTGTGGTAAGAAGCTTGCTTCCCAACCACATGGTTCTGGGTTCAGTCCCACTGCGTGGCATCTTGGG
>JAOPUL010003973.1:3303312-3314487 GCA_027564515.1 Octopus rubescens | reverse complement strand
GCTTGCCAGTTTCCAGTCAAACCGTCTAACCCATGCCAGCATGGAAAAAGAGACGTTAAATGATGATGATGATGATATGAGAGAGAGAGATGGATAGACACACATGACAACACTTATGTACATGAGTTTACTAAAGTTATATAATTTTATGCATATCTATATATGTCTAAGTGTGACTGGGTGCATCTCTGTGCAAGGGTATGTGTGGATGCAATGTATGTATTTATTTGGGTATTCAGCCAAACACATCTATTGTGCTTGATACCACAAATCCTGGCAGTGTTTTGTTTGAATGCTTTTCCTGTCACCAACCCTAACTTGCTTTCCAAGTGACAGGAAAAGCATCTAACTGTTGAATATTGCCTTGATAACTCTTTGTCCTAGCCATGCCTGCATGGAAAAAGCAAACATAAATACAATGATGATGATGCAAACACACACATTGGCATGCATATATGCATGCACACTGACATGCACACACACACACACACACACACACACACACACACACACACACCATCATGGTAGCTGAAACAAACGGAAGCCAGTTAATGGGATTATGTTTTGGTTAAAGAGGGTTTTTAACTGTTTGCAAATTTTAATTTTCTTGTTAATTTTCTTGACATTAGTTAATTGTGTTATTAAATTAGTTTATACAACAATGTGGTTTGCTGAAATATAATAATGATTTAGTTTTGATGTTGATTTTTAAGTAAACTTAGCTTTGTACAATTATTTCTGTTAAGCAAGGTTTGTTATATTTTTGGTTGAAACACTCATCTGATATTGTTTAACTCTTTGGCACTCAGATTATTCTGTCAAATGTAATGCTTTTTCATTCATATTATTTTTAATTAATCATGCATCATTTCAAAGCTTTGAAATTCTGACGATGTAATTGTATAATTTTTAGAACGACATTGAAAGGCAGGTGTGATAGGCTGGATCTGGCTGGTTTGAACATGAAACAGGCAGCCTATTTGGGCCTGATATGGCTGGTTTAAATGCTAACAGGTTAATCAATGATCAAAGACATTTTAACCACGGCCATCACCTCCATAAACATAATCTAAGTCCTACATTATTGAAAATGTCTTCTTTTTTTTAAGATGGCAAGTTGTGATAGAGATGATTTGAGGGTGATTTGGCTGCTATTTCTAACAGGTTGAGTAACTGCATTTAAGGTTCTGTGTTCTTTAATCGTGACAATGATTACCAAACAATCATTGTTTGGGGAAAAGTAATGTCTGTTAAGTTAAATAAGCTCTGCTATATTTTGGTTGGAACCTTGGTTTGGGCTTGTTTGCTGTTTATCTACAAGCTAGCCTCATCAAGCAGACCTATTTTCTAGGCTTTTCCATTCCAATTTTATTGTTGGACATAGTGTATCTAGAACAATGTTATCCAATGTGTATTTAAAAACAATATGGTAAGGTATAATTTGGTAGTAATTCCACTTCAATATCTATGGGGTTGCATTCTTATGTAGAATTTCTTCCATCAGCTCCCAGTGTTGTGTTCAACTTTACCCATGGATTTGGTGAAACCCCTCCACCCCATTTCTGATCCTTCACAGTAAAGTCTTTCAGTCCGCCTTGCCATTATGTCCAGTTTCTAATTTCAGGCTACTCTATTTACCAGCTTAGAAGATACTTTCTTTTAAGACATATCCCCTATTTTACAACAATATTTTGTAAAAGAAACAACACTTTTAGTTACTTCATAGCAACACTTTTAGAAAAAAACTTTAGAAAAAAACTATAGAAAAACTATAGAAAAAACTTTAAACTGGTTTTGTTGGGGAAATCTATGATTGTGTGCATATAGATACAAATATCAATTAAGTATATTGGAAATAAAGTATGAAATTATATGATGTAAGTTTACACTAATGTTTAAAGGAAACTAAATTTGCCATAGGCACAGGTGTGATTGTGTGGTAAGAAGTTTGCTTCCCAAGCACATGGCTCCAGGTTCAGTCCCACTGCATGGCACTTTGGGCAAGTGACTTCCACTATAGCCTCGGGCCAACCAAAGCCTTGTGAGTGGATTTGGTAGGCAGAAACTGAAAGAAGCCTGTCGTATATATATATCATCATCATCATCATCATCCTTTAACGTCCGTTTTCCATGCTGGCATGGGTTGGACGGTTTGACCGAAGCTGGATCTAACATTGTTATGGTAGTGTTGGAGTGGGTGGGTGGGGACAAATACACACACATATATACATACATATATATACATACATATATATACATACATACATATATATATATACATACATACATATATATATACATATACTTTTTTTTTATGGAGATACCTAAAAGGCAAAGTTTATGCTATGAGACTGTACAACCAAGGCCCAGGATGGTTTTGTTAAACAAAAGAAGTTTATTAATTTGTTATATCACTATGTGTTATTTGTAAGTGTATATTTACTTGGCTGTTATTTTTAGCATCTTGAGTGACCTCATAGAAAATCTTTCATTATCTTGTTATCTCATTCAGCTGCAAGTTTTCCCAAGTGTGCTTTTTCCCTTATTTGATATTGTCATTAATTATTTAGTTCTTTCAGCTCATTATTATTATTTTTTAAATTATATTACCTAATTAATCTCCAAATGTGTTTACTTGTTTTTGTGTGTGTGTATGTGTGTGCATGTTTTTGTCTTTGTGTTGTGTGCAAGCATCTGAAAATGAGTATGTGCACATGTGTCTGTATGTGTGTATATGTGTGTTGTTTTTTGTTCAGAGTATCGTTTCCTTTTTTTTTATTTTTTAATATTTAAAATGTTTCTGTTGTTTTTGTAGTTTGTTTTTTTTTTGTTGCTATTTTATTTATAATTTAGTATGAGAAGATAAAATGTTGTTTAGTTTTAGTTGAAAATATTATGGAATAGGTGGGGAGAGGCTGGTAAAATAAAACATGAACTCTCTTGAGAGAGAGAGAGAGAGAGAGAGAGAGAGAGAGGGGGGATGAGAAGAGAGACTCTCTTGCTTGACAACTAAAATATTTAGGAAAAAAAATTCACTGAGGTTTAAATACTCCATCTGCATGGCAGAACAATATAATATTTGCATATTTAACATAGTGAGAATTTAGCTTATTAGAAATACATAATGAGGTTAGGAAATCACTACAGAACTTTGGACTTTTACCAATGCATCAGTTTTGTATTTGGTTTGCAAGATTCTTGATGTGAATTTAAGGGTTGAAACAAATTTTGTTGGGTCTTGGGAGCGGCATTACACCAATAATAATAATAGCCCACACACAGGTTCAATTCCACGTCTTTATTGTTAATCAGTTCATCATTATCTTCATTTAATTTCCATATTCCATACTGACATGAGTTGGATTGTTTGACAGGGTCCACTGGGCCCAATCACTGCTTCATGCTCCAATGTCTGCTTTGGTATGGTTTCTATAGCTGAATACCGTTCCTAACACTAACCACTTTACACAGTGTACTGGGTGCTTTTTGCATGCCACCAGCACTAGTGAGATGGCCATGCAGCTTGAAAGACTACAGACTCCAAGAGCCTTATTCTATGAGATGAGGGGTGAAAGTATGAGATTAGGAACCAAAGCAGAACAGGTCTCTTCTTGTAGAGGATTTATATGATTATTCATATTTTAGTAGAGAGGGCAAGAGGGATCGTTTGGAACTGGAAAGGGACAGAAATAGTGGTTATGAGGTGTCAGGGTGGACATTCAAGGTCCAAACTTGTTAGAAATAAATGGAACAGGAAGGGGGACCATGGATGGGGATTTCAAGAGTGTATGCCGGTGAGGTATGGGTAATGGGTGAGGGAAAGGAAGGTAGGTGACCACCAATAATGCAAGAGGTGGGAAGAAGGAAGGAGGAGGAGATGAGTGACTGGGAAGAACAGCTAAATAGTAAAGATGATATAATAGTCAGGAGGACGAGCATGTTTTCAGCATGTTCTTGTAAATGCCAACTGTGCGGAGTTCCTGACATGTTTGTAACATTGTCTGTTGAGTATGTGGAATTATGTTTGTGTAACTACATCTGTTTTGTTGTGAGATTTGTTGTTAGCTGGGTTAATCTCTTTGTTGTGTGGTGTATGTGTCATGTCAGTTCTGACATATTGTTAGGTGGTGTTTTGGTTTCATATGTGCTGTGTGGGTTATGTGAGATGTTTTAGTGTGTTTTAGCTGGCAGAATCATTAGCATGCCGGGAAAAATGCTTAGCGGCATTTAGTTCATCTCTATATTCTGAGTTCAAATTCTGTCAGGGTCAACTTTGCCTTTCATCCTTCTGGGATTGATAAAATAGGTTCCAGTTGAGTACTGAGGTCGATTGAATCGACTATCCCCATCCCTAAAAATTTCAGGCCTTCGTGCCCATGTATAGAAAGGATTATTATTTTTTTTTTGTTTTTTTTTGGCAGAATCGTTAGCATGCCGGGCAAAATGCTTAACAGCATTTCTTCCAACTTTACGTTCTGAGTTCAAATGCCGCTGGGGTAAACTTTGCCTTTCATCCTTTCAGGATCAATAAAATAAGTACCAGTTGAGTACTGGGGCCGATTGAATCGACTATCCCCATCCCCGAAAATTTCAGGCCTTTGTGCCCGGTATAGAAAGGATTATTATTATTTTTATTATTTGTATTATCTGTCCAAAATTTTATAAAGTTATCTCTTTGGGTTGTTGTTATTTTTTATAGGATGACATGTGAGGTAATATTCCTCTAAACTTGTTTTGATTGTTAATTAAATTGTAACGAGGACTTGTTGTAATTTTAATATTGTTTATTTTTTCTTCTTAATTCTTTTTAACATTTCTTTATCCAATGTCTTTTACAGATGATTCTACAAAGTTCAACAATGACAACAACAGAAACAACAACAACAACTGCAACATTACCAGCACCACCAGGAACAACAGTTTTAACAACAACAACAAGAACAACAACCACAACAAGAATGGGAACAACTGTTTACCAGTAATAATAGAAATAATATTAATAATAATAACAATATTAATAATATCATCATCAGTTCGTCCAATTCCATTCCTAAATAAGGAAAGGAAGCAGTAGACCTTCATATCCACCCATATAAGAAAGCACACGCTGGAACGAAAAATATGGCCAGTTTATTCCGTCGAAGACGTAGCCTTATATTTAAGGTTATTATTGGCATCCCAACTCTGTGGTTTTTCATGGTTTTCCTGTTGGCATATCACGATAATCTGTTTTTCGCATTTCGAGAGGATTCAAACAACATAGCCATCATGCGAAAAGGTGATGACTCTCGAAATGAGAACAACAACAACATTAAAGACAGTAGCAAATACAGAGGAAATAATCAGAACAGTGAAGCCAATCAGGGTGCCTTGTTAATCCATCCACCCCTACAAAACAACATCAATAATAATAATATTGATAATAAAAATTTTCACAACAGCATTTTAAAAATTGATGATAAAGACTCTGGATTACATCATCGAAAGCAACAAGACTCTAATTTCAATAATAATAATAATAATAATAATAATAATGACAATTTTAACATTAAAAATAAAAATAATAAAGACAATATTGAAAATAAAGTAAAAATAGAGAAACCAGTGGATAATTCACTAAAATTTAACCAAGATGTGGTCATACCTGTTAACCCAAGTGCTCCAGGTGGGTCTTTTTCTCTTTCTTTCTTCTTTTCTTTACATTCTTGTTTGTATTTTGGAGTAGGATATTCTGTTGCTTTTTATGTTTTACATTTTCACCACCCTCCCCCTTCTCTCCCCACTACCACTTCTCCCCCCCCCCTTTTTTTGTAACAATGTAACTGGGGGGGGGGGTTAACTCCAGATCAGTTGTGATCCTGCAGACCAGTATTTCAGCATTGGGGTTACTCACAATTCCAGAGTACCACAAGATAGTGCTAGGAAGTCCAAAAGAAAAACAAATTATAAATATGCTAATTATATGCAAATGAATTTTTGAGTCATTGTTGTGTTTGATACCCATTTTGTTAATCAAACATGGCATATTCCTTGAGTCATGGAACTTTAGATATCTGTTGGTAGTCAAGAGATCTTAGGAAGAAAAATGATCTCTTGGTAGGGAATTGTAGAGGAATTCAATTTAAACAAGTTCTGGTTAAGACAATATGTCTGTAACCTTCTTTGTATGAAAGCTTTCAGAGTTTTATGACTTCATATCTTATGAAAGCTAACTTTATGAAAGAAAAACAGTAATAAAAATATTCCATGATTTTTCTGTAGAGCTTCTATGAGACATCCAATATTTATCAAGGTTTCCCTAAAAAAAAGCTGGGAAATGCTGCTAGATCTGTGATCAAAGATATTCCAATTAAAAATGTGTATCAAGGACTACGTTGTTCAACCTGGGTCAACTTTGATCAAAATCCTTTCCATTTATGACCATCAAGGACTACATTATCTAATGTGTCCTTCCTTGTTGTTCAGATAGTAAGGTGACATTTGAGGGTAGACTTGGATCCCTCATTAAATTGTGGGCATTCAGGTCTAACGACTGGGTGTTATTCACAAAGGACAGGTATTTTTATCATTTCACTGATGCCTAGCCATGACCATCACCATCTTTATTCAAACACTGTCAATCTCGGACAATGCTATCCAGAGTATTGTCCTACAGTTTCTGTTTAAGATAGCAGATTATGGTTAAAGGCAGTAGTTTAGGCTAGAGCAAGCTGAATACCAGCAGAGGCTTCTTTGTTGGGTGGATAGGTGGGTGTAGTGGTGGTGGTGGTGGTTCTGTTTAGCCCTAGGCAAACTCTGATCCAGCAGATCCGTGATCAATGATCTCTCTCCTCTAATGACCATGATATATTTTTATTCAAAGTGCATCTAGGAATACATCAGTGACATGTGTCTTTCAGAATATAGCACAATAAGGTACAATTTGAGGGAATTTTGACTGTTATCTCCAGCTGTTGTACAACTGAACTGGGGTTACCTCACTTGGCCATGGTTTGTAATTGTTTAGCCCTGGGTCAGCTTTCACTGGACAGACCTTTCATCAAAAACATTGCAATTATGACCATCTTGCCTTTTTTTTTTATGTCAGCAGGAAATACATTGTCCAGTGTATTGTCCTTGCTAGATATAGCAGTGAAATCTCTTTCACATTACACCCTTGATATTTCTTGTTTTTGTTTAACCCCATGTAGACAGAAACCAAACTTACGCAAAAGCTGAGTTTGTTCGCAGTCTCCATGTATTTTGCTCACAAGCAACATTCTTTCTGAGCTGTGTGGTACAGCACTGTGCAGTCACAGAATTTGTGCTGCACACATCCAAATATTGCCCCTCATTTTAATAAGTTGCATTAATGTTTCAATACCATTCACTAACTTTGAATTCAAATTATTTTTCCCAAAGCATCAAAACTTAGCCTCAGTAATTTGTGCAAATGACCAAGAATGTTCATCTCAAAACTTTAGTCAACCATGGTAGAATCAAATTGTGGAATTGAAACTTGAATCCTGTGATTTCAAAGTAAACTTCTTAATCACACAATTTGCCTACACCTTTGTAGATGTAAATATTTTAAAATATTTCCTTTCTAAAGATGAAACATCAAAGAATTAATCTTCTTAGCAGTACCCACTGAAATCCTGTGATTATTTCAAAAACTATAAGCTTATTATAGAGAACCATAATATACATGATTTCTTTGGAAATAGTATTTTTTCTGAAATACAATTTCAAGAGAAATTATGTTTGATTTTTGAGACGATGTAAAGTCTATATCAGTTGTACTAAAGATGCATTCTGAGAAGAGAACACCTTTGAAAATTATATTCTCTGTTATAATTTTGTCACATTTTGTACTTTTGGAACTTGCTATTATTTTTATCTTTCCATCAAGAGATAAATACACTCTAGAAATAGCTAGATACAATTTTCCACAAGAAAATACTGGTTCATTTCTTTTTACCTTTCCATTCTCACTATATTATTAAAATTATTAAAAATGAGTTGAAAGAATAATGTATATAACAAATATTGTACTTTGCAAATATTTTTACACATTAACCATCATGGCCTGTTACTGGAACTTACCAGTGATGCCACATATTTCTGGTCATACTGTTTAATTATAAGGAAGCATATTTTTAATTTTTTTTTGCATTTCTACAATATTTCATAATTAAACTTTAATCTTTAGTTCTCATGTTATTTAAATATCCTTGAAACCATGTTAAAAATACAGAATAAAATATTTTTTTCAAATTATGAAAATGTACCACTGGTGGGGCATATGGGAGTTGTGATGAACCACCGGTGGGGCATATGGGGGTTGTGTTAAGTTTCTGATGAACCAGCGATGGTAATATGTGATGGTTAATGGGTTAAACAATTTGAACTAATGAATGAAACCAAAGACATAATCTCTCTGTAATAATAATATCCTGTTGCAATACAACCACACTAGTCACACTCTCAATAAACTGATATGAAGATTCTTTTCATATCAGACTTATAAGGTGCATTCCAGAAGTTTTGAGACTTTCTTAGGAGAGGCAGTTATAACTGTTCTAGATTATTGTAATTTTAGTATATCATCACTATGCATCTAATAAGCTGACCTGCCAACTTTCATTACTCCAGATTGAGCAGCACTTTGAACAACTTTGCTTGTCAATGCTGACTAGTTTTCAGAATGCAGTTGGGATGTTTGGAAGCTCATTATGTGATAAAGTTTTGTGTTAAACTGGGCAAAAACACTAGAGAAACTTATGAAATGCTTCAGACTGCTTCAGAATTTACTTTTTCACTGGCACAAGAGGTTCAAAGAGGAGATGAGGAATGGTGAGAAGTGTGTGAGAGAGAGAGAGAGAGATGTCAGAACATCAGAACTGGCTGAGAAAAATCACAATTTTCTGGATGAAGATTATTATGTGTCTATAAAGACAATAAGCATACAGTTTGCAGTTGGTGTGGGTTCTGTACATACAATTATTCATAAAGATCTGAACATTCACAAAGTTTGTTGCTATGGTGCTCAGTGATGAGTATCCTGGAAACCATCTACCTAACAGAGAGGGTCATCAAAACTGTCCCTCACCCTCCCTACAGTCCAGACCCTGCGCCCTGTGACCTTTAGTTGTTCCCCAAGATTAAGAACATCAGGAGCAGTCGTTTTGAAGACACTCAGAAGAGGAAGGAGGCTGTGACAAGGGTGCTGGACACCTTCAGTTTGGAGGACTTCTATTGCGGCCTTCATGAAATGGCTCTATTACTACAACAAGTGCATTGAAGCCAGAGGATCCTACATTGATGGATATTACAGTTTTCTACTTCTTCACAATTAATGCTTCTCCTGAAAACTTCTGGGATGTAAATTGTGGTATACTATTTATGGAAAATACAGGATGGTGCCAGCAGGAATTCTCTACAACATAAAAGATGACTTGATTTTACCATGGAATTCAAAATACTTATCAAAAACTTTTAAATTCAGGTTTTATTTATTTCTTGATGTGTCAACATTTTTGTCCCACAATTGTGACCTTGTCACTGGCACAGTTCAGTTGCAACTATTTGAAAGTTTATGCCCAGTTCTTATTGACATTCGTTATGGGTCAGTCATTGCTAGTTAATTTTAAATTCCATTCTTTTGCTTGTTAAGCTAATAAAGGTAACTAACAATAAGTGGACCATAACCAATGTCCATCTATCCATTTATCACTTCCAACTATTCCTGGGAAGATTGTGAGGGTAGAGTCCTGAAGCACTTCCTCCATTAGACTGTCCAGCTTGATTCTCAAGTGTGACCAACTGGAACAAAGGATATTGTCTAATCATCGCATTCTTATGTCCCCTGTTGGTTGGCCCGACTTGAAGAATCTGTTTTGCATTTCTTTCCTGTGACATTTTAATTATATCTGCATGGTACCAGAGCTGTGAGTTCTCCATGTAGACGAATAGTGGCTTGACCTGGGGACTTGGTTCTCTCAAAGAAACTTTTCCACTGCATCACTAAAACAAGTGGAGACATTTGAGTATCATAGACTATATTCACAAGTGATAACCAATGTCAAAAAAAAAAATCGACATGAATAAATCAAATCTAGATACAATACTGAAAAAACAAAAGAGAACTAAACCGAGGCCTATCAGAACTGGCCATCAAACAGCTTTCAAACAGCTGCAGGGACCAGGCTACAGTTGTGAGATGAAAATGTTGATGCCTCAAAATTTTAATTTAAAATTAATTTGATGGATTTTTTCATGTTATTTAATAGATTATATGACCATTTCACTATAAGATTTCTTCAGCTTTAACACACAATATGAGATTAAGTGACTTACAATGAAATTACTACTCTGAAAAATATTCTCATTTTTATTTTCCCTCTTCATTATGTGTGTGTGTATGTATATATATATTATATGTGTGTGTGTATATATATTATATTCATGCTTTTTTTCTAATTCACAGGATCGAACAATTTTACATGTGAACACACAGAAATGCATGGAAATATCAACGGATGGGAAGACGCTAGTAATGAGGGCTTGCACGGGCATTGATAGACAACTTTGGTTCTGGAAGAGGAAAGTAGCTGGTGCGGGTTCAAACCGTGACCATTTGTGACAACTTCAAAATAATGGAAGCAGAAAAAAAAATGACCAAATAAAGAAACAAAAATAATAAAAAAAGAAAATATTGAATTAATTAAAAACAGTAATGATAGCCATAACATATAAAATATATATATATATATATATATATATATATATATTGTGTGTATATATATGTATACATATATATATATATACACACACACACGCACATATATATATATATATGCATGCTCATATACATATGTATATATATAATTATATATTTTGTGTATATATATATATGTGTGTGTGTGTGTGTGTGTATGCATATAGATATATGAATGTATATATGTGTGTATATATACATATATATATATGCATGTATATATATCTTATATATATACATGCTTATATATATATACATTCTTATATATATGCATATAAATGTATGTGTGTGTATCTATATATGTAAATTTATGTATAAATATATATACATGTGTATATGTGTATGTATAAGTATATATATATGTATATAGATATATGTGTGTGTGTGTATATATATATGCACATATATGTGTGTAT
>JAOPUL010003973.1:3071777-3085026 GCA_027564515.1 Octopus rubescens | reverse complement strand
CCCAGCTTGCCAGTTTCCAGTCAAACCGTCTAACCCATGCCTGCATGGAAAACAGACGTTAAATGATGATGATGATGGATGCCATCTTTTCATCAGGCTCAACAAAAAAATAAGGCAGCTTGATAAAAAAAAAAAACATGAAAGGACAATAAAAAGCAAGAAAGGGTGATTATGATCAGAAATAGGACTGGCTCATAATTCACATTTTAATTAGTCATATTAGGTCCTTTAATCAGTTGTGCATTTCCAAACAAACAAATCTTAGGTTTATACAATTTTAAATCCTTCTATCAGATGCAAAAAAAACATATAATTATTTATACATTGATTATAAGGTCACATGGATTTATATAAGGAATGATGCCATGCTCATAATGGGTTTGTGTTAATATGTAATATCTAGGAGATGGAAAACTTATGGAGGTTTGATTATTTGTGTAGTAGTATGTGCAATGTGGCTAAGAAAGTGTGTATGCTAGGTGAGGTGACATTTATGAGAGCCTATCTGATAAGAATGTGGAAGTGAAGGTATCTACTAAGTTACATCTAGATTATGAAGAGGTGTACAATGTGAATTTCTATTCAGACAAGAGGATATTGAATACATTCCAGGATTGAGTATCATTCTGGTATTTTCCAATTGGCTACAATGAATTTTCCAGCATACAGATATCTATTAAACAAATCTTCTCTTGTGTGTAAGCAGCTGCCAGATATTTTGAAATCTTTAAAAATATTTTTGCCTTCTTCATTGTGCAAAGTCAATAGTTCCTTGTTCTATTGGTGAACAATTTGGGTTTTCTGAGAATTCTCCACCTGAATACTTGATGCTACTTTTTCGTCAGGTATGACAAATAAGACTACTTACAGAAAATACATAAAGGGATGATATATAACATAAGCGAGAAGGTTAAAAAAGTAAATGCAGCATTTCAATATAATTATTTATAAGTATAAATATGTTGTTCATATAGTTGAAATAATTTGAATGTATATTTAAATTCAAAGAACTTTACTATTGTTATTAAAACTAGATAGTTATTCATTTCCTGTTGATCCCTTTGATTAGCTTCAGTAAATTAACTATCAATATCATAATCTGTGTTGCATTCATCCAGTTTGCAAGTATGGCTGGCCAGTGTCGTAGAAGTTTGTTAGAAGAGTATAAAGTAAGTTGTTTGAATTTACTTTCAGCAAATCATATATAATATTTCGTCTCAGCTGGTTGGTGAATGGTTGCAGTGAATGGTTTGGCTTTATACGTGACCAATTCCATTGCTGATCTTCCTATGTGAACAGCCTGGAATTCAGTGTTTGACTGGGTTGCTGGTGATAAATCTCTTTGTGCAGGTAAAATAGCTGTAGCTGATTTAAATACAGCCTCCATTGAAAATCCGTCTACATCTATAATTTGCCAGAAAATCAGAAAGGGCTAAGAATTTCTTACCTACATTTGTCTTAATGTTTAAATTTTTAAAAAATTGCATGTGAACCATATGATTATTCTGGATCTATTATTCCTCAACCTTGCAGATGTGTGTTGGGGATGTATAAAATATTCTCTTTGAAGTTGTTGCTATGTAAAACCCTGTAGTAGTAAGGGGTTGTGTTATCAAAGATTTCTTTAGAAGAAGACAGAATAGAAATCTTCTTATGTATATTACTTCTTAGATTTTTAAAAACTATATGAGGTGGCAAGGGTACTTATTTACATACCTTAGTTTCTCATTAGGCTTACAGAAATGCTTGGAAGCATTTGATTCTAAGCTACATGAAACAACTGAGAAGTATGTAATAGCAAGATTGGTATCTACAGTAATTTTAAGTTCTAGACTACTAAATGTGGCAATGAGGTTCATTCATCACTATGATATGATACTGCTAGCCTGTCATCTCAGCCAAGCTGATGTTAAAGTTAGTGAACTTATTCTTAATTAAGCCACAACTAAATCACATATATCTACACAGTCATATGAGACATCAAAGAAGCCTGATGAATTCTGAACGATCCTTCAACAAGGAAATATTTTCATGCATGCATAATTATTTAAAGATCTATTCCATCTATGGTAACATATCTTTTGGTAAATCCAATGGCATTATCTAGAGAACTAGATATCAGAGTGGGGTAGATAACCATGATACTGAATGGAGGGAACTTGATTCTAAGTATATTGTCAATGGTTTTAAACCAATTGATAATAGTGTTACTATTAATTCAGTGATGAAGTATAGTTTGATTCTAATGCAAGTATTTATATTCCTCAAGATCTGTTTACGTGTAAACGCTATTTCTGTTTTTGCTGGGTTTATAAGCCTACAGCCCATAACTCTAGCTGCAGGCTCATAACGTTAGCAAAAACAGAAATAGATTAGAGGAATATCATATACACATTAGGTTCAAAACTAGACACCAACAGTCATCTAATAGAACACAATATACATGCACATGAACATACATGCACACACGCATATAGTCATCATTTTATGTCCATTTTCTATACTGTCATCGGTTGAATGATCCTAGTCAGAGCTTCTAAACATGTTGAAGGAACATATCTCACTCATATGCTTCATTTTTGGTTTGATTTCTTTGCCTGGATGCTCTTCCTATCACAAACCCCTTTACAAATTGTACTGTATGCATCTTATCATGTTACCAGCATTAGAGAGGTTGTCATGTACTTGACAAGACCAAAGGGCTCTAGCAACACTACATTATCACTGTCCACTCACCAAACCACTTTACAGGGTGTACTCAGTGCATTTTATCATAGCACAAGAGCTAGAGTGATTGTTTTGAACTCCCAAAACTATAAAACGTTCTCACTACTCTACAGTGTGTCTGCTCCTTCAAGGCAACATGACCAAGAGAATAAATGGCAGAAAGATGGAGAGAGGGAGGAGGGAAGGAGAGAG
The DNA here is from genome assembly GCA_027564515.1 of Octopus rubescens. Lineage (NCBI taxonomy): Eukaryota > Metazoa > Mollusca > Cephalopoda > Octopoda > Octopodidae > Octopus > Octopus rubescens. The sequence goes on along the minus strand of JAOPUL010003973.1, from coordinate 3,082,107 downwards.
TATAATGAGAGAAGAGCCAGAGTGAGTGGTTGAAGGGACAAAGAATATGATGATAGAAATAAAGTGAATGAAGTGAGAGTATGGTAGAGAGGGAGAGCAAGTGATGGATATTTACAGAGGTTGATAGGTAACCCATGCAAGATGATAGAGTATATCAGGTAGAAACTGAACTGATTCATTGTAATGCTTTATATAAAGGTCTTGTTATAGGTGAAAGCTAAGGATAGAGGTAGGTGGGGATTGAATATGGGTAGGTCTAATACCATCCCTTGTTGTGTGGTGGGCATGATACAGTGAATAGGAGAGAAGGTTAGTAATAGAGAGAGAGAGAGAGCAATTAATAGGGAGATGAGAGGGTATCAAAGAGGTAGAGAAAGCAAGAGATATAGATTTCACAGGGACATATTGTGCAAAAGGTCTGAATGTAGATATATACTATATAGCCCACCCTCTATCTCTACCACCATGTGCGCGCGTGCATGTGAGTGAATGAGTGAGTGAGTGAGTGAGTGAGTGAGTGAGTGAGTGAGTGAGTGTGTGTGTAACAGCACATGAAAGCTGAGAGATAGTCTTGAATAGACTGGAGAAAAAGGTGACAAAACAGCAATATCATGTAGCTGGAAGAGAAGTTAGGTACCGAGTCCACCATAATAAAAAGAGACACAACCATGTCTACAATAAAATACAATACTTTCTCATTATTTTCCTCACTCTCAGATGAAGAACAAAAGCCTAAAAAAATCGATTCTTCAATCCTCACAGCAAAAGAACTTTCTGGACTCTTCCACAAGCTCTTCTCACTATGTGCCATAGCCACCGGAAGATGAGTTTGTAAAAAGAACAAAATTGAAGCAAAATCAGTCTTGATAATGGGTTTGAACTAATATTTTCTGATTCAGAGTTCAGTTGTTGTCACCCAACACTAGTGAAGTCTCTATTGTATATAGAATATATTAATCAGTTACTCTATCAATGAACCAAACTCTTTATATTCTTGAAGACAGATTTCATTATAAGCAAATAAATAGCTTTTGATAGCCTTTAACTCATCTAGCCATTCACATTGGTACATTTCTATTTTTTCATGTCTCGATATCAAATGACAAGTTTTATTTATTTATCTATTTATTTTGGTTGTTTTTGGTTTTTTTCTACTTCATTGTATATGTTCCAATTAAGATTAGCTTTAGCTATGTAGCAGCAAGAAAGTGCTTCTTATATATGCCTTTGAATATGATCCTCATTGTCACATCCAGTGAATACAAATATTTCAGAAGAAAACATTCCCAAAGTTAAGACAATGTCTCCTTTGGTGGCATGATAAGCAAAACGGTATTAGCATATTTATTCAATATTAAAGATAGTGCAAGGAATTTCTTATCTAAATAAAACACTTTCTATTTTGATGCTCACTTTGAAAGAAAATGGAAATCAAGCTGAAACAATTTTTTTGTCAAGGAGTAAAAGACTAAAAATGATAACTTCTGCACAAATTATATCTATTTCTTTTATGCAAGTCATACTTTTTTTTTTATAGTGTTGATACTGAATATCAGGGTAGTGCAAATGATAAATTAAGTTATTTGATATTTATAGTATATCATTTTGTGATAAGCAAGAAATCTTGCTAAACATCATATCTATGATAAAAATTACAGTACAATACTATTTTATATTTTTATTATATTTTTTCAATACATGAAAGGAAAAAAGGTTTCTTATTTCATACACATTTTTAAAAAATCTAATAAAATAAAATTTAGAATACCAAAAGTTCTTAATAGAATATACTTTGTAATTTCAGTTTATCAAAAAGGAAGCCAATTGCATTAGAATTAGTGAGAAATCAATATTTCTTTTAAACGTATGTAGATTAAAACTATGATCAAAAAAGAATAAAATTTCTGCTTGTATCGTCATCAAAAAGAAGATAGGTATTTGGAAAACAGAGATCTGACTAACTAAAAAACATCTTAATATAAATGTTTGATGCTTCACTTTTCAGAATGCTTATCAACACAAATATCTATATAAATCTGTATAGTTGTTGATGGGAATTAGAACAGCACCTAGCATATAGCATGTTAATCTCTAGGGCCAACATCACCTAATAATAATTTAAATCAGAGACATGTTTCTAGTAACATAAGTCACACAATAATTGTTTCAAACATAGGCACATAAGCCAGAAATATATAAAATAACTAGAAAACTAACATAAGGACTAGGATCAATATTATCAGCTAAACCTCTTCAAGGTTGTACCTCAAGTAATTCAATGACTGAAACCAATAAAAGAGGTAAAAGAATATAGATTAAAATAAAGTTCAAAAGATTTTGTAACATTTGAAGTTGCAACAACTGTTCATTATCTAATATATTAAGCAGAGAACTAGTTTTTGTATCTACTATAAAGTTGAAAATAATAATACTTAATCCTTTTAATACCAAAGTTGACAATAATAATAATATTTTGTCAAGTTGATAAAATATTCTGTTCTGTCTTAACTTCATTGCTAATCATCATTTTTCTTATTTTTGCCACATCAGCTCGAAAATGATGATCACTAACAGGAGGAGATAAATTTTAAGTCTCTACAGGTGATTGAGTTATTAGTCTTGCAGAGCACTTCTTGCAATGTGGGCAGCTGAAACATCTCCTGTATCACAATAGCTACTAAGGCATTAGCTTCAGCTGTTTCACTGAGTGTATAAGTCTCCAAAGCTAATGAACTTTTCATTACATGATCCAGTTTTTTTTTATTAGAGCCATTTTGTTCATATTATTTCGAACAAACATCAATTGATACATCTAGATGAGTCTGTGTATATACTCAAATTATTTGACCTCCAAGTGTTTTTAATTCACATTTCCTTTAGCTCATCGTTTTTCCTTAGTGACCTTCTTTTCTTTATTCTATTGGACATATGGATGACATTATAAATCTTAATCTATAGTAATTTTTCTCTTGCATTGATTAACATTCAATCCTAAATACTTGAATGTTCCCCTTTCATGAGTTCCTACTTTAAACCCCTTTCACTACCATGATCATATTCTTGTCAGATAATTTATTTCCACAAGATAAAATCATCCACATGTATCACCAGTTTCCTACTTGCATCATGCCAAAGAAATAAAGCAATGTCATAAATACTACTCCACCTTATTGGAACAGCACTTGTGTGACCCTCTTATACCATGACAGAAGTGCATTATTCAACCAATGCATCTCTTCAGATTCCATACATGCAATTTGGGACATATATCTAATGGTAGCTTTAGGAACACTTCTCTCTTCAAAATATCAGCCTGCAAAAATACCCAGAGTCTGTACTCAGCAATTCTAACTTCATTGCTTCGAGAGTCTGTTTTTAGATCACCTGAATCTTCCTCATAGCCACATGCAACAAGACAGGCCTTCATTATCTTTTTACTATTTTTTTTTCAGTAATCACCCACCTTGTTCATATAATTTTCTGACCCATAAAGAACATGCGTTCATATACAACCTGATTCTTCAGATTTTGTATTTCCTTATGCTTAGTAGCATCAATTACTTCATTTTCCTATTTCTGCACAGTAGTGAATAAACCAGTATGTTCATGCTCAACAGTTTCCTGAATTAACTCTCTCCATTGTTCCACATGATCCCAGTTAGCACAAATAGGATCTTCATTCTTCTCTTCAGGTATATTATAATGCAGCCAATGACTATATTTTCCTTTGGGCTTTGGCTGTGTTGTCATAATTTTCCCTCTTTTCCATTTTTCACATCCTTTCAATTTACAATCCACCATTTATTTCTGCCTGGTTTTTCAGTCCTGTCTTTTAGACCAGCAACAGTATCATTATCTTGATTGTCACCAGCATCGTCCTGATCCAGGCCTTCAGTTTTCTCATTAGATAGATCTTCATACTCTTCATTCACTTTTACTATATCTTCAACATTCCTTTTAGGACTTCTAATCAAAACTTCCTTTTTGTTCTTAAAACACCTTCTCCATTTGACATGGTGCAAACTGTATGTAAAATGCTCCTCCATGCCTAATTAATACAAAATGACATTTTCTGCTTAACACTTTAGCATGATCAAACCATCTTTTAAAATTTTGTTTTCCCTAATAAATCTGGTCATTAACTACAACATCTTTATCAGCATAACTCTTCACTTTAGATCTCAGTGCTCTTCTTATCTTTTATCTAGCTTCAGCTTTCATAAAATTCTTTCTGGTTGCATGAAGAGGATTTAAATTAGTTCTAACTTATTACAAACAGTTTGTTTTTTAGTAAAGGCATGGTAGAGTGTCACAAATTGTTGTCGATTTCGGGGCAGGTAATTCTTCTGCCAGAACTGATGGTGTGTTAACATTCAAACCAAAAACAAGTTCATTTAGACTATGTCCTGAATAATTCTGAAGTGCATTTTTCACACTAATAACCCTTGCCAGGGCTATGACTGATTCACATTCCAAATTTTCTAATGATTTTACCATTGTCTCTGCCTCTAATCAAGCTGTGGCACTCTAGCATGCCATTACTAAATGAACTGACTGCAGTATTAGTACAGGTTTCAATGTTAAGTTTTTCATTCGTTTGTCAGTAATATCAGTGTTAAACTCATAAAGTGAGTACCAGTTACAAACTGGAGTCGATAACATCGACTCCTCCCCTCCCCCAAAATTCCAGGCCTTCGTGTCCAGTATAGAATGGAATATCAATGTTAAACTTATCCCCATTGTCATTAAAAACAAAATGACCAGATGTTCCTAAATATAATGTGGACAATAGAATTAAATTGTTGATAATCTCTTCCATTGTCTTTGTTTTAATTAATCTAGCAGCAGAGTATCTAGTAGTAGCATCAATAAGATGCAGAATCCAGGACTTGTTGTGAATGTGTTCCTTTAGGTCAAGACGAACTGTATCATTAAATTTATTCCCAAGAGACAGACTCACCACAGGTCTTAGTGAGTCTTTTAAACTTATGATAAATCTGACAAGAGTCACAGGTTTCCTTAATTCATCATCATCGTCATTTTAGCGTCCGTTTTCCATGCTGGCATGGGTTAGACGTTTTGACTGGAGACTGGCAAGCTGGAGAGCTGCACCAGACTCTACTCTATTTTGGGCTTGGTTTCTATGGCTGGATGCCCTTCCTAACACCAACCCCTCCAGAGAGTGTACCAAGTGCCTTTAACATGTCACACGCACGGGTGTTTTTAACATGTCAGAAATTCATAATTTCGTCCAAGCTAAAAACATCAGTTTTTTTCTTTGAAGTGCAAATTGTCAATGGAGTTTTTTAACCTTCTTCTTCTCAGCTGTAGGACACTGTTTTAAATTTCTCACATGTAATACAATATTTGATGTTTTACAATTTCCTAATGGCTTGTTGGTTAAAGGAATACAATAGTGACATGATAATGTGCTTTTTCAGCTTCATTGATCTACCAAAAATTCAACAACAATCATTTTCAAAATGAACACAATTCCACCAGTTTTCATAGGCTTAAAAGAAGAGATAAATCAATCTTTACAATATTAGCTTCAATATATGCTCTGACATAAGGCAGCAAGCTGGCAGAAGTGTTTGCATGCTGGGCAAAATGCTTAGTGACATTTTGTCCATTTTTACATTTTGAGTTCAAATTCCACTGAGGTTGACTTTGCCTTTCATCCTTTCGGGGTCGATAAAATAAGTACCTTAATTCATCATCATCATCATCATCATTTTAGCGTCCGTTTTCCATGCTAGCATGGGTTAGATGGTTTGACTGGAGACTGGCAAGCTGGAGAGCTGCACCAGACTCTAGTCTATTTTAGGCTTGGTTTCTATGGATGGATGCCCTTCCTAACACCAACCACTCCAGAGAGTGTACCAGGTGCCTTTAACGTGTCACCAGCACTGTGATGATGTGATCGACTTAGCCCCTTCCCCGAAATTGCTGGCCTTGTGCCAAAATTTGAAACCAATATATGCTCTGACATCCACTACAATAACTGGAAACGTAACCACCTTGGTAGACTTTACTGCCATTCCATTACCACAACAAAAACTTCTGTCAGATTTATTAATCTTAACCAAGGTTTTATCTTTATCCTTCAGCATATCAAGAAGCACTTTTAGCCAGAGTTCTCCAGCAAAGGTACAAGAACATATAGAATCTAATATAACCGAACAAAGTGTCTCCTTCACCAGAGTAGACATCTATCTATATGAGTCATTAACCAGAATACTTTCATTAGGTATTTCAACAAAGAATAAAACCATATATACCTAATCAGACTTTACATAATGTGATTTAGATGACAGTTTTTGGCAAAATGTTTAGTAGACATACATTTAAAACATCTCATAATCCTATCATTCCTAGAGACAACGCAAGACCTACAGGACTTGACCTAATACCACAGTAGGATTGACAGCTATTACCCCCCCACACACACACACCTCTCTCCATCTGTAACATTTTCTGTAACAGTTGTCTTTTTCTATCTGACCTGTAACTGTTAAAGTTAACAGTCTCTGAGTGATGTTTCAACATGTTACAACACACTCACTCCATTGAAATACTGCAAATACTTTCTGGAGTGTATTTTCATGATTACACACTGTAAAGTGTTTGGCGTTAGGAAGGGCATCCAGCCATAGAAACCAAGCCAAATTAGACTGGAACCTGGTGCAGCCCCACGGCTTGCCAGCTCTGGTCAAACCGTCCAACCCATGCCAGTATGGAAAATGAATGTTAAAGGAGGATGATGATATATATATGTATATATGTGGATTGGATTGGATTGGATTGCCCATGTTCATTCTACTGCAGGACAAAGCATGTTGTCTCCATCAGAGAATGGCTTGAGATCATACTGGTTTGATGAGTCTACTCTGCCACACTGGCTCAACATAGCTTGGCAGAGGGATGTAGTTTTTATATTCATATCCAAGAGTAGTTAAGTTGATTAACCCCCCCCCGGTGCCCAACTGGTACTGTTTTTATTGACTCCAAAAGGATGAAAGGGGCAAAGTCGACCTCGGCTGAATTTGAACTCAGAATGTAAAAACACAAAATACCAATGAAATATTTCGCTTTGTTTTTAAAAAAACAAGAATTGTGATGCACACACATACACACACACACACACACAGACATTCATTCATTCATACATATATACATACATGCATACAGAGAGAGAGAGAGGGGGGGAGAAAGAGAACAACTGTCTCGGTTAGATTAATGCTTAGAATGTTTTGTACTGTACATGTGCATATTTACACACACACATATGGATGTGATAACATTTTTGCTGTTTCTTCTAATTTCAATCATTTTGGTTCATACTCAGAATTTGCCAAAGTTGAGTGAGATATTGGAATAAATTTATTTTTCTCCAACTCTGAATTGTTAAGGAATTTTATTTTAAACCATTAGACTTTAAGACTCTAAGTAACTTCATGTAATAAAAGATCTTACAAGATTTTAAATAATAATTATATTTTCTCTTTAGTTATGGGTTTGTAACATTTGAAAATCAAGAAGATGCTGATAGAATATTAAAAAAAGAGGTGAGTTTATTTTATTTTAAAAATATGTTGTTTAGCATCTATCTACTGATTATTACTCAAATTTATTATAATAGGTATTTCTATCACTGGATGGTATATTTTTCTTTTAAAACAAATTTGATAAAATTGTGAGTTGTGATAGTTAAATAGTTATGATCATCACATTCTGTTGTACCTTATGAGTTAGTTGGGACCTGAAAGCACTGTACTTATTACTACTTGTAATAACACTTCAGGATAAGGAAGAATTGTTGCGCCAACTTTGGTGTGACTTGTGCTAGCACTCCATCACTAATTTCTTCTTCCTAGCTACTCCCAACAGCCTCTATATAATGTGGGATAGCCATGTATCTCCTCTAAAGCAAAGCACTGTGCTTATCCCTCTATCAAACTTTAGCATTTCAACCCCTAACATGAAGCCACCTTTCTCTTCTCAAATACCCCCTCCCTCCACTTAGTAGCAAGAGGTTTTTTTCCCCTTCTTTTCCCTGTTCTTTTTCTATTTTGCAAGTTACTCAGCAACGTCACTAGTGCTTATACCATATAAAAAAACACCTGGTACGCTCTGTAATGTGGTTGATGTTAGGAACAACATCCAGCTGTAGAAACCATGCCAAAGCTGACATGGTTTGTTAGATCCTGTCAAACCGTCCAACCCATACCAGCATGGAAAACGGACATTAAATGACAATGCTGATGACAGTGTAAATACTACTGTTATTGTGAGCCAGGTCTATAACAGAATGTCCAGTTATTCACCCATTAATTGTATAGTGATCCTGCTGAGACAACTGTAAGCTTTATATATCTGTGGTGTGCCTACTAGATGGATTAATCTGGTTAAAGTTAGGTATCTTTACCATGGGACATAGCTGGCCTACCATTAGGGTTGATGTTCAAAGCCTTAACCTTTTTTAGCGAGTAGCCTCAGACTTTCCTGACTTGGCATTCTGTGATGGTTGTAAAATAGTAATTAGTAAAATATAGGTGGAGGTATAGCTGTGTGGTTAAGAAGCTTGTTTTTTTCAATCAAGTGGCTTTGGGTTCAGTCACACTGCATGGCACCTTTGGCAAGTACCCTCTACTATCGCCCCAGGCCAAGCAAAATCTTGTGAGTGAATTTGGTAGATGGAAACTGTGTGGAATCCCATTGTATATACGTTCATATATATATGTGTGTGTGTATATGTGTTTATATTTGACCCCCCACCCCACCACCACCACTGATTGACAGTTGGTGTTGGTTTATTTACGTCAGCATAACCTAGCAATTTGGCAAAAGACCACCAAAGAATAAGTGCCAGACTTAAAAATAAGTACTGTGGTTGATTATTTCAACTAAACCCTTTTGGGTGTGCCCCAGCATGGCCACAGTCCAATGACTGAAACAAGTAAAATATCTAAGATTATAATTTAACAGAATACTTTGTTTTTAGACAATATTTATATCTACATCACTTTGGTGTCTTGTTCTTCATCAGGTGTCTTGTTCCTAAATATATAATAACCCAGACTAGATTTAAATTAGAAACATTTATTACTAAACTAAGGTTAATGGCACTGTTACCCACTAGGCCATTAAGTACCTAGTTTCAATCCAGTCTTGGGATAAATATAAATCCAGGAATATGATAGCTGATAATGACTGGAAATCTGATTGAATCATAATGCAGATACAAATAATGTAAATATGCACTCTAAAATTGTGGTTAATAGTCCAGGAAATACTTATCTTGTTTCATTACATTGTCTGATAGGGCATATTTTTATATAACTTGAATAATATGACTGATTCTCTTATCAGCTTCATAGTTTTTAATTTGAATAAAAAGAATAGGGTTGGTTTTGGAAGCGGTTGGCATTGAAATGTTCTTTCATGAAGCTAAATTGGGTGGTTAAAAGTAATGTAAAAAAAAATGTAAGTTTTTTTTCCTCTATGAGTGGAATCCTGAGTGGTTTTTACTTACCAACCACAACTGCTGACAAACTTCCTCTATTGCTTGTATCATTGCCAAAGAGATAGAGAGATTTCTGAAATTCTATAGTGACTCGTCTATGTTTTTCTGTATCTTCTCTCTCTCTCTCTCTCTTTCTCTTCCCTTGTCTCTCTCTCTCTATCTATCTATATATACATACACATACACACACTCAGGAGAAAATACATTCTTTTTAGCAGCAGTCTCAGATAGAAATTCCTCATTAGAGAAAGTTGTTGAGTTGTTGTTTGTAAGCAAGGTGAAGTGTATAAAGTAGAAAGACGACCAGTTGATTATTATTATTATCATTAATAACAACAACAATAATAATAATAATAATAATAATAATGCAGTGTTAGTCATTATTATACAAGCTACACCAGTTGGTAATCTTGAAGGAAATATTGCATGTAATTCTTTTGGCTTTTTTTATTCTCTATTTTAGATTCACTGCAAGCTCAGCTAATAATAGTGTACCTTTCTATCGCTAGTTCATTCCTCCTAGCTGTTTATAGGTAACATACGATGAAGTTTAGTGCTAAGTCCAAATGCTCTCTTTTAAGTATAGTTTTCTGCTGTCACCAACCCTCACCTGTTTCCAAGCAAGACAATTCTTCCCCATGGCCAAACATGTTTCCACCCATGGTTGGAAATGAATGACATCGCTTGTATGACAGTGACACTTGGAATGATCATGTAATGTGCAGACAAGGTGACACAAACACACACACACTCTCACATGCATGCATGTGTGCATACATACATACATACATACGTAGTTTAAGT
>JAOPUL010003973.1:2804739-2816033 GCA_027564515.1 Octopus rubescens | reverse complement strand
ACTTTCGAGTAAGGTTTAATCCCAGGTCAGTCCCGATACATTAAACTTCTGATCGAAGACATTCCAGCCAATGACCATCGTCCTTTTTTTTTTCTTTTTCTGGACATACATATATACATATGACTCATTATCCAATGAGTTCCTTTTTGAAGCGGCAGGATGTAAATTGGGACAGGTTTGGCTGCTATTTCTAACCAGTTGCGTGACTGCCTAGAACAGGGATGGGGCAACCTTTTACGAGAAGCGGGTCGCAAGTGACATCTCGGTGATCCTTCGGTATTGGTCTACACTGTCGAGGGAAGGTTGTGTGGGTGAATGACGCCGTGTACCAGTACCGAAAAATTGCCCATATCTCGTGAGACGGGCCACACTGCTACGGTAATTTTTCGTTAATCGTGCAATTCAGGAAATCACACGGGCCGCAGTGGCCCATGACTAACAGACATTCCCTTGCTGGGTCTCAAGTACCGACTGGCTCAGCTTGTTTAACTGACTGTACACCACTCATTATGGTCCTGCACCCAAAGTTGGAAGCCGCCATTAAAACTAATCAGTTTGACACCTCTCAGTCGCAGACAAACGCTGATTTTACTTGTAGGAGGCATAAAACAGCAGAGACGAAATGTGGGGGTAGTCGTGGAGGAGAAAATTAACCGATGTTGTTGCTAAGAGAAGCAATACGAGTGAATTCGAAGATACAATAATTCTTCAGTAGAACGACAGACCTTGTCCACCATTTTGACGTCCAAACCCTCCATATTGAAATGTCGCAATTCCGACAGGGAATCCTACACAATAACACCACAGACTAATCTAGTTCCGCAAGGTCTTACTATAATCGCAGGCAAATAGGGGCTAATAAATGTCATTTTTCAGTTCATTTGATTACGGCCATGCAGTAGCACCCGTTTGAAGAGTTAATTGAACGAATCGACACCAGTACAATACATATTGTTTAAAGTCTGGTACTAATTATATCGCTATTTTGCCAAACCGCTACGTTACGGGGACGTAAACAAACCAACACTGGTTGTCAAGCAGATGGGGCGGCGGGACAAACACAAAGACATCCATCCACACACACATCATACACAGCGGGCTTCCAGTTTCCGTCTACCAAATTCACTCACAGGGCATTGGTAGGTTCACTTTCCCAAGGTGCTGCGCAGTGGGACTGAACCCGTAACCACGTAGCTGCAAAGCAAGCTTCTTAGCCACGCCTATACATGTCAAATTTTACTTTTATGTAGGGGAACGTAAGACCTAATTTTATTTTTCATAGGGAACACAATGAATGACCATCCGAGTGTTTCTTCAAACACCGCACCCAGGACCAGACCACATTCAATTTGACCCTTTTCTAACACGGTAATGTTTCTTGAAAGGGGGATTTGGATGCTATTTCTAGCAGGTCGAGCAACCATACAGAGGCTCTTGCAAATGAGACTATAAAAATCGCGGTTAGTGAGATTCGAAACCGCATCAGTATCACAGACTCTGCAAGCTTATATATGTTAACAAAGCTCAAAGACCAACAAATGTAGTTTTTATGTAAAGGCTGGGTATAATAATTTATTTCGCAAATTCTGTTTCACGGGTTCTATATTGTAAAACAATGTTCTATGCTACTGCGTTCACGAGTTCGATTCCCAGTGGAGGCGGACATGGGACAATATAATTGATGGTCAAAGTAATATACTGTGTTGAATTAACAATATATGGTCAGTTCATTAAAAATAGAAAATAAAATCCAAGGGCCTTATATAGTAAAATATATTTTCAAAAAAGTCGGCATGAAAAGCAAAATATTTTTCAAAATTTGAATTTTATTTCAATCCAGACAAAAGATGGAAACATAAAAAAAAAAATCCTCAAAATGACAGTTAATGGTTTGTTTTAAAAGATTAAATAAAGACAGGAAATAATCCTTATAAATATTTTGAAGAATATACAAAGAATATGAATTAAGAATAGAAGACGAGAAAATAGTCGGCAGTTCCAAGCATTTCCAAGAAACGACGCAATTTCTCTCTTCCGAAATCCATATTGCTTTGTAGTAACTGGAAAGAGAAAATGGACAACTTGCGGCCGATACACACAGTGAATAAAATTAATTTCCAACTATTTGCTAGTATTTTCCTGAATGTATACCTCTATATTACGTGTGTTTTATTTTAATATATACCCATCAATATATTCTGCTATTAATATTTAACCAAAGCTTTTATTTCTTTCATGAAGAAATAAAACAAACAAAAAATCATATTCCTGATTAAATTTAATATGACATCTGAATATGACTGGACATGGCCATTAGTCTTCCACTAAAACGTTTATTGTAAGGCTTTCTCAAAAAAAAATGTCTTTTCTTTTTATTTTTAGCAGCTGTGGGTATTTATTTTCAAAAATTCGGTTTGTAAAAGATATAAAAGAAATGGCTGCTGTCTGTCAGATGGCGCGGGAGGAGAGGGGTGTGAGGAAGGAGAGAAAATGGCCATGGCCCCTACTGATGATACATATCAGTGACGGGCGGCGTGACTGCCTTACAGTTTTAAAGGAGACGGGAGAACGATAGCTTTTTTTTTGTTGTTTTGTTACCTGCACACCAAAAACAGAAATATTTTTTCAAAAAGATATCAGTCATCGTCTTTTGTAATTTTTTGGTGGTAAAGGTGATGGAGAAAGAGAGACAAACAGACACTGGTTAACAGCAAATTCGTTATTTTTCAAGACAATTTCAAGTTTAATGTAAAGTATTAAACTCAAAAACTAAGGAAAAATAAAGAAACAAGCATCTGCAGCTTAAAGCACTTTCAGGCTGGCTTGGCTAGTTTATTACTCCAAAGTGGAAAATATGACGCCCATTATGGCGCTGCTTAGCTAACAGTTTCTCTATTGTATTTATTTGGAGAAAAAGAGACCAACGAATATGATGAATAAATATTCGACAATGTTTTAATAGGTCGTGTTTAACAGCATTAGTCATTTTATTAAACTGTCAAAATAACGTTCCTTATTTTTGTCTCAAATGTTCAACAGTAATTTTAGTTCGGTTTCTTATTAAACCCTTAAATAACATGGAAGAGAATAGAGAACCCTAATGAAGGGAGGAAGGGGGGGGTGTACCTAGCTGTAAAATAAAATGGAAGGGGATAAAAAGAAATAAAACTACTTCGACTAACGACGAAGTTGCAGTTATTCCATCTGCCCCACTTTCCGATATTTTATTCTTTTCCTCCCCAGATAAAAAAATTACATGAAAAAAGAGTTTAAAATGTTTTCACTCAATTTAAGATTAATTCGGAAAAGCCACCATGTAAGGTTTTTAAAAATCAAGTCATATCTTAAAATCAGTCGTATCTTCTCAATTAAAACTAATTGACAAGTCTTTGGAGGGCTTTGAAGAGGTTGAATATAAAAGTTTACAATTTAACATGCTCAAAGAATTAAATCATAATTTATTAATTATAGCTTAAACTTTTTCTTTGTTGATTGAAACAAGACTAAGGATATTTATTCATAAAAGAAGCACTTTACTAACGGTTAACAGACAATTTAATAGACGAAGTAATAAATATATTATGTGGTGAAAGAAAGAGACTGGGATAAACGGGGCAGCAAGCAGCAATAGCAAGCAAATGGCTGAGAAAGAGCGGCAGAGACAACTAGAGACCGGCCGGTTGAGTCTAGCTGGGATGCTGCTGTGAACGGCCATGTTGGTAGAAGAAAGCTGTTAAAATGATGGCGAACTAGCTAGTAACTAGATTATATATCGAGGACAGTCGGTATGAAAACAATATTCATGAGAACTGGAAATAAATATATTAAAGATTATTGAATATTAATCCAGTCATGACTTCATCCTTAAACAATTATATACATATATAATCATAGTAATTAAAAAAAAAAAAAAAAGGGATGACATCAGACTATTTATGAAAATCTACATTACTCAAGCAGCATTTGTATTATAATGATTGAAAATTTTCAAATGCTGTTAGATAAGAGAAAGAATTATTTCCCAAATACTAAATTACGAATAAAGTTCTTTCTATATAAATATGACATTTATCTCCTGACAGGCTGTCATCAAATATTTAAAAGATATTTTAAATTATATTACAAGTGATGTAGTAATGGAGGAAAGATAAGGGTACGAGAAAAAAAAAGGATGAGCTTTGCAGATATACTAATATCTTTTACGGAGTTCTATGTCAATTTATCATTTTTCTTTATATCCCTTATTTATCATTCATTATTTCAAGATTCAATTAATTTATATATAACGGGGGGGGGGGTCTATGTAAGACCTTAAATATTTAGATTTCAAACATGAAAATTAAATTTTTCATGTCACCCATCTCTTGAAATATTTATTTTTCTTTAAGGATTTGTATGATTAAAACAACAATTGTTAACTGTCAGTCAATGGGGAAGAATATATTCATTTATTATCCATTACATACATGATGTAGAATGAGAAGAACATGAAGAGAGGTTGTGTGAGGGGGGAAATGAATTCAGGATGAGAAAGAAACTAGACAGATGTGCTGGTTTATTTGATGGTGGTGATGAGGGAGGAATAGAGAAAGGTTTTTGAAATTGTAGTTGGCGGAGAGAGAGAGAGAAAAGAGAAAACGACGACAGGTCAACCAGCTCTGAATTGTTCACTCAATAGAAGAGAGAAATATTTTAAAACTATAAATGAATATACATTTTCATTCATTAATCATTTGAAAACAATTGTATTTTAAACCAACTGACAATGAAATCCGCACAGAAATAGGTTACAGATACATACACACATAAATATACATATATATGTATGTACATACATACATAAATATAGATATATATGTATGTACATACATATACATATATGTACATATGTATATATACATATATATGTACATATGTATACACACACACGCGCATGTATATAATGGGGCACTTGCTAAAATGTCAAAGGGCTCAAGTCAATCACATAAGGGTGTTTCTTACAATCTTTCTTTATACCCAGATAAATGCCTCAAGTTTTCAGAGAACATGGAATAATCGCATAACGAAGCCATGACAATTTATTCCAACCGACTGTAGTACCTCATTATAAATTGTAATTAATTACATTTAAAATTAATACAACTAATGATACTTTTATTACTAACAATGCATAAATTAGCTCACACATACACAGACGAATGCGTTTCTATACAAAATATTTGAGCTTATAAATGTTGCAAGAAGCTTGTTTTTCGTCGATACCCAGTTTGTTTTCGCTGCCAACTCGTTGTCAAGCGGGAACGTGAAACTGAATAACTACTAAGAGAAACACATATATACACACACACACACATATATATATATGTGCCACACACATATATATATGTGTGCCACACACATACGTTCAGCAAAAGGAGTATTCTGTATATGCAGTGGCGTTTATGTTAGAAGCTAATGATTCATTCAACTGCAACTCAGAGTCTCGCTTTGTCGTGGTTCTTCAGGCGACAAATGTCATGTTTTGTTTTGTTTTTTTTCTTCCTTTTGTCATCACCCAAAGGATCACACGCAGCGACTATCTCGGAGTAGCAACCAAATGAATCATGCAACATCAATTCATGTTAATTATTAATTTTTAAAAATTAAAAATGAAGACATCGTTCCTAGAATGGTAGATAATTGTTTTTTTCTTTCAAAGTAATTATAACAATGAATGAAGTAAAATAAGAGAGGTAGTATTAGTAGAGTGGAAGTGGGGGGGGGGCGACTGATGACAGACATATTGAAATTCCTCCCGTTCTTGGAATTTGTTCCTTCTAGGGTGGGGTCTTGAAGAATTCCTTCGAAACCAGTTCTGTTTCTGTTAACACAATGTTTCAGATATCAGATTTCGCTCCCTAATATACTGCATACATCATGTATATACACCATACACGCCCTATAAATGTTATTTATATATATATACACACACACACATTACATCCAAGAATTCAGGGCCCCAGTATAGCTTTTAACAGTTATACACACCCTAGACTTACATGACATACAAACAATTCTATACACATACATATATACGCCATCATATACATACATGTATACACTATACAGAATCTGACAAAGATGTTTTTTCTCTGGTCATGTTCTTAAGGGACTGGAGAGATATATAACACATATACAAGACATCCCTCCCTCTTGTTCATTTCTTTTACATCTTGCTCCCTCATATTGTACATACATCTTAACCTTTATTTATATATATATCCACACACAAACAGTAGAATATAGAGATTAGACGACATGCATAAATATAACTGTTATCCGCTTAGAGAATAAATTGCATTCGTTTATTTTGTTTTATCCAAGAAAATCTATGAAAATCCGAGAAAAATGAAAGGAAATTATATTCAACACACACAAACACGTATATTATGCATTATATACACAAAGTTACATAGATATATGCTTTAAATACACGCATATACATACATGCATTATATACGAACACACACACATATATAAACAGACATGTCTTATGGACATACACGCCTGTACATACGAACACACGCATATATACATACATATATATATATAACGCAGACATGCGTTATGTACATACATACACGCATTTATACACACATACACACGCACATATTCGCATACGATTCACAGAATTTGTAGAGCCATACTAGAGTATGATAAAAAGTATAAATAAAATACAAAACTTAGTGATGAATGTGTATAGATATATAAATATACATACACTATTAAATATAGCAGTAAAATTACCAAAGGTGGGGGGGAGGTACTAAGACAAAACAATTTAACAGAAAATTAAAGAACATCACACATACGTATATATATATATATATATATATATATACACACATACACAAATTTACATCAAAAGCAATTAAATGAAACCGGCAAGTGCTTGCCAAAATCAATTAACATGATTGAGATATATTCGTTTTTAACCATTTAGTGTATATATATATATATATATATATATACATACATACGCAAATATTGTATGCTCAAGAACTCAATTTACAGTATTAAAATTTAAAACAAATAATGGAAACTTAAGTAGTTTTTTTTTTTACATATTTAATTTATAAATATATACTGTTAATAGTTTTATATAAAAAAAAAAAGAAATCGTCTTACCTGTGAGAGAGAAAGAAATGAAATGTTCTGTATTTGATACTTTATCTGTATATAATTATAGGGGGGAAATTGAAGGGGAAAAAACTGAACTCAAAGTTAATATCCTGTGGTCATCCAAAAAAAAAACCTGTGAAAAGAGTATAAATTTTTCTTTCTTTTTCAGATGTGAACAGAAAGCTTGCAACTGCCTCAAATGTCACCCAGGCCTGATTCTCACTTGAACTTACTCACACTCCCTTCACTCATATACTTACTCACTCAAGCTGAGTATGAGTGTAAGTCGCCCTCTCTCTCTCTTTTATATTATTTTTCTCTATGTCTCTCCCTCTATCACTTTCTCTCTGTCTAAGATCTGTCTCTGCTTTTCCCCCTTTCTCTTTCTATATCTCTCCCTCTATCGCTTTCTCTCTGTCTAATATCTGTCTCTGCTTCTCCCCCTTACTCTTTCTATACCTCTCCCTCTATCGCTTTCTCTCTATTTAATATATGTATTCCCTTCTCCCGTTCCTCTTTCAATATCTTTCTCTCTATCGCTTTCTCTCTGTCTATTATATATATCTCCTTTTCTTCCTCCTCCAACTCATATTCCCTCTATATATATCTTTAACTATAACACTCACTCCCCCACTCGCTTAATTTATGTATTTTTCTTATTTTTCTCTTCCCCGTCCTCGTCTTTATATATCTATCTATCTATCTATCACTCACTCACTCTGTCTATCAATCTATCTATCACTCACTCACTCTGTCTATCAATCTATCTATCTCGTTATGTATCATTTGTCTCCGCTCCTTTTCTTTCGTGTCATTGTTAATCTATCCCTCTAATCCTATCACACATTCTCATTCTATATTTCTCTTTTATTCGCCTTCCTTTATCTCTACTTATCCTCCTCTCTTCATTTTGCTCATGGCTATCTCTAAATCTTACTCCCACTATCTTTGTATCTCTTTAATTTCCTCTTTCTCATCTCTCTCTTTCCTATTTTAAGATGTCATAACTACTGCTCCTCTCTCTCGTTCGCTTTTTTTCCGACCCGTTTTAATATCTCTGACTCACTCTCTAGCTATCTTCCTCTTTGTTTAAACTCTCTCTGTTCTATAATAATGTTTTCATTTCATACATTTAATAAAAAAAACCTTTCTATCAATCTATCTCTCTTTCTCTCTCTATCTATGTATCTATCATTCTGTTTCTTTATCTCCATCTCTATCCCCCCTCTCTCTCTTTATCACTGTCTTTTTCTCTTATTTATTTTCACTTTCTATCTAATATTTTACTTCCAATATCCCGGATTCTCTTCACCCTGTCTATTGCTTTCTCTTTATATTCCCCCCTCCCCCTTTTTTCTCAGTCTCTTTCTCTTTATTTTTTGCTCTGCCTGCCACTCTCTTTACCCTCTCACACACACACACACACACATATACTCCTTCTCTCGTTTCACCCTGTCTATATCCAATATATATCTTAACAAAACCCCTCTATATCCATCTACTCTATCTCTCACCTCTTCTCCCTCACTAACATTCACTCTTCTGTACACCTCTAATCTTTGAGGGATTCTGTCCCCTTCTCTAGTACATTCTTTCTCAACCCCTCGTACTCTATACCAGTCTTCATCACCCCTTCTCTTTTCTTTAAACATTCTCTCCATTTTACCTAATTTTTACAGCCATTACATTCTCAATTTCCATAATATCTTCGTAACCCTTTCTCGTTCACGTGCTTCTTTCTCCTCCTTTTCCTTATCTTTCTAATCCCGTGTCACACTCTTCTCCTTTTCTCTCTCTCTCTCTTTACGTATTGTCTGCTTTATTTCTCCTTTTCTTCTTTCTAATTCCCTCTAACTACCTATACTTATGTTTAAATTCTCTACTTCAGCCCTTAAATATTATCTGTACTTCCTTTTTTTCTTCATCTCCCTCTGTCGCTATCTATCTACCTATTTATCTATCTATCTTCCTATCTATTTATCTAGCCTTTCTATTTGATAGGCACTTCGTCCCACACATTTTCTCATCTCTATCTATCTATCAATATATCTATCTCTATCTTTCTATCTATATATCTGTCTGTCTATCTGTCAATCTACTTATCTATCTATGCATTTACCTATCTAAATATTCATCTATCAATATATCTATCTGTCTAACTATTTATCTATCTAGCTAACTATTTATATATATATTTGTCTAACTATTTATCCATCTATCTATCTATCTATCTATCTATCTATCTATCTATTTATCTATCTATCTGTCTAACTATTTATCTATCTAGCTAACTATTTATCTATATATTTGTCTAACTATTTATCCATCTATCTATCTATCTATCTATCTATCTGTCTATCTATCTATCTGTCTGTCTGTCTATACGCTACATCTGTTTAAAACCATATTTTAGCTTTCACATAATATCCATTCTCATTCTTACAGTCTCCTCTCAATGCTTGCTTTATTCAATCTACCTTCCCACTTCCACACATTCCCTTCGCTCACACTCACTTCGTCACTCACTCACTTACGCACTCGCGCGCACTACATACGTGCATGTGCTCATGTATATATATATACATATACATATATATATACACATATATATATATATATTCATGAATATCTTTCTAGTCTGGATGTATGAGAGGAAGGAAGGAAGAGAAGCAACGATGAGGGTTAATTATATGGCTTTTCACTCTCTCTAAAACGATGCGTATCTGTATGTCTACGTACGTAACTGTATTGTGTGTTGATATATATATATGTGTGTGTGTGTGTGTATGTGTACATGTAGCTGTTTGTGTAATTGACTGTGTACGTTTACATATGTATATGTGTGTGCGTTTGTGTATAGCTGGATGTGTGCTTGCATATGCGTAATTATGTGTGTCACTGGCGTTGTTCTTGTATGTGTGTATGTGTGTCTATATAACTACCGTTATGTGTACATGTGTATGTATGTGTGACTGCCGTTATGCTTGTGTATGTGTGTGTCTATGTGACTACCGTTATGTGTAGATGTATGTCAGTCTGCTGGTATCTATGCTTGTCATATCCTTGTGTATGTATGTGCTTCTCTTTACATAAGTATATATGTATGTACATTTGTATATATGTATATGCGTGTCTACATTTATGTGACTGGTATGTGTCTATACATATACACGTAAAGTAAAATAAAATATAGACACATACCACTGTGTCCCCCTCTCTCTCACTCTCTCTCTCTCCCTCTCTCTCTCTCTTTCTTTCTTTATATATGTATGCGCGTGTAACTGTATATGTGTGCCTGCGTGTCTACGTATGAACGTCTAATTGTCTGTTGGTATGTGTATCTGTCTATTATGTCTGTGTGTGTATATATATATATATATAGCATGCACAAACACACATATGTGTGTGTGTGTGTGTGATTATTGTTGTCGTTTAGTCTCCAAGTCGGCTCTGATTGAGCTTGTCTTATGATCAATGACATTCCAAACGTGACCATCCCATATTCTTTTGAGATATATAGTGTTCTGGACCACATAGTCAGACGTGTCCCTTTTAAGGCGCCAGTGTGAAATCTGAGGGACATTTAGTCGTTATTTTTCACTAATGTCTCTAGTGTTACGTTTACATGTGTTCCACTATCTAATAGCTATCCTTTGTGTGTGTGTGTTCTTTGATACGTACATACATCTTAGGGCACTCCGTCGGTTTCAACGATGAGTGTTCCTGTTGATCCAATCAACGGAACAGCCTGCTCGTGAAATTAACGTGCTAGTAGCTGAGCACTCCACAGATATGCGTACCCTTAATGTAGTTCTCAGGGAGATTCAGCGTGACACAGAATGTGACAAGGCTGGCCCCCGTTGAATTACAAGTACAACTCATTTTTGCCACGTGAATGGACTGGAGCAACGTGAAATAAAGTGTCTTGCTCAAGAACACAACGCGCTGCCGGGAATCGAACTCACGACATTATGATCGTAAGCCAAATGCCCTTACCACTAAGCCACGCGCCTTCACATACATACATAATGTTCATGCATACACACATACATACATACATACATACATACATACATACATACATACAAACACAGAAAAAAAGACACACACACAAACAAACAAAAAAACAAAAA
>JAOPUL010003973.1:2758091-2769330 GCA_027564515.1 Octopus rubescens | reverse complement strand
ATAAGAATGAAGATGAGTTTAAGAATGAAAATGAGTATAAGATGAGTTTAAGAATGAAAATGAGTTTAAGAATGAAGGTGAGTATAAGAATGAAGATGAGTATAAGAATGAAAATGAGTATAAGATGAGTATAAGAATGAAATATGAATTTAAGAATGAAAATGAGTATAAGAATGAAGATGAGTTTAAGAATGAAAATGAGTATAAGATGAGTTTAAGAATGAAAATGAGTTTAAGAATGAAGATGAGTATAAGAATGAAAATGAGTATAAGATGAGTATAAGAATGAAAATGAGTATAATATGAGTATAAGAATGAAAATGTGTATAAAATGAGTATAATATGAGTATAAGAATGAAGAATTCTTTAATTTTTCATTTGTGTGTGTATAAAAGTACATGTATTATTAAATCTCACAGGTGTGGCTGTGTGGTAAGAAGCTTGCTTTCCAACCACATGGTTCTGGGTTCAGTCCCACTGTGTGGTATCTTGGGCAAGTGTCTTCTACTATAGCCTTGGGTTGACCAAAGCCTTTGTGAGTGGATTAGTATATATATATATATATATATATATGTGTGTGTGTGTGTGTGTGTGTGTGTGTGTGTGCGTGTGTATATGTGTGTGTCGGTGTTTGTCCTCCCACCACCGCTTGACAACCGGTGTTGGTTAGTTTATGTCCCTGTAACTTAGCAGTTCGGCAAAAAGAAACCGATAGAATAAGTACTGGGGTCGATTTGTTCGACTAAAAATTCTTCAAGGCAGTGCTCCAGCATGTCCGTAGTCTCGAGACTGAAACAAGTAAAAAAATAAAAGGATACACATAGTTTGCCTCTGGTGAATTTACCTTTAAGGGAAGAGAATCAATAAATTGAAGGACAAGAATATTTAATCTTTATTATTTTTTTCTTTTACATGAAATAAGTTCTCATAGTTTTTAGTTGTTGGTAGCTGTGTATAGCACCATTTCATCCTTCTTTTGAATCTTCAGTATGGCATAACTTGAGACACAACTGTAGGACAAGGTAATAGAAGATTTAAACAAGGGAATGGGGGCTTTGTTGCAATGGGTGTTGGAGGTGCCACCATGAAGCTGGCCCTGAATGAGGACCTTCACTACCACTCATACAACAGGCACAAGGGACAAATTCTGACAGCCAAGGCCAAGGAGAACTGCTTGATGTAGGCAAAGAAGCTCTTACACAAGATAAAGCATCCTGTTGAGCTGGAGATGATCTGGTTCTTCTCAGACAAAAGAAAAATCTGCCAGGACCATTTGCACAACAACCAGAACATGTGGCTTGCCCTACAATCCATGAGATGTCCCACATATCATTTGCACAACACCCAGAACATGTGGCTTGCCCTACAATCCATGAGATGTTCCACATATCATGAAAACCAAGCTCCCCCAGACTGTGATGGTATTTGGGTGTGTCTCCAGTGAGGGTGATGTTATGCTATCTCACATCTTTGAACAGAGCCTTAGGCTCAATTCAGACAGCTATGTGAAGCTGCTGGAGACTGTGGTCAAACCCTGGCTGGAGAGGGTTGCTGCCAGAAGGCCATGTGTGGTAGCAGGATTTGGCTCCATGTCACACCTCCGGAAAGGGTTAGAAGTGGTTGTCGGAGAATTTCTACAACTTTACCAGCCGCAATTTCTGGTTTCCCTAATTCCCCCTCTTGCAATCCCATGGATTACTGTGTGAGGTGTGGTTGAGAAAGACATCAACCGCTCTGTCTGCAACACCAAGGCCAAGCTGGTGGCCAAGATTAAGAAGGTGTTCAAAGATCTTCCCTGGGACACAGTGATGAATGCATGCGCCAGGTTTCAGAGTTGTTTTGAGGTTGTGATAGAAGCTGAGAGCGGCTACTTCGAGTAAACTGTTATCTCCGAGCCATCATCTAGTTGATATTTTTTTAAATACTTTTCTTTTTTGATGGGATATTATGTTTTCTTTTCCTTTTATGTAAACTGTCAAATTTACCTCAGACACTCTGCACACACACATTTTGTATGAGTGTGTGTATTTGTGTTTATCTCCCTGCACAGCTTGACAACCGGTGTCGGCTTGTTTACGTCCCTATAACTAAGCCGTTCGGCAAAAAAAAAGAAAGAAAAAAGTATAAAAGAGGCTGATAGAATAAATACCAAGCTTAAAATTAAAATGTACGGGTGTCGATTCTTTTGCATAGAAATCCTTCAAGGCGGATAAAAAAAATTATGCATTTTTCAGAAAGCTATTCGGAAATAAAGACACCCCAATCTGTAGTCTTGCTATACTTGAATTAAAACGAATTCGTGTGCTTTTTTCTCATATTCATTTAATTTTGTTTTGAAATGCTGCGATAACAACAATAAGTTATTCGGTTTTGCTCTGAGGAGAAAAGAAATGAACAAAGCAAGGGAGGTGACTCTAGATTGTTTATTTATGAAATACGGAAATGGCGGCAAATGTCATCACAGTCTCGTGGATCGGACGAAACACCAGGTAAACACTATGAATACTAACTCAGCACCATCTTCTAAATATGATCATAATGTAGGGACATAGACAAAAATTACAGCCGGATACCTTTCACAAGAAAAACATACCTTGCTTTCATTTAATTCTTTTTTTTTTCTGTCGTCTTTCTGTTCAAATTATAAACTCCAGTGTATGATATGATGTAGCTGTAAAAATCTTTACAATGATGTTTTTGTATTACTTACGGAGACAAAATGGACAGTTCTTGATTAGTTGTTCTCGATAGTTTATTGAAAAAGTAATATAATTATAAATTCATACACACACTCAACAGAAAGTGTCATATTTTCATTCTAATCGCCATGGCATCTACGATGGATTTTAGTCTGTTGTTAGAATTACTCAAGAAATACAAGACTACCAGCGACACAAGTCAATTGATATATGCCATGTTACATATTGGTCAGTCTCTCTATGATCTCGAATCGGTGGCCAAGAAACTTGCCGGTCCCGCTGCACCTATGTGCCACTTCTTGCTGAAGATTACCTCGGATATATTAGATGAGTTTAAATTCACTAAGAACCAGCAGTCTAGCCAAGACTCAACAGACGAATGTGAAGCGTTTATGTACTGGTTCACATCCCAGCTTCTCAGCCTCTTCACTCACCCCGGTTGCCTCCAGCTCCATTCGAAGTGTGTCGACTTGATTGTTCAGTTTCTTAATAGTTTGAAGATAAACGAACCTTACCTGTACCGTAAAATCCTCGAGAAACTGGCCAATTGTCTGAGAGAACTTGCCGTCTCTGAGTCTTCTGAAATGGAATCTATCGATAAAAATGAATCGATTGTTTTGAATCTTTTCAACGTAGATTTACGTCTGATTTCTAATTTTTTACCTCCGTCTGAACAAAACATCGAAATACGTCAGTCCGTTATTAAACTGGGTTGTGAGTCCTGTGAGACCCTGCAAGTTAATTTGACGTTAGTGTTCTCACAACAAGTTAGATACTTCAATGGTGGATGGAATACTCGTTTACTGTCTGTTTTGTGTCCCAGTCTTCTAACCCAAATCGAATATGGAGACGTCCCATTGAAAGCTGCTTCGTTGCAAGTTATTGAACAGTTATTGCTTCTTCATGGCATACCGGAATTTGAGCAGTTGGAATATCTTGTAGCTATTCTGGTAGCCATTCCACCGATGATGTATGGAGACCAGGCAGAACTAACATCAAAAGAAATGTATCTCATGGAGACAGCCTATGTTAAGACCCTCAATGCTCTTCGCAAAGCCGATTCTTCTGGTATTGGCAATCACTTAGACATAGCAAATTTGGACCTCATGTTGAACAAGTTTGTAGAATTTATGAGTCTTCGTGGATGGCTTCAGAAGCTACAGCAAGAACCATCTGCTGACATGTGTAGCGCCGTCAGCTCATTTCTCAACCACATCTTAATTAAGTTAAAGCAAATCCAAAATATATTTGATTCGGTTTACAGCCCAGTTATTAATGTTTTAAAGGAGAAGCTATGTCATTTGATCGGTAGGGTTTACAACAAACAGTTTCTGATACAGAACTTATGTTTGTTGGTGTCTTGGGAAATGGAATCCTGTTGTCTCAGTGAAAATGATTTGTCTAAGGAAGCTGAAGAACATCAACCCAAAAAAGCTAAACTGCCATATCTCCCTCATTTAAAAAGCAAAACCAGCAACAGTAACAAAAAAAAAATAACCCCAGAAGATAGATCAAAACTGTTCCAGGAAATTAAACGGAAGCTCGAAATGTTCAAAAATAAGTCATACAATGACAGCAGTGAGGTGTTATGTATGTTAACTGGTGTTCAGGTTATTGTGGAAGTATCAGTATTACTGTTCCATTCTTTCAAAGACAATTCTTTACAGAAGAAAACAGACACCAGTCAACTGAAAGTTTCCAACACTGACCAGAAATTCACAGAATGGCTCTCTAAAGACGAATTAACAGAAATCTCTTATCTATGGAAGAATTTGTTTTCTCTTTGCACCACTTTTCAGAATGCTGATGAATCTAAAATCAAGGAACTTTTGAATTGTAGTCTTCAGGTCATTGCAAAATCTGTTGCTGCTTTGTTGATTGTGAAAGATTTCAGTGTTGCAGTGCCGGAATTGGTAAGTGAGTTTGTTGTGTTACTTTCTTTACCGTGGCTTACTGACAATGCTTCCTGGCTTGACTTACATTCTACTGACCTGAAACCAATGTTGGAGGTAAGTGAGAGATTGTCCCCACTCTTAGATGACCTCACATGCCAACTATGTATGGAAGTTTTATGCTGGATCCCCAAATATATTGCTGGTCAGTGGCGTTGTCACATCTACAAAACGGTTTTAGCTAATAATTTAAGCCTTCCATTGATGCTGCAAGGAATTCAATCCTCTGTGGTTTTATTACATACTCTTGGAGACAACTATGCTTACCTCACAACTGAGTTGATCTTACCATTATTTAACATGAATAATTCCTCTGTTAACAACAGTTTGGCATCAGTCTTTGGTGAACTTGTTTGTGTTCTTTCAGGAGAGGCCGAAATATGTCAGAGTAGTTCTTTTCACTCAAATGATGGTGAAGTAAAAATCTTTGAACTTTTCAAGTTGAAATGTAAGCAGTGTGATGATGCTAAGACAAGTCATAAGACGTTGGTTAGTCAGACCAAGTTGCCGATCATACAGCAGATGTTTGGTTGCTTTTACGGCCACAAAGACATGAATGATGCATCATATCGGAAGGCCGTTGCACACAGTCTGTACCGTGTCTATAACCATGTAGAGATAAAACTCACTGAAGATTGGGCTCTTAACATGCTAAATTACTCACTACAATTCATTAATGATCCAGATTATGATATTTGCATTTTATTCAGCAACTGCTGTTGGAATCTGATTAAAGTCTCTGGTCTTGATGTTGCAAAGATCGTCTTTGAGAAACTGAAGAATTCCTTAGCTGATTTAAAAGACACGAAAAGTGTGAAGCTACAGAAATCAATCCTGATGACGGTTGGGCTGCTTGGTAAATATTCAAGTGGGCCTCTTCTGTTGGACATCACCCTGTTCCTTTTGGAAAACATAGTTTCTGATGTTCCTGTCTCCAGCGCTGTGGCCTACATGCAACTACAGGGTATTTCAAGAGCAAAAAAAGCAGGAGAGAAAACCTTTAATATATTTATGAATTATCAACAACCTATCTGTATGTTCCTGGTCAAGACAATGGATGAATCCTGTAAATTAAACATTGGTAAAACAGCTGAACAGAAACTGAAAGAGGTCAGCAATGTGTTTGATTATGTGGACATCAAAGCTTTCATACACAGCACCGAAAGATTTCTACTTCCCCAATTGGTAGCTATGGCTTCTCCAACTGCATCGTCTCTGATAAAACTCCTTGCTACACTTTTACAAGTGCCAAGTCGCAAGAAGCTACTCATTTCTTCTACGAAATACATTTTTTCTTATCTCATTCGACATCACAACGAACAGGAAATTGAAAAAGCCCTCCAGTTCCATTTTGCCGAGACTGAAATCGCACTAACTTACCTGCTTCGTATTGACTTCCAGCGAGTTCACAACGAACTTCTGCTTTACCTGAGTACTAATTATGCCAAAGTATTCAAAGGTTTACAACTTCTCTGCTCCTATGATGAATTCTATACTGGGAAGATAGCCACTACGGAAGATATGGCCAACTATCTTCAACCTCGATTACTCGGAATTTTGGCTTTCTTTGATTCTCAATTATTGATATCTAGCATTCCAATTGAAGAGAAGAAACTCACATTGGATAGTTTAACTTCCATCATCCAGCTAATGGGAGCAAAACACATCACTTTTGTGAGATACAAAATTATGAACACACTCCGAATTAGTCTACGATTTGATGAGAAAGATTTCCTGGCAATAGCATGTCGAGCCTGGAACTCGTTCATTCGAAGCGTTGAATTGCCAGCCCTGGGTGACATGCTGTCACCGATATCTGCCACACTCTTGCCATTGATTCAACAACTTCCCGCACAGTCTGCCGAGATCTTCAACTACCTCATTATCGAGAACAAAGACACTCTGTGTAGCCACTTCCAAGAAATATATTTTTTACCCGACATTCCGGAACTTTCCAATGTGAATTACGTTTTGAAGCAATACTCCAGCAGCCTCTCCAGCCAATCAGATTTCAGAACAAAGATAACTCACACATTACGTGGTGTGACACACGAGAGCTTGGATGTCCAAATTCATGCTTTGTCAAACTTGAGGAATTTACTCCACAGCAGTCAACGACAGCTACATCAATACATGCTTGACTATGAAACTGCGGATCCGATTGTATCGCAACTGATCTCTGTGCTTTTGTCTGTTTGCAAAGTGCCGGATCACAGGGTTCGTTGCCTGATTGGAGATTGTCTCGGAGAGATTGGTGCTATTGATCCAGGACGCCTGGAGCTGACGTCAAATAATCCGAAAGAAGAGATGGCCAAATTCCAAGCGAGTACTGAAGACGATAATTTTGCTATCGGAATTATAAACGAAATAATTCGTGCATTTCTTGCAGCTACAGAAACAAGAGTGCAGGATTGTGCATCGCTAGCTTTGCAAGATCTTTTGCAGATTTATAAAATAAGTGATAAACCCGAGGAAAATAACGAGCAAAGTTCTGGACGAAGACTTTGGAAACGTTTCCCGGAGCATGTTCAAGAAATATTACAACCTTTGCTCAATTCCAAGTATATTTCGTCATCTTCTTTTAGCTGGGATAATCTTCAGAAACCGATTTATGGCAGCATGAAAGGCAGCAAGTACAAGGAATGGATATGTATCTGGACCACTTATTTGTCTTCGAGAGTCCAGCAGAACCACCCATTACGTGTGTTTCAAGTATGCAGCCCTATAACACGATACGACCCTTCAATTGCCCTATACATACTGCCACATGTTGTTATCCAAGTCTTGCAAGATGGCACTGAAGCGGATATCCAAGACATCTACAACGAGATCATGGAAGTGTTGCACCAGATAAGGAAGTCGGACACTCGACAGGGTAGCGTAACTGATGTGCGCCACATGTGTGCGCAAACCATTTTCTCTGTTCTTGATTATCTGTTGAAATGGAGGACAAACCGGGCACAGCTTAAGGCAGCCGAAATGCCCTCATCTAAGGAACCAGTGTATCTCAAAGACGCCAGTTACAAAACAGTAAATGCATTTTTGAATCAGATCCCACAAGATGTCCTCGCCGAAGCTTGCTTCAATTGCAATGCATTCACACGTGCATTGATGCACTTTGAACATTTCATCCGAAACAACGATTGCAATATCCAACAACATCTCGATCTGTTGCAACGCATCTATGTTGCCTTAGATGAACACGATGGTGTAGCAGGAGTCGCAGCTATTCGACAAGCACAGCCGACCCTTGTGCAACAGATTTTAGCACATCAAAGTATTGGCCAATACCAAGATGCAGAGGCTTGTTATGAAAGAGCTGTTCAGTTAGAACCTGAAGAAATCTCCCATCATCAAGGATGGCTGCGGAGTTTGATGGAATTGGGTCAGCTAAACAAAGCCCTACTTCATGCGGATGGTATCATTGCTAACCATCCATCATGGAGCACCCAGCTCAACACTTACCGTATTGAGGCCACCAGTAAACTCGGAGATTGGAGCAAATTGGAATCTTATGTAAAGTTGGAGAAAGTAAACAACGATTGGGTTGTGAACTTGGGGAAAATTCTTCTGGCTATTAAGGACCGACAGGAAGAAAGTTATCAAAAGCATATGAATAGTGCACGAATAGAAATAATGGGGCCGTTATCGGCAGCTAGCATGGAAAGTTGTTCATATCTTCGTGGCTATGAATACATTGTACGATTACATATGCTCAACGAGATTGAATTGGCAAAAGGAATTATATTTGACTCCCAGACTCAGCACAGACGGAACAAAAGCAACCAGCAAAGTTCGTTTGATTCTGTGGGCCTTGACGAGCTTCTATTGCAGTGGGATGCACGTTTGAAACTGATGCAGTCTCCTTTTCGCATCCAGGAACCTGTACTCACTCTACGACGTACTCTCATCACACTGGAAAACTCTTCCAATTGTTCCCAGCAGATAGGGAAATGGCTCCTTGATACAGCAACAGCCGCCCGCGAAGCTGGTTACCTCCAAACAGCATATGGCTCCCTTATTCAAGCGGCCTCCTCCAATCTGCCTGAATATTGTCTGGAGAAAGCTAAATGGTTCTGGGAAAAGGGTCAGAATGACCAAGCACTCTCCTGTCTTGAGAAAGGTATGGCTGAGCATTTTCCTGATCTGAATCGACTGAAAAGAGATATTTCAAAGAGCGCCAAAACAAAACTGTTCACATATGCTCAGGCGCAATTGTTGTACACGCATTACTGTGATGAGACTTCCAACACGGATAGCAACACTGTACTGAAGCAGTATCGTGATGTTACAGACTCATGTTCGGATTGGGAAGACGGCTACTTCTACCTTGCGAAATACTACGACAAGATGAAGAACAACTTGATAGATGACAACGAAAACTCAGTGAAGCAAGGAGAGTTCAATATATTTGTTGTGAAGAATTACGGGACATCACTGCAGTACGGAAATCAATACATTTATCAGTCGCTTCCAAGGTTACTTAGTCTGTGGTTGGACTATGGCTCGACTGTTGTTCAGTCAGAGCTCCGTGACCAGACATCAAATCAAACATCGCATATGCAGAAACTGCAGTCTCAGAAAACCATTTTGCAGAATTTGAACAAAGTGATCGAACAAATAAGTCGCAAACTGGCACCGTACCAACTTTTCACGGCTTTTTCACAGCTCATCTCTCGCATCTGTCATGCAAACTCAGATGTGTTTCGCCATCTTGTGAAAATAATTGCGAAACTACTTTATACATTCCCCGCTCAAGCTGTTTGGATGTTGATGGCTGTCTCAAAATCATCCTATCCAAAACGAGTAAAGAGATGCCAAGAGATATTCAACCAAGCGAAACTGATGAAGGAAGAACTTGGCAAGTTCTTACTCGATGCCAATAAACTTACAGAACGTCTGCTGGAACTGTGCGAGCGCCACTGTCCGGATACTCAGCCTTTGAGTTTGTCCCTGCACTTCAAGCCACTAAAACGTCTTCTTGATGATCCCAATTTCAGTAATATCATTGTCCCCTTGCAATCATCAATGACAGTCACTTTACCAATGACACGAACTGATAATAATGTCGACCACGATCCTTTTCCAGGTGACCCTGTTTATATCAGCAGTTTTGAAGATACAATTGAGATCTTACCTTCATTACAAAAACCAAAGAAGATAACGATTAAGGGCAGTGATGGTCATCTGTATGTGATGATGTGTAAACCGAAGGACGATTTGAGAAAGGACTGTCGTTTGATGGAGTTTACTACGATTGTCAACAAATTCCTACGCAAAGACCCCGAGGCCAGAAAACGCCAGCTTAATATACGCACATACACTGTGATTCCACTGAACGAAGAATGTGGCATCATAGAATGGGTAAACAACACAAGTGGGCTGCAATATATATTACGCAAGTTGTACCGTGAAAAGGGATTACAAATTAGTAATCGCGAGTTGAAGAATCACATCCCGGCTCTTCAGGCGCCGCTTGAAAGGAAACTGGAACTGTTCAAAATACTCCTAAGTTTTCACCCTAGTGTGTTCTATGAATGGTTCCTGCGGACATTTCCAGACCCAACAGCTTGGTACAATGCTAGACTGGCATATGCCCGAACCTCTGCCGTAATGGATATGGTCGGATATATCCTCGGACTTGGGGACAGGCACGGTGAGAACATACTGATGGACTCCACGACCGGTGACTGCGTCCACGTCGATTTCAATTGTCTCTTCAATAAAGGGGAGACGTTCGAGTGGCCTGAGCGCGTGCCGTTCCGCTTGACCAACAACATGGCCAAAGCTATGGGACCAATGGGACATGAAGGCATTTTCCGACAGGCATGCGAAGTGACCCTTAAAGTACTGCGGAACCAAATGGACCCTCTGATGAGTGTCCTAAAACCATTTATTTACGACCCTCTTGTTGAGTGGCAGAAACTGACCAAAGGCCAAAGGTCACACCAGGTGAGTTCCGGTGAGATCACTAATGAACAAGCCATGACCCATGTCCAAATGATTGAGCATCGCATGAGAGGAATTCACGCATCAAAAACGAAACCAAGGGGCCTGCCCTTATCTGTTGAGGGTCAGGTTAACTATTTAATTCATGAGGCAACAAACGAAAAACTCTTGTGCCAGATGTACATTGGATGGGCCCCGTACTTGTAGAAAAAACACTGGATCCACCCAAATTATTCTACCCCTAATTGCAAAAGAGAAACTTTTGCATGAAAGGAAACCCCCTTAACAAAAAAAAAAAAATGAGATCTTCCACTGCATAATAGACTATTCCATTACAGAAAAAAGAACTTTTATAAAAAAAACAAAACAAAAAAACTTTTGTTTCACATACATGTATATACACAAACCGATATACATACACACACTCAATAAGTACATGCAGACACACACAGACTTATATATGTACACATGCATACATATACACACATGTTCAATGAGCACATGCTGACATGCACACATAGACTTACGTAGTCATATATATATATATATATAATATACAAATTAAATTTAATTTAACCCGGTTTAGGTTGTTAACCTACCGGTGTATATCAATCGGTCTATCTGGAAATATATGTTGAT
>JAOPUL010003973.1:1981406-1992761 GCA_027564515.1 Octopus rubescens | reverse complement strand
TATATATACGCATAATATATATTAATATATATATTTGATATATATATATATATATGCATAGTATATTAATATATATATACATTTGCATATATATATATATATATAGTTACATAATATATATATTTAAGATATATATTATATGCATAATATATATTAATATATATATATACATTTGCATATAAATATATATATATACATTTGCATAATATAAATATATATGTGTATATATTTAAGATATATAATATATATATATTTAAGATATATGTAATATATATATATATATATTTGCATAATATATATTTATAAAATATAATTATATATCTCCCTTGATCTTACAACTCATTCTGATGATATGCCCTTTTAACTTGAACAGCGTCAGTCTCGCTACGATCAACCTGGGGATAACAACTTTGGAGGTACTGACAATTACGGGTCAGCAGGAATGGGCAGCAGTGCTGCCAGTGCCATGGGTGGCGGTGGTGGCCCACCTATCAGTAGCGGTCAGATGGGTGGTGGACCGAATGGTCCACCCAGCTTGTTCAATTCCAATATGGGAGGGAACATGCCTGGGGCTGGCAACAGTGGCATGCGTGGTGGCGGAGGAGGAGGCGGCGGCGGTGGAGGTAGTGGCGGCGGCAGTGGCGGAGCTGGCGGTGGAAGCAGTGGAAGCGGAAATAGTGCTGACAGAGGTAACATGATGGAGAGACGCAGAGAGAATGCCAACAGAGAAGATTATGCTGAGATGAAAAGAATGCGACGATATTAAAAAAAACAACAAAACAATGATACAAACAAAAAAAAAAAACTTTACACCCATGCCATTGACATTATTTTGACAGCAACTCATTTATCTTAACTTTTACTGTAAATGTATCAATTTATTCCTGGAGAACTTAATATCATGTAGTGGACAGTAGTAAAACCATTACTTGTTGGTGTCACCATCCTTGTGCTCTTCATATCAGTGTTTCACTGGTTATTCATAGTCTAAAATAAGGATTTCATCATCATGACTCTGATTTTGTCATATTCATTTCGACTTAACCGTCTAATAAACATTGTGACCTTTAACTTGAATTTTGTGCCTGATTTTAACTTTTTTTTTTTCCATTTTATTTATTAATTTAAAAAAAAGTCATTGTTTCTTTGTAGAAGTTGTATTATCTTGGCAAAATGTTCTTTTGGGTCATTCAAATGATCTTGTAGTCATTCTCTACTAAAACTACTGTACCTATAAAACTGAACTTTTCTGAAGATAATACAACTTTTGAGTGTTACTGCCAATGACCCTGAGTTTTTCCATCTCAGTAATGTCATTCTCATGCAGCAACTTTAATAAGTGAGCTCCTTAAATTATTCCATATCTTAGTGTTGTTAAAAAGATCTTGCAGGAAAAAAGTAAAATGTAAAAAGTCACATGTACTTCATAAGCCATTGCAATTTGGCTTGTTTTTTGATGATGCCATCTTTTATTATAAGCTCTGGCCACTTTACAATGAAGCCACTCCTGGCTCATCTGTAGTATTGGAAAGCTACTTGGTACATGATCCTGTTCTTAAACTATCAAATTTGGTTGTCTGTTCGGTCATTTTTTAAAGGGAAAAAATTATTCTTTTCTCTTTGATTTGCTTCCTCATAGCACATTTTTTTAGATTTCAGATTTGGCATGTCATGGTTGAGAACGTGATATTGTTGGGCTGTTTCCTCTTTAGCTCTTCCCTTTTTGCTGTTCCATTTTTTAAATAGGGTTTCAAATTTCTCTTTTCAAGTCAAGATTTATAGTGGTAAGGAGTCCATCACAATAATTCTGTCTAGCTGGTCATAGCACTGGGGAAGTGTATTTTTTTTTTTCTCTCAAAGTTTGAAGTATATTGTCTGACTTGATAAAACCAAAAGTAGTATTATATTTTTAACATCTTGTAGCTGTATTTAGTTAGATGTGTGTGGGTGTAATGTACACCACCCCTCTTACTTGAGGTATTTGATCATTTCAAAAGATTTTATATACTTAATTAGTTTTCTAAAGAAAAAAAAAATAACGCTTCATGTGATAATCTGATAAAACTAAAATTTCAAACCCCCTTCCGCTCCTTCCATGACATGCCAAATAAACTATTATAAAATTAGATTGTGTGCACAATTTCTCAGTCTTGTTTTAAACAAGACACATTTGGCAGATGTATGCATCAAGTGTTTAGATACTTGAGCCATACACACTTTCTCTTAATTATCTTGTATTCTAGGATTTCTATTTATTTTAAGGTATTTTTAAAATGGGGGAAAATATCCCTTTGAGAAAGCAAGGCAAGTTCTCTAACCTTAGTCTCCAAGTATTCATCAAGCATTAACTTGTGCAAATTGAGGAGTATGAAATGGCAGTTTAATAGGGTGAATTGTAAACCTCATCATTAAATATTCACTGCTTGACTTTTCATTTCTTGCTTATCCATTTTGTCACCCTGAAGTGGTATTAAGGAATTGTTTCATTTGCTATTACAATGAAACATTTTAATTTTTTAAATGTAAATATTTAAAATGGATCACTATATACATTATATAATATACATATATGATGTATATAGAACAAGATATTTGTTGTAATTTCAAACAGTCATTGGAAGAAAATGTTTTCTAATTTTGCAAAGCAAATAGAAAACAATGGAATGATTTGCTTAATATCAATTAATGTTTAAAGACTTAAATAACTCTGCTATAATTTTTAAATGTCAATAAATTTGCTACTCTGAATACTGTGCTAATTTTTATTTTTCTCTGGCTAACAAAAGAAAGAAGAAAAAAAAGGAAAAAATGTTAACATGTCTCTTGCAAGTTGTGACTAAACAGTTTAGTCACACATGTAATGGGTGAAGCATTCCAAATTAATTTTCCTCCTCAAAATTCTGCAATCATTTTATGTAGATATGAGTTATCTAACACTTGGCATGATCATAGCAATAGCTCATTTGTGCCACCATCTACTTGAGTATACTGGTGAACATAAGTATACTAGTAGGACAGTGTATCTTTTAAAGCCATATCTACAGCTATTGCTGTTAATGGAAGCAAGCACTGTATAAGATTTTTGCTGTAAAAAGTGTAGGTAACTGGAGATGGTCTGGGAAAACTTTCTGTAATGCATGGATGGGCTCAACAATTGAATGCAAGATATATTTACTGGCTTGTCTGATTTCAGAATCTCATTAAGTATTATATTTAAATGATTTTGAATAATGTCATAATTGTAATGTTAAAAGACTTAAAAATTTAAAGAGTCATTTGTTTGTAAAGTTGGTTACTGTTGAAGTTTTTACGTAATGAAATTCATCAGACAAGCTGTAATTGATATTTTCTGTTCAAGGTGTCTGTCACAAACTTATGTGTGCTTCATACTTTACATACTGTGTGTGAGTGTGTCCATGTTTAAGTAACTGTGCACTTGTCTAGGAAACTGCACATGGAAATACTTTAAATACTGTGGTGTGTGAGAATGTGTAGGGAACTGTGTGTTTTAGGAAATTGTCTGTGTTTAAGAAAAAATTTGTGTTTAACCCTTTTGTTACTGTAGTTCTATTCACATATACCCTTTTCAATTCATTTTGAAAATAATGAATATAGTAAAATGAGTTTGACTTTAAAGCTGATGTTTGGAACAAATTAACCTGAAATTTAAATGGAAAATTGTAATCCCGTGTCATAGAATCTGGGACAATCTCAAACGGGTTGGTATCAAAAGGGTTAAGAAAACTCTTTTGTGTTTAAAGAAAACTATCTCTCTCTATTTAATTAAACTATCTCTCTCTTAAACTCTTTGTATTTAAGAAAACTGCCTCTCTGTTAAAGTAAACTGTCTCTAAGAAAACTGCCTATCTCTCTTTCTTTCTCTCTCTCTCTCTTTTTAAGAAAACTATCTCTAGATTTTCTTAAATACACGTGTTTAAGAAAACTCACTCTTTGTTTTTTAAACTCTTCCTCTGATTTTAAAAAACACTAAGATAATTGTCTACCTATAGAAAACTGTTTAGGGTAGTGTGAATGTGGTAATGAATAATTGTCAGCCAATTTTTCTAGATTGGCATAATTGGTTACAGTGTTCCCTTTGGTAAGTATGGAAGAAATCAGTGATGATTGGCAAGATAATGATAGCTCTTGACAACTCGGCACATGATATATATTGAACATAAGTTCTTTTGTGAAAGATAATACTGCGACATTTGGTCGCATCACTTGTGTTGCATGAATACTGGTAGGTATTGGAAATTATATCAGCAACATTATTACAGAAATATGACATCCACGCAAAAATACTAAACTGTTATGACAAACAATTGGATGATTTCATTTA
This sequence comes from Octopus rubescens, assembly GCA_027564515.1. Lineage (NCBI taxonomy): Eukaryota > Metazoa > Mollusca > Cephalopoda > Octopoda > Octopodidae > Octopus > Octopus rubescens. Next base: position 1,988,419 of record JAOPUL010003973.1, on the reverse strand, counting down.
GATTCCATGTAACCCAAGCATTTAATTTAAAAATGATAATGGGGGTGTCTTGAAATCATTTCAACTTGGGTCAGTAAACTTCTCCTCTCCCCCATCTACTCATCATACTCCCCACAATCCTTAACTGTTTCATGTAGCACCTTCCTGTTTAAGAGTTGATCCACTTCAATCACTTAACTTTGGAACGAACTTGTGATGCCTGAAGCAAATCTCCATGTCTTGATCATTTGATTTTGTGAATTAGTTTTGTTTAATTTGATTATGAAGACTCGAAGCATGGAAATCCTGAAAGTTTCCAAGATGAACTCTATACCGTATAAGCTTTTCCACCTAAGTTTGATACATATATTTCTTGACCTGGTAAACATACACAGTTAAATTACATGATGTGAACAATTACACTGAATAGTCCTTGATATAAAGAATTTCACTGAAAAGTTTGAATGATATTGAGAAGTATTATGCAAATGAAGTACCAACACTTCTGATATAAAGAGCAAGGAGGAAGAATTCACCTGATAAAATGGGAATTTCTTCTGCAATTATATCTTAATTTCCTGCAATATCATCAACCGTTTTTCTCCTTTAACGGTTCTGATTCTCTTCCCATTTGGCGAACAGTGCTCATGCAACTTAAGTTTACATAAGAATTCTTGATTAGAAAGCCATTTAGTTTTTGTTTTTTTTTAAATACCTCATACCTAATACTGATGGCTGGACTCTGTTCATTTTGGCAATTACTTTGAAAACTTCCCATGCAAATTAAAGTGTCTGGAACGCTTTCTAAATTCTGTCCTTGTTTGGATGAAATATGAAGTACCTTGTTGGAATATGAATTACTTGGAGAATCCTTGTGCTACTGATTACCAGCATGTGGATCTGAAATGCAGGTATGTATTCAACTGGTCACCACTGTTCTATAAGGCTTATACCCTAAAGCTGTTGTATGGTAAGTGGGTTTGGCCAATCTATGTTGTAGGGAAGATTTAGAGCTTGCTGCTTATTCTAACCCCTTTACTTTTTTTCTTTTCATCCCAACCCTAAATTCATTGTAATGCTTAAATGTGTAATGAATTTTGTAATTGTTAGTGGTTTATTTATCTGATGATTGTTGGCATATGTCGAGCATATTTCTTAAGGATTCCATTTTCGAACATTTGGTCAAAGGTACTTTTTTTTTATTCCAATATAGTTATCTATATTCATTCAGATATTTCTCTATATGCTTATCTCCTTTTGAATGTTTACTGGATGTAATAGAGGTATTAGTGTTTCAGCAACTATTATGATTTTGGTTATTTTTATCAAGAATTGATTAGCCTTCTTGTTTTGCCTCATATTGCATGTATTCACATACAGATTTGGCAAAACTAGTTTTAGTAAATATTAACTATGATAATTGTCCCCCCACCTCCTTTTTAAAGTCTGAGATCAAATTATCTCGAGATTTTCATTCCATCAAACCATTTTCCTATCTCGTTGCTTGTATAGTGGGTAAGGAATTCAGTCCTACTTTAGGTATAGGAGAAATGCAAGTGGTTAGTATCTATCTTAGCTACACAACCATGAAAATACCTCATGATGACAGGTAAACTTGTATTTTTGATGTAAAGTTAAATGTAGATTGGTTGAAAGTATCCTGTCCATAATGTAAATTCTGTATGCTCCCTGTCCTTCTTTACCATCAATCTTTGAGTATCTATGACTCTACCAATAAATTACCTTCTTTCTTATTTAACCCTTTAGTATTCAGAATTACTCTGCCAAATGTCATGCTAATTTATTCACATTGCTTTGAATTAATTATGCTTTATCTTGTAGCTCCAAGATTTTGATGACATGATTTATTTTTAGAATATGATATTGTACGGTTGGTGTGAGAGGCTGAATATGGCTAATTTGAACATAAAACTAAGTAGTTATAGCCAATTTAAATGCTGATTGGTTAATTAGACCAATTTTAAGAATTTTATTAAAATTTGATACATTCATAATTTATAGCTTTTTTTCCCCTTAAAATTTCTTTTCCCACTCAGTTCTAGTTTTGAAAGTAAATCGTGAGTTTCATTTCAAACTTACATTTGTATAATGGATTTTGTTAACAAGATAGTTGTGTTAAGAAGTTAAACATTGTAATTACAGAATAATTACTAATTTAATCTTTTAGTACAAAATCGTAATGTATTGTTGGTCAAATAGTAAGTTCTTAATCACTTTCAGTTGTCACTTCTGTGAAATCATTTTGTTGTCATGAATAACTGATTTTCCTTATGAAACATCTAGGATTATTGTTGGTGTATATCAATGTTATAAAAACACTGTTTTATAAGTGTGGTTAATCTCAGTAAAATACATTTCCAAGTAAAATGTTTTAATTATGGTTAAATTCTTTACATTCAATATGAAGGAAAAGTAGCAAATGTTTATTTGCTTTATCTTGCACTTTGATTTTACTTGAAACTAAATCAAGATATCTCAAGTTTGAATGAACATTTCCTTTTTATTAAAAGCTGAAATGTCAATTTGCTAACTACTATTTACTTGTAATGAAATTTCTGATTAATATTTAACTGTTTGGTTGTTGTTGATGGATAAAGTGAGCGTGTATCATGAATGGAAGCATTTTTCCTATTCTCATTTTTAAAATGCTTTTGATATTGGTTCACAATTTATTTTCTGATGACCCAATTCCATGAAGATGGTTGTTCTAAAACTTGCTCATTCAGTTTTTAGTCCTTTGGTCTGTTTTTGTCAGTCTTATATACTTTAGCAAATAAAGGTTGATCTAAGATATTTGGAATTAGGCTTCATCGATTTCCTTTATCACTGTTGCTTTTTCATCAATTCTTAAAAAAAATTTGTTAGGAAACCATAAATTCTCATAACAAAATTGGTGTATTAAAACTGTGCATGTTTATATGAAACTTAAATGCTTTATTAATTTGTGCTTGATATTTAAAAATTTTTTTTTTTATTTTACCTTTTTGTTTTTTAAAATACCTGGATTCTGTCTCAAGATCCCACAAACTGATACTGATAATTGGATTAAAAATTCATAAAGATTTCTCTATGAAATATATTGTTTCCGTTTATTGTGACGTCAGTATGGCTTCATGCAACTGAAGCAGATGGCTTGTGTCCTAATCACTTACCGTGACCATAGAGCAATTAGCATGTAACAATATTAAAATGTACAGATATTTATTTGAATTTATTTATTTTTGTAACAAACACCAAAACCTTTTGATGATTGGCCAAGCACTTAAACTTGGAAACCTTTTTTTCTTCCCCTCTATAGATTCAACATAGATAATGTATATTAAGGATTGTGACCATCATCAGAAGTGGGAGATACCCAACATCTTGTAATAATTTTATTACAAGAAACTCCTATATATACATATAGACATCATCTTTTTATTTCATTACAACTAGATACTTATAAATAAGGTGACACCTGCATCTTGTAATATAAATATTACAAGAAACTCCCAAGTACAATGTATGCATTTAAACTAAATCACATTTTGGAATAACTCCAACATGCATAATAAATATCTGAATCTAAGAGGTTCAGCTATGTAGATTTTATTTTCAAAGTAAAATATTTGAAATTTAAGATCCATATTTTTTTACATGGAGAGGATTAATCTTGCTGAGTTCAGGTTTGACCGTTACCACTTGAAATGAAGTTATGGAATTAACCAGAAATGAAATGGTGACATAATTCCATAGTTTCAAGTGTTTGATCTTTGATAATTGACCACATTGGTTTCTGTTTTAAGATTGGATTACTGATAAGGAAAGAAGAGAACTGCTATTGTTTCTCCAAACTGAACATGGCCATGAACTCTGGAAATGTCTACTCCTGTCTACTTCTAGACAGTTAGTACTGTTTTATTCTGACTAATGTTGAATTCTTCTAGCAGCTCATTGTGATAACAGCTATTCTGATAGGATCACTCACTAGTGACCATGTCTCTCTACTTGGTAAGTAAACTATTTTGTGATGCTGTCTTTTCATATTGAAAAAAAAAAAAAAAAATCAGGTGGTTTTTAAATTTTTTTTTTAATCTCTCTCCCCTTTTAATCCTTTTGAATGTTCTCTAATATTTACTCTTAATTAAGTAACTGAGGGGAATTTTATTTTTATAAAAATATATACTAGAAAAGTTTGACAATCTCTAATTAGGAAATGAAATGAGTGCTATAGCAGCATGACTGATCAACAGTTTTTATATATGATTAAATGCCTGAGATGATGTTAATGGGGCACTTTTATTTATTGTATTGGACTATTAATCTCGTCTTTGAAATTTTTAACATTTATACCCATATACTATTCAATCATCAGATGCCTGTTGTTGATGTGTACACAGTACAAGACTAGATTTTAGTTATCTTGTTCTATCTAATTGTCCAGGAATGACATCAGCTGGCACTGATCAACTAATGAAAATATAGTCTGAATGTAATATAAAATTGTTTCTAAAGATGAGGTGAATAGTTTGAAAAATTATCTAAAAATGTGTATTTTGTGTAGTTTTAAATAAAATACCAGCTTTAATTTAATTTAGAATGTTAAGACTTTCACTGCTCTGCATACATTTAAAGTTAGTGTGTTACCAGCTAGTTTAATATTGCTTTTTGTGAAATGCGAAGTGTACACTTGTTTCACTGCTATGAAATATTTTAGTTTGTTTGAAATAAATGTACACCCGTTGCTGTCAGTGTTTCACTAAAATGTTACAAGCTAGCAATTTTTTACAACTGTTTGTGATTATAAAGAAGAAAAAAAAGGAGGCTCTAAATACCAGAATAAAGCAGTTATTGTACTCCTTAAATTTATTTTTACTTGTCTTTTCATGTATTCATCTAAGTGCATTAAGATATACATTATACTCAAACATGTACATTTTCAAAGTGTCTTGTTTGTCTAGCTCTTAGCTGAGTATCGACAGATTGTACCTGATGACCAACTGCTGTGCAACGTGTTTTGTTACTTTGCACTTTTGAAAATTATGATCAATTATGACTCATGTTCTCATGATACCCTTTAATTATTTATATAAAGCAATTAAAACCTTTCATGAGAATGTTTTGACTCTTGTATCTAAAATAATTTAACTATTAATGTTAAAATTACTAAAAGGACTGGTAATGTTTTAGCTGATTCAACTTACTCGTAGAAATGTTAACCTTTTAGCATTTAAACCAGCCATATCCAGCCCAAATACTCTACCTGTTTTATGTTCAAACCAGCCAGATCTGGTCTCAAACCTACCCTATGATGTCATTCTACCAATGAACAATCACATCATCGAAATCTCAGAGCTACAAGATAATATATGATTAATTGAAAAAGCATTACATTTGACAGTAATCTGAATGCTAAAGGGTTAAACTTTCAATTCCAACTCCTGTATTTGCATCTCTTATATTTCTTGGGGAAAAAAACGTGGAATCAGGTTACTTTTTAGCTCTTACAAATCTACCTGAGAGTCTGTTTTACAATACAAACTACAACTTCTGAAGTGATCTAAATTTAAATCCTTCCAGGCTAATTTCCTAAATGCCAGCTTGATAAGTACAAGTTACTTTCTTTATTACTTTTAAAACTGATTGGAGCAGAGGCAGTCTATTTTAAATAGAAATATGGTAACAAAAGGGTTAACATTTGTTACCATATTTCTGTTAAAATACACTGCAATTGTTTCATTTTATTTTGAAAATTCTGAAGAATTTAGTAAAACAATTTAGTCATTAAGCTGGTGTTTTGTAATATAAATTAACATGAAATTACCTTGAACTAGAGATGGTCCTGGGTGGGTTGGTCTCAAAATGGTAATGCTATGTATCTTTCTTTATTAAAGAAGTTACAAAATACAAGGCTAAACTTAGATATGAAAGACTGAAATGTTATATAAAAAATGTTTCTTTTGATTGGCTAATTAAAAAAATCTGAACATGAAAGTTAAAAACTAAAAGATTAAATACTTAGAGCAATTTAAATTACCATTAAGAGAAGAAAAAATCCAGTTATAAATATATAAACCCATCATTTTTAATGAAGTGGATGTCACATGAATGATTACATTATATAAAATAGACCTTGTATTATAAGGGATTAAAAAGTTTATCCCTGCAAAATTTATTAAAGGGTTAAATCAAGAATTGCTTCTACCAGATCCTCCTTCATTGAAGATCTTAAATCTAATTTTGATTATTTTTAACTCTGGAAAATAATCAAATTTGAAATTTTGCAGTTTTTATGTACTATTATTACAGTTAATTGGAGTTAGTAAATTTAGTTTACTGGTTCTATGGGTTATGACTCCACAATAGTTAATGTATTATTATTACAGTTTACATTTAATTGGAATTGGTACAATTTGACTAACTCCATGATATTAATGTATTATATTACATTTTAGGTTTGATTTGGTACAATTTTAATGACTATGACTCACTCCACAACTGACATAAAAGTACCATTATTGGAGTTGGTAAATCTCACTGGCTCTGTTATTGTGACTCCATGACCCTAACTCTGTGATGTTAGTGTACTATATTTTACATTTTATTCGACTTTGACTGCGATCCCACAACTCTAGTACAAGCGATGTTCAGATGGATCATATCGTTTTTTGTTTTACTATATTTTTTTAAAAAATGTATTTGAAATTTTGTTCAGTTAAAATGAGGGGAATAGTCTATTTAAAATTCTGTTTATTTAACTAATTGTGGCTGTTTTTTAATGGGATTATTATCTGTTTTACTTAATCCAGGTTTTTTAAAGTAATATATCTAAGTTTCAGACCAGATGGTTTGATATAGTGTTGATCAACTGGTTCATATTTTTGGCATTGACCAGCTGGTTAGATATAGATATAGAGATATATAGATACACACATACATACATACATATACATACACACATATATATATACATACACACATATATATATACATACACACATATATATATACATACACACATATATATATACATA
>JAOPUL010003973.1:1966366-1978866 GCA_027564515.1 Octopus rubescens | reverse complement strand
TATGCCTTGCAATTAACCATTTTTCTTTTTCCATACAAACATGTCTTGTGCCTAATTAAAATCCTGAATTTCTTCCTTCCTTGATGACCCCCGCTACTATACTATTTTCCTACACAGGCCTCATCCATATGCAGTCTTTCCTGTTAGCTATAGCATCTTTATTGAACTAAACATTCTGTATTGGGAACATAACAGCACTGAAACACACACACACGTGTCAAAAATAATTGACTACACTTATCTTCATTTTTTAACAGTATTCACATCCTACAAGTGCGATATATCAGATTTCATGTTGACCATGATTTTTTTTTTTTTTAAATGTTGAAAGGATGCTGACTTTGTGACCCAAATAAACCCTACAGTGCAATATCTTTTCACCCATCTGGGGTTTTGTACTTAACTAGGCATATGAATGTTTTAGATAGCATAACTGTTCTCTCCTAATGATTAGTAAGCATTTTGCTAACCAATACAAACAGATGTCTACCATCCTTATAGTATTATTAGTCTTCTGTTCTGAACTAGTTAGTTGACTGTCCTCATCTCTAGCTTCTATCAGTTTATCCCAACCTTGTTTTGTCTGAACTGCACCTGTCATCCCTGTTCATGACCTTAACATTTAATCAAATTAATCTTTTTATCCTCTGATGTAACAAAAGGGATTGAAAATATGGAAAGCTACTGCTTCTTAAACTAACCAACAAAACCAATCTGGATCATTATGCCTGGATAATATATTTTCATAGGATTTTATGGACATCTGGCAGTTAAAACCAATTAATAGTTAACAATTTAGTGTTGGCTTTATTATCAATGTTATATTTTAGTTTCACATCCATTTTCTTTTTTCCAAATCAGCATGGATTGGAATATTTGGATATTTACTTGTCAATCGATGTGCAAGGATTTTATAGCTGGATGCCTCCTAATATGACTACCAAATGAAGAATAACATACTTCTCTAGCTGGAAGTATTGTAAATAATTTGCTTTTGTTTAAGAGTGAAATACGATGGCTGTAACAGGAGTTTGAACTCTTGAGATTGTAATAATTCATTTTCACTCTTACTCACTGCAGTTTTATAATTTCAAAATTTTAAATGGTTTTAAAATGTTAAGCAGTTATTTGAATTTTAAATGCATACATTCAGCTATGTTAAAATTTAACTCTTCAGCCTCCTTGGAGTTGAAGCCAGACAGGAAAGTGAAAAAAAAAAAAGATTTTTTACCAGAAAAAGAACAAAAACAAAACCCACTGCAGTTTTGGGGTGTTTCAGATTTTTGAGAAAATGAAGTATTGTTAGAGCACGTTGTTACCAATGATATGTCGATGCATTGTTTACATGTGCTTGCAATGGGGTATATATGGAAATTGGGGTACGGCTATTTATTAACGGTACTCTCAAAAAGAATGACCTATTTAAATTTGTAACAAAATACTGAGATGGGGTCTGTTCAGATCGAAAATTTTAAGATGGTCCATAATGGCAATGCCTAGAATGTTGGTTGAATGAATTCTTGCTCTTTACATTCTTCAAGAGGTTTACTTGCAGTGCATTGTGGAATATATTTTAAAATGAGACCACTGACTTGTACACCCATTCCCCACATTACTGAATTCTGTTCCTGGAAATTGAAACGTGTTACTTGAAGCTCATTTCCTGTTGACTTGTATTTTAAATACGTTCTGTTAAAGACCTTGTTTCGGATCGATGGCTTAATATTAATATACAATACCTGATCAACTTGGAATCATTAAGAAACAATAATTGGGATCCTCTTTATTACTTCAAAAACTTGTCTAATCAAGCAAAAGACAAATTTTTGAAAATGGGATCAGTCTTGAGCAAAAAAGGCAGTGCAACTAGATCTACATTTACAAATTAGACTGTAGACATGTGGCTAATATTGACTTGGCAAAACATTTGCTCAGCATGTTTCTTGAGTTCAAGGTAATTTCAGTATTCAAGTATTCAGTGTACAATCTTTATTTAGTTCATTGTTAACAAGGATCTTGAATTGTGAATGGTTATTCTTCATCAACACCCTCAGCAGTGGTGCTGTTTTATAACCATTATCTTCTTTGCTTAATCAACATGTGAATCAATTCAGTATCATCTTCCTCACTGACTTCTTCAAAAGCTCACTTGATGGGCAAAATCTATGATGTTGTGCACATCATGATGAATCTAGCATTTTTGTTGAACCTCTTTAAAAAAGGTTTTATATCACTAAGCACTGCATGAACCATTTGTCTGAAAGTAAATCAAAAATTGTTTTAAATATATACATTACCCTCTGATCCGTGAGTTGACCAGATATGTCCTTCCAATGTGGAAAAAATATAATTGGAGAATTCGGTTTTTAGAAATAGTCTGTGTTGTCTGGGCCCTCTTTGTTGGATTGCAAATGTCAAATTTGCATTTACAAATCCCTTAAATACTTTAGGGTTTTCTTAAAGCTTAACCAAGATGGGTTTTGGCTTTAGATCAGCATTGCCACCAGAAAAGGTGGTTTCATCCATATTAAAAATCTTGTGTAGGAATATATCTTCCCTTGGGTATAATTTCTTTTAGAATGTCTGAGTAATTGATTGATGCCGGTTTATCAGTGCTTGGTGTGTCTTGTTTCCCGTATGAGGTGCATATTTTGAGCCGACTGTTACTATCTGTAAATTGTGGGACGACAGCATCATTGAGCTCTCTTCTTGAAGTTTTCAAGTAAGATTGGACAATTCTTTTGAATGGGAGCATTATTAGTCATCACCCATAATGCTCACTAACATTCCATATCACACTAGGGTTGATTACTACTATTTCAGCATTTAAGAGGTTGAATGCCTCATAATTTAAGATCTCCTTTATCATGGTGGCCACTACAAAAGAAAGATTGTAATGATTGGTAAAAGTCATTTTACCCGGGTCTTGTTCCTTCAAAATTTTCAATTTACTTTCTAAGATATTTACTTTTCTAATCTTCTTGGCCAGTCCACCAACACTGTTCACATTTACACTTTGCTTGCTGTCCATTTTCAGGACAGGAATAGAGTAATTCTCGTAGATGTTTCAAGCTTTAAGTGTGCTGGAGGACTAGATATTTAAAAAAGATAAAATACTGGGAATGACATAGTAGACACTGGGAAAACACTAGTGTGGGCAAAATCAGAATATTTCCAATTCACACATTTAAAAATCAATAATAATAATTGATATGTTTTAGTTATAAATTTAAGAAACAGTATCTGTATTTGATACTTATTATACATTAATTAACAAGCAAATTACAGCTTTATTTTTACTCATAGCTGAAGGGTAGAAAAGGCATTTTACTTGTAACTTTTGGAAGTCTTGTATAATGGGGAGTGGGTGTACAGCAATGTAAACCATAAAGAATCTATGCAATCATGAAATTGTCTATTGAAAGATTTTGTGAGATATGGAGATTTATGTATTAGTATGCATATATACACATACACACCCTACTGATAAATAATTTACTAAAATAGTAAATTTTCCATATATATTCTTGTACACTTGTTACTACTATTAGCTTATGATTATCTTAATGTACATGTAGCAGTAATATACCTGGCTCCAAATTGGCTCTATCATTGTCAAATAGCTCTTGCTTTGAGTTGGGGACAGGTTCTGCTATAAAATATAGCATTCATTGTACATGACATTCTAACAGTTTTTAAAACAAACATAGGGGAGCTGAACTATTCTTCTTAAATTGTAGTACTAGAATAGCACTTATGTCTGTAGTACTAGAATAGTACCTTATGTCTGTAGAAGTGTTTAATAGTGATTTATAAGAGTTTAATTTTTGAAATTTAGTGTTTTATTTTTTTAAAACTACCATTGAGTTTAAAAGCAAATATGTTCAACAAGATATTTGATTTAATGTTTTGTAATATTTGCTGAAACTCACAAATGATGGCATAATAAATTTTGCTGTAAGGTCAGTAAAATAACAGGAGGTTCATACATTTCAGTTGTATACTGCTGTGTATGTGCTTCAGTTTTTATTATTTCCTTAGATAAACCATTTTGAGGTTCATATCCTTTTTAATAGGACTTTTAACTGTGGGTTGGAGAGGTTTTCTATTTCTTGTTTCAGCATTTGCCAGCTGACCTTGATGACGTGATTTACCCTAGAGTTTGCCTACCTGTCCACTTATACACCACAGCTTTTATAGGTAGGTTATATATTCCACTGCATGTTTCACTTCTGGTTCTCTCTAACACCCTTAATTCTGTTTAACTAATAAAAAATATCAATCACAAATTTCTTTTTTCTAGTGACTGAAACAGAACTTTTTTTTTTTTTGTTGTGTCGTTAGAGCACAATCAAAAATTCATTATAACTTAGAATTGTCAACAACACATGCAGACATACATACCATTAGTCTGGAGATAAAACTGCACTTACTAGAAACTTCAGTTATTTTTTTACCATCTTAGAGATTGTGGAATAATATATCAATCAACTGTTTTAATATGGTTTCTTCAAGTGGGGAAAATTTTTGTTTTATTTAAATCCTTGATCTAAGTCTGTCATGAGTGGGCTACAAGCTCATAACTTGTGCTGGTTCTCTTCAAATATGTTGCACACTTCTATTCAGATGAGCTTTCATTAAGGTGTTCAAGTGATGTTTATTGATATTTTCATTTTTTTTTTTTAATGTTGCGTATGAATTATATCTGCTTTTTGTTTCAATTTCCATTCCCCCTCACCTCAAAATACTCTTTTCTCAAATGTGTTACTGGCTGGGGGGTACGAGCTACTATTACTTTAGGTAACAAATTTCATCCTTTGCTATTGCACATTTGATTTTGAATGAAATATCGAATTTTATTTCCATTAAAAATTCTTTAATGAAAATTAACTACATTAAACAAATTGGTTTTTTTTTTATAGTTTGTACATTAAAATAGGTTCACTCATGTGTTTAGAACATTTTAACGTTAAAATTTGATCATTCATATATATATATCTATAATATATATACACACACACACATATACATATGTACATACATACACACATACACACACACACACACATATATATATATATATAATATAGTCTATATGTGTGTGACCACTGTGCTTATTTCTCAATAGGCTCTGTATTGAGATCTACCCTGAGAAATGTGTTTTGGTATGTAATTGGGATTAGGCATGTTCTGTTTTCTTTTTCAGGTAAATGTAGGCATAAAGTGATTTAACTACAGGTGTTAGGTTGTAATGTGGTGAATTGTAGTTATTCAGCTTGTGCAAATGTGACAGAAGTGTGTGTTACGTGAAGTTTATTTCATCTGCAAATCTGCAGGTATCCTTATATTGGTTTCATAGTTCTTAACTTTGATCCTAATTTGTCTTAATAAACATCAGCTTATTTGGATTTTTTCTATCAATTTCACTTTCTGCTTAGTTTTATATTTGCATGTTTGCCATGAGCCAGAAATGTGAATATTATCTGGTCTTGACATGTCTGTTGGACTGGCAAAGATATTCCACATATATAGTTGTGTACTGTATCTTTTAACATAGGTTGTATGTAGTCTGTACAATTTAATTACTTTTTAAAAGCTAAAATAAGAGATTTGCAGAGAATTGAACTGTTTCAGAAGAGATGATGAGAGCTGAAGGCTGTTATTTATGATGGTGAATATAGGGGAGGGCCTTTAGCCTATAGTTAGGATTAATAGAGAAAGTGCCACTAACTTAATTTTTAGACATTGTATATCTGGGGCCCCACTGCCATTGTGTCTTTGTTTAAGATAGTAGTGTATTCCAAGGAGGGTGTGAGTTGCATAAACAATGTGTTAACTCTAACATTCCCGAGTCACTTCAAGTATATGAAAAAAATTAACATTAACAAGCATCACCTTCCATTTTGCTAGAAGTACCACGAGAGGAGTGATGGCATATACCAGCATAAAGAATCTTGGGCCACTTTGAATACAAATGAAACAAATCTATCATGGATTAAACCACACCTGTTTAAGAACTCCCAATCCTTCTACAACAAAGTATAACATACACACTCCACCCAAGACATGTTAGGCATAGTTGTTAGTTGTAATTGACAACCCCACATTCCCTGAACTATCTTAAGAGTTTTCCTACCACTCAAAAGCTACAGCATCCATAATATTTCTGTGGTGGGATAGTGAAAAGAAGGAACTGCTGTGTGCTGATGTAGTTCACCACCATTAGTTTTGGACTGCTACGGCATCACACCTTACATTGTTTAATCTGTCAAGTCACATTAATAACATTTGACCACCTATTTTGTCAAAATCTGCTTCAAACTAACAATGATTAATTACATCCAGTTAGTCTCTAATTCCCCCAGCCCAATCTGTGATGTAGATAGTGTCCAGTACTTTGGCCAAGACAACATAACCACCAGTGATAACATAAAATTATTATTGAAGTATGGCACAAAGTTACCCAGTTGGACATTATATAAACTCCTGGATTGAAATATAGAATATATTGAACCTAGTTTTGTTCCTCTGTTCTTCTTACTAAAGCCACTTTTCATTCACTATAATTGATAACATTTCTACCAGCAATGTATTGTGGATCTATCCTTGTTCAGTTAAAACTCAATATATAAGGCATGTGTGTTATTTGGTTTGAGAGATTCCTGTTGGCATCTATGTATCATGGAACCCATGAATCACAGCTGTTGAATGTAAATGAAGTCTTAGATAATTTGAGTGATTATAATTCTGGATGAATTAGTGGAGCAAGTATTTGGCACTTAGACAAACTTATCAGAACTGGTTTACTTCAGTGTTCACTGTGTGTGTGTGTGTGTCTCCTTTCTAGAAAGGACTGTAGATATGTATTTTCAGGAAGCAGTGTACAGTGTGATTAAGAGGAGTATATGGTATTTGTATAGGCTGACCAGATTTGGTGATGGTCTAAGCTTTGAAGTTTATTAAAAGCGAGTTTCTGAGAAGCATAACCTGTCCACTAATTTACAAAAGAACAGTTGATGTTTAAGTTAATAGTAAATCATTTTGTATGGGCTTGGTCTGCAATTACATAGAGCTATTGAGAGTAAGCTGCTTGAAAGTAAACTTATTTTTGTAATTACAAAACGGGTTTATCTTTGTCACTTTTTACTGTTGCTAATGATGTTAGCATCCTGATGTTGAATTGTGCTCTCTTTTTCTTTTCTTTTTTTTTTTTGTTTTAATTGGCGCAAAACAGCATTCTTGGTGTTATGTGTAACTGCAACAGTAAGGCTATGATATTTGGTTGATTAAAAACATATTTAAAAAAAATTAAATAAATCTGTAAATAAAATAACTGAAATAATCATAGATAAACATTCTTGTTCTCATTGATGTTTTGAAAGAATTACATTCTCATTCTTCCTTCTACCCACTGTGTTTCACCTCAGTCCATTCACCACAGTATTTTTTATAATGGTAGGACTTTATGCCTCGGTAGGCACTTTTTGTAATATATAATTTTTTTATTTTTAAGTTACTTTTGAATATATATATATATATATGTATATATATATATTTATTAAATGTACACTAAAGGGGGAGAAAAAACACATTTGCTGATAGATTTTTTAAGATAATATATTCTTTCACATTTTGTCAGTAATGACTAATGTTGGGTTTGTGGCAGAGATATTTGGAATATAAGTGTGCGTTTTGATCAGGAAATATTCCATGCATCTGTCTTTGTTCATGTTCTGTGAAAATTAAACAAAAAAGAAAACAACCTTGTATCTTGATTACTATATATTGTCAACACAAGTTTTCCTCTCCCTTGATATTTTACCTCTTATCAATAAATATCCCTTATTTTCAGTGCTATATATATATATAATATCTATATATATATATAATATCTATATATCAACTCTTTTTAAAGGGGGGAAAACACATTCTTTTTGAAAAATATCTTGTCACTATTTTAAATATTACTCATGATATTGGCCTCTTTGTCCAGATATCTTAACCCTAATTACATATTTTGTTGAGAAAGTAATGTACATTTCTCTTGTTATGCAAATATAATGGAAATATAACCAACCATTTTATGAGGATCATGAACAAAATCATAACATTTTAAGATTTATCTTGTATTCCACTAATTATATTGAAATAACATTGTACTCAAATAATTATGAAGTAGATACTTTTGTATATAGTCTTTATTGCAATGGAACATATATACCCATATAAATTTTTTCTTGTTTTCAAAATTTGTGTATAAGCCTTTTTGGCAATGTTTTTCTTCCCCTATTATGTTTTATATTTCGATTCACAACTCTGTTATTCCTGTTAATGAGCCTGTTATGATGATAATTTCTTTTTTCCCTCCAGATTATTTCAGTTTGCTGAAAATAGAAAGGTGGTTTATATGCTGGACTCTCCTCTCCGCCCACCTCTCTCTCCCCTTCCCCCTCCCCATAAAAAGCATCCTGTGTAGCATCCGTCCGTTTTTTCAGTGGATTTTGACTTTACAAGGTAATTTATATCATTAATCTTTCTAAATGTACTCTGCTGTCTTCTATGATATTAAATAACTATAGTATTTTGTGGATGATAATTCTTGTAACTACTTCAGTTAGCACAATTTTACTGTATACTATCTGTGTAGCTATTTGACTACCTCTCTCCAATGTAGATTCTTAGAAGAATTAAGTTACATATAACAAGTTAATGGACTTGTAGATTTAATACCTTTATAGTGGTGAGCGGTTAGTAATTCTCAATTGTCGGTTGTTTCTTTCTGTGACTAGGCCACATAATATATTTCATACATTTAAATATCTTTTTAAACACTAAAATTATGTAATGTATTATACTTCTGATTGGAAATTTATTTTAGTTTTATTTCTTTTACAAGTTTGATCCAAAGAAAGTATGAAGACCCCAGTTGAGATAATTGATGATGGACCTATGTATTCATATTTCTATGAAGTGGACAGCAATAATATTTAAACTTCTATGAAGTGGACAGCAATAATATTTAAACTTCTATGAAGTGGACAGAAATAATATTTAAACTTCTATGAAGTGAACAGAAATAATATTTAAACTTCTATGAAGTGGATATCAAATGAAAATATATTTTTATAAATAAAGCTTGATGAAATTTTTGGACTTGTTTCGTTTTTGATTCTATTGTAAAAATGTTGTTTAGCAGTCTTTAGACAAGTAATAAAATAAAAATAAAAAAGTGAAAGCTAGCAGCTAAGCCTCACAAAGGAGGTGGGGGTAAAAGGTCTGTAACGGACAGCAAGATATTGTGCTATAGAACATGCATGCAAGCTTGGCAATCATCATCATCATCCTTTAACGTCCGTTTTTCCATGCAAGCATGGGTTGGACGGACAAAATTAGCCATCCCTGGAAATGATGGATCTGATTTTGCTGCATCTCTTGTGCATCCATAGTTTGTATATGGTGCACAATAGTTTCTACTACTTCTTCTCTTACATGTTGGGCACGGTTACTTCCTTGATGGTAGCAGTCTGGTCTTCTTTGTTGCTAAAGGATATTTAGAGGCTTTTGGACAGCATTCAGGAGAGCCTATGGACAATTCTTAAATATCTCTTAGCTTAAAGAGCTATAAATAAGAGCCCTGGCTTGACACCTACCTGCATATTAACCCTTTAGCATATAAACCGGTCATATCTGGCCAAAATATTCTTCCTGTTTTATGTTCAAACTGGCCAGATCCAGCCTCTTAGTCTAAAAATTATACAGTCACATCATTGAAATCCCAAAGCTTATGAGATAATGCAGGATGAATTCAAAACAATGTGAATAAGCTTTACATTTGACAGTAAGTTGAATGCTAAAGGGATTCATCGCTGACTGTGCCAACAGAAATGAAATCAGCAGTTCTCAAAATCATTCATTTACACTTTTTTTTTCATGAACTACCAGCCTACAGAACGTGGTGCTGTTAGAGGCCTTCTTCAGGTTGACAAATACTAAGTATTATGGTACATTTTTAATCCTTTTGTTATCATATTTCTGTTAAATACACTACTTCTGTTTCAGTTAATTTTGAAAAGAATGAAAAAATCAGTGGAATACTTTTGTCAATATTAAGCTGGAGAACAAATTAACATGGACTGTTGATGGTTTTAATTTAGATCACTTTAAAACAGGAAGGTTGCTGTCATAGAATCAGGGGCAGGTTGGTATCAAAAGGGTTAAGCTAAGAACTACTTAAACCACATGGAAGAGATCATCAATGGTATCATATATATATACATACACATACATATATCCATCCATACATTTTACATTACACCTGGCTTTAAGCTACATCATGCTCCAGTCTGATTTGGCTGGATACCTTTCCTAACACCAACCATATTACAGTGTGTGCTGGGTGCTTTTTACGTACTACCGCCACTGGACTCCCAGCTCTGATGCTTTTACGTGGCACCCAACAGACGGACATATTGAGGCGGGACGACTCGATGCATCAACGATACTCTCGATACGGCCACTCTGCTCCCAGCATAGGACTCTCGGAGGGGCCTGCTCCGCTCCCAGCAATGATACTCTCATACATATATATACACACACGCATATATATACAATAAGTGTTATTGCTCAGTGAGGAACCCCTCCCTGGACTGCAATCATCTGTATCTGTTTATCCACTACTAATTGGGACCCATATTGTCCTAGGTCTTCTTTGTTCGTGAGGTGTCCACTCTGTTATCCTAATGGTCCACCTGTTATCTTGCTGTCTGGCCACATGTCTTGCCCATCTGTGTTTTCATTTCTTGATGGCTGCATTGATATCAGTGACTCCTGTTTGTTGGCGGATCCAGGTGTTTGACATTCTCTCCACGCCATCGATGTCCAAGGCAAAGGCCGATGCAGCTTGGCACCAGTGACGTCTCAACTCATTTCTACAGCTGAGTGAACTGGAGCAACGTGAAATAAAGAACACAGCCCGGTCTGGGAATTGAACTCACAACCTCACAGTTGTAAGTCCGATGCTCTAACCACTGAGCCATGTGCCTTCATGGCTCAGTGGTTAGAGGTAAATAGTCAATAATGTGATAAGAGAATCTGCAGTTAAACATAGTCGTAAGTTACCTCCCTGGCCTCTGCAGACAAAATGGAGAAGGCGTTGCTCCGAAGGATGGTGAGGGAGATGTGCTGGAACAGCCACTTGACTCACGGGGCTCTCAGTTGTTGACAGCCATCTCCACCCCCAATATGGTCCGGGGCCTGAGGACACGAGTGGTGGTCTCCACTACAACAGGCTCGACCAGAAAGCGGCTGATACCTTAACAGTTTGTCTTTCATAGCCTGACAAGCAGCGAGGCCTGCGCTGGTAGCTGAACACACCCAAGTTGTTACAGAAGGTGTCACAGAAGGTGTCACAGGCATGTGGCATCCCAGACTTGTTCTTTTGTTTTTTGACATAAATGTAAGAGAGAAATGGAATGTTTGCGAGTGTGTCAGCTGAGATCCCTTCCTAGCCCTAACTTCTTTGTCATATGAATGAGAACTCTATGCATTACATAATGTCACTGGCACACACAGTTTGTGGCACAGCTAAAGAATCTATGGTCTCTGTTACCAAATTCCACGCATGGTCAACCCAAGTTTATAGTAAACTCTTGCCCTAATCAGGAATCTCTATATCAGCGGTTCTCAACCATTTTTTACCTATGGACCTCTTTGATTACTATTTTATCCTGGTGGACCCTCATAGCCATTCAATCATCATCATCATTTAGCATCTGTTTTGCATGCTGGCATGGGTTAGACAGTTTGACTGGAAATTGGCAAGCCGGGGAGCTGTGCCAGACTCCAGCCTATTTTTAGCTTGGTTTCTACGGCTGGATGCCCTTCCTAACACCAACCACTCCAGAGAGTGTACCAGGTGCCATTAACGTATCACCGGCACATATATATGTATGTATATATATATACGACGGGCTTCGTTCAGTTTCCATCTACCAAATCCATTCACAAGGCTTTGGTCAGTTCGAGGCTATAGTAGAAAACACTTGCCCAAGGTACCACACAGTGGGACTGAACCCGGAACCATGTGGTCGGGAAGCACGCTTATCACACAGCCACGCCTGCACCGATAATGTTTAAAATTTAGTTATACAGATACTTCGTTCATAATTTCGATTTTTGTCTTTCACACATTCACTTGTGTATATTGAACTATGTAAAACATTAGAGAAAGAAACTTAGCTGTTTCTTGCAATAAATACATCTAAAGCAAAATGTTTTCATGGACCCTTTAAAATGCTATTGTGGATCCTCAATTTACTATTCTGCTTGTGTGGACTCCCCCCCTCCCCCAAAATCTATTGACCCTGGTTGAGAAGCACTGCTCATCATCAGTATTTTAACAATCACTGGTACCACACAAAAATTACCTAGTTCGTAACTGGTACTCACTTTATCGACCCCGGAAGGATGAAAGGCAAAGTCGACCCCGGCGGCATTTGAAC
>JAOPUL010003973.1:1707488-1721331 GCA_027564515.1 Octopus rubescens | reverse complement strand
ACACTGGTGGTTGAAAAATAAAAATTGGGGGCTGCACATCATATATGAAGTATGGATGCCAGGGAAACGTGTCCTGCTTTTAACAAGATACACAGGAGAGGCAAAAAGTTAAAGCAGTTCTGTTAGAAGAGAGAGTTTACTATGACATTGACAAAATATATCTTCATAGTGAGTATCTTAAACAACCGTTTGCCAGACCAAAGCATTTTCATAAGTTTGTCCTAAACGTCCATGCTTGCTTTTTCAGACTTTTAGTTAACCCTTGTTTCGTATGTTGAGTAATATAAAGCTTTCCTTTCATAAGTCTCAAGTTACTCTGGTGGTTGAAAAACAATTGGGATGTGTTGTGTATTGTATATGAATGCATAGACACCAGGAAACAGGTCTTGTAGGACAGGCAAAGGGTTAAAATACAAACTGGTCCTATTATAAAAAAAGACACCTTACTTTAAGTTGTTGAATTTATTAAAATGCTTTGAGTAGGATTATACTATGAAAAGGAAAGGACGGAGAGAAACTGCTTTGTAGCGGAGAGAGAAGTTCATATAGACACTTTAGCCCTAGGTCAGACTTGATCAAACAGCTATGTTTCAAAAGGTAGGATTACATTTATGACCACCACCACCCACCTAGGAGTAATTCACTTGGTTCTTTTACAATTTATTTTTTTAACAAAAACACATTGAGACATTGGTTGCTATTTCTAGAGACAGTGGCTGCTATTTCTAGATGGTCCACTGACCACAAACGTTCCCTGTGGTTTGGTACATTAAGACCTGAGCCTGCTGCTATACATATGGCCAAACACACCTAATAATGGGCATAGAATCGTCTGCCTGTGTTCGTTCTTATACAACAGATAAGAGGGTGTGATTTGAGAGAAATTTAGCTGCTATTTCTAGACGGTTGACATTACATAATGTATAAAATCCACAGGGAGACTTTATGTCCATAACATGCTGCCATACATATTGTCTTAAAGCATTATTCTAGCCATTAAATGTATTCCTGTTAGTTTATTTTACAACAGGCAAGAGGGTGAGATTTGGCTGTTATTTCAGTAAAGACAGCCGACCCTGAAGAGGTAGCTTTCAACGTATCTCATAGCTATTCCTTTTGTTGAGTGGGAGGAAGAGGCAGGGTGGAGTAGGTTAGATTGCTTGTAGGGAGACATCGTCGGGTAGGGCAGCCAGCTCAGAGTCAGAGAGGAGGAAAGGGAGCAGAGAAGAGGGGGGAGGGGAAAGAAAGCTGTTAACGGGTGATGCAATAATAAAAGAATCAGCAAAGAGGGTACTGGAGTAGGATAAGGGTGCAGCAAGCTGAGCGGGAAGAGATGAAGACAAAGAACCACAGTATTTGAAGCTGGTGGGATTGTTTAAGCCCCCAACCCCTCACCACCACAAAAAAAAAAAAAAAAAAAAAAGTCGGCCCTGAGCGAGCAGACTAATAAACGGATTTCAGTTATAAACATCCCATACCTATTTAAAAATAGTAGGGTGCGATGGAGATTAGGCTGCTATTTCTAGCAGGTCGAGAAATTACCCCTCGTTTAGTCTACAATCCATATAAAATATATATTTTTTTATCTTTTACTTGTCTCAGTCATCAGACTGCGGCCATGCTGTAGCACCACCTTGAATTTAGTCGAATGATTCGACCCCAGTACTTATTCTATCGATCAATTTTGCCGAACCGCTATAAATGCGTCTAGCTCATTCAGACATTAGACGCGCACAAACACACACACACACGGTTTAAAACGTTCGAAAGTAAAACCAACATTGTATAAGTGTCAGAGTTATCCCAAAAACATTGGAGACGCAGGTGATGTGGTGGCTATGATGCCTATCAAGAACAGAAATCATCACAGCTTCTCATCTCATTAGCCCTGACTCTCAGAAAGAAATGAAAAACTAGAATATTTTTGTGGCTGTGTGGTAAGAAGCTTGCTTCCCAACCAAATGGTTCCTGGTTCAGTCTCAATGCGTGGCACATTGGGCAAGTGTAACCTTAGGCCGACCAAAGCCTTTGGTAGACGGAAATTGAAAGAAGCCCTGTGTCACAACAGCTTGACAACCGGTGATGGCTTGTTACGTTCTCGTAAGTTAGCGGTTCGGCAATAGAGTCCAGGCTATAAAAAATAAATATTGGGGGTCGATTTGTTCGCCCCAGCATGGCCGCAGTCTAATGACTGAAACAAGTAAAAGAATATATATAAATAAAGATCCTAGAAAGGGGAGGGGCGAGATTGTGACATTTTTTCCCCAACTTTCTCACGGTACAAATTTAGTGACGAGATGAAGCCGAGGGCGGGTGAATAGTTACAACCGGAAATTGTGATATTAGTTTAGCCCCGGGTCAGACCTGCTTAAGCAGACCCTATAATCAAAAGAGAATTCACGACGTGATCATCCCCGCCTTTGTTTGAGATAAAACGACTGAGCCATCCCACTCACCTAAAAAAATGAAAAAAATAAAAACTGATCCAAGGGGGATTTGACAACTATTTCTAGTAGGTCGAGGCCCAGTGAACAGGAGTAGCGATTCGGTTTCAATACTCGGCTCAGGCATGCACACGCACATATACACACACACAACCACACAGCCGTGTGCGCGTGTGCGAGAAGCTGGCTTAGCAACCACGTGGTTTTGGGTTCAGTTTCACTGCGCGGCACTTTGTGCAAATGTCTTCGCCTACAGCCTCAGAGCGACCAATGCCTTGAGTAGATTTCGTGGACGGAAACGGTCTGTGTGCGTGACCCACCACCGCTTGACAATCAAGTCCTCATAACTTAGCAGTTCGGCAAAAGACTGACAAGTATCAGACTTTAAAAAAAGTACAAGAGTCGATCTGTTCGACGAAAATCCTTCAAGGCGGTGCTCCAGCATTGCCAGTCAACTGAAACAATTTTTTTTTATTTAGCGCGAAACTCCTGGACAATCCCCGACAGCAGGACCTCACTTGATATTTATATAGAAAAGAACCCAATCACTACAGTAGGGATCGACATTGCTTCAGACCCTTCCAGAAGGAGATGGGACGAAATTTAAAGTACCAGTAATAAACTTGGGTCCATTCAATTAAAATAACCCGATTACTAGATAATTTGTGTCAACACGAGAAACTTAGCAGTCCTGCTGTGTAAACCGAAAACTGGGTAATAGGGTAAATAGATATACGCTTTTATCACCATTCTTAGCCATGTTTATTACTCCTTCCACCATCACCAGAGTCAGGACCTAAACACACCACTGCACGCTACTCTTTTCGAATACACACCACCCCAACAGTACCGTCGCGAGGTCCACCTCACAACCACGAGCTCATTTGCAGCAGACTAGATAAAAGCCGGTCGAACGGGTGACCTATGATCGAAGTCGATCTAGCCCGTGACCAACCCATTAGTTGTTGCACCACCACCATCCACTACCAAACATTGGATTAATGTAGTCGTAGATGGATAAAGACAACGCGCCCCTCAAATAGCAGGATATGGTTTGAGAGATTAATTAGCTGCTATTTCTAACAAAGACCAACCACATCATAATAGCTGGCCTCTGTACGCAACTATGACATTGGAGAGAGAGAAGAGAAAGAAAAACAGCGGGTATGGAGAGACGACCATCGACCTTTTAGTAATCGATATTTTCATTGTAACAAAGCATATTTATAGAGAAGATAGATTATGCAGTCTTAAGGAGTCGAACCGATAAACAGAAAAGTCCTGAAACCGGCGGCGCTGTGTGTTCGTCCCATCCATGGCCAGCACTAATTAATTTACATGACTGAACGGACCTCAAGTCCACGTAGCAGTGAATAAATGCTGCAAAGTAGCAACAACAAAACATTGCTCTAATAATAACAATGTTTATTTGTCACAGGGGCATAGAGGAGAGAAACATCACAGTCTACAATGGAAGGGTACATTAAAAAAATGAAGGGGAAAAGACTGAAATGCGAAAAGAATACATTGAATAAAAATAATTGTGGCACAAAGACTGCAGTTTTTTTTAGAGTAGGAAGAAAGTCGATTAGATCAACCCAAGTAGGTTATTTTATCGATCTCGACAGATGAAAGGCAAATTCGCCCTCGGTGGAATTTGAGCTCACAACTTAACGAGTCGGAAATAAATCGGCTCTCAGTAGTGTTCAGTTTTCGTAAAAATTTACCCCAGACTTTCATTAGGTTATATAAATGGAGAAGTAATCGCAGACGAGAATTATAAACTTCGAGAGTGGTAGGCACAGCTAGGTTGTACTCGCTTGCTTACTTGCTTGGTGGTAGCCTGGCTTGTATTAAAAATCAGGAGAAATCTGGTGTAACAAACTAACAAACGTTTGTGTATGCAGACATTTCTACACACAAAGAGAGACTTTATATATCTGGGTGGCTTTACATTAAAACAAGATTCCACCCAGAATGAAAGACGTAGTTTGTGTGTGTGTGTGTACGTATTGAGGGTGGCGACGTAGTGGAAGGTCAAAGGGCAAAGCTGTGCTGTGTTTTAAAAGGTGGGTGGGTACAGAATGGAGCAAAACTGTCAGTTTAAAGCTTTACGTGTCTGAGCAAGTTTATACGGGACAGTTTTGTGTTTTTGATAATATTTTTTTAATATTCTTTTTTTCTCTTCGAGCCATATCTAGCCTTTAGCTATACACTCGCAATAATTACATACTGCTACATATAGCTAAAACAAACATATACACACGCACACAAATACTGCTATATATACACAAACCTAAATGCAATGTATATACACGCTGTTGTATACACCTAAATGAAACGTATACATACACGCTGTTGTATACACCTAAACGCAACGAATATACATACTGCCGTATACACCTAAATGCAACGAATATACATACTACCGTATACACTTAAATGCAACGAATATACACTGCCGTATACACCTAATTCAATGAATATACACACTGCCGTATACACCTAAATGCAACGTATATACACATCTAAAGCATATATATATATATGTATGTGTGTATATATACACAATGTGTGTGTGTGTGTCTGTGTCTATATATATATATAGATATATATATGTGTGTGTATATATATGAGTGTGTGTGTATATGTGTGTGTATATATATATGTATGTATGTATGTATGTATATGTATATATATATGTATGTATATATATATGTATATGTATATATGTATATATATATATGTATATGTATATATGTATGTATATATATATATATGTATATGTGTATATACCTAAAGCAACACAGACGTACATATATACATTAACGTCAAAGCAAACATTAAATTGTTCCAATTATAAACTCACATCATATAAATAACAAAATTTAATGTAAGCAGCATTTAAAACCGTGCAATAAAACAGCAATTAGGAGAGAGAGAATATAGTGTGTACACACACATATTTGCATTATATCGGGGAGATGGTCTACACACAACTAAAACACTTGACGGGTCAACAAGATTTAATAGCTGTAACCAATCTCCATCTAAAATCACTAGAAACAATGAAACGCCACAACGTTCGTCGTTCAGAGTTTGTACTAACAATCCTTTCTAGACTGGGCACGAAGGCCCGAAATTTTGGGGGAGAGGAGTAGTCGATTATATCGACCCAGTTCGTAACTGGTACTCAGTTTATCGACCCCGGAAGGATGAAAGGCAAAGTCGACCCCGGCGGCAGAGTTTGTACTAATAATATTCCCTTAGTACCGTGTTTGTGTGTGTGTGTGTGTGTATTAAAATATATTTAGTGGCTGTGTGGTAAGAAGTCTGCTCCCGAACCATACGATTTCGGGTTCAGTCCCATTGTGTGACGCTTAAACAAGTGTCTTGTAGCATCGTGAGTTGATTTGGTAGAAACAGTGAAAGCCCGTCGTGAGAGAAAACAATTAAAAGTACCAGATTTTAAAATTGTGTTCCGCTAAACTCTTAGAAGCAGTGCCACAGCATGGCCGCTGTCCGATGATTAAACCTATATATTTACACACAGCTGTAGAGAACTCGGTGTCAGAAAGCTTACAAGACTAGGCAGTTAAATACCGATTTCAAATTTTGGCACAACGCCAGTAATTCTGGGGCGGCATTAGTCGATTACATCGACCCCAGTGCTCAACTGGTACTCATTTTTCGGCCTCGAAAGGATGAAAGGCAAAGTCGACTTCGGCGGAATTTGAGCTCAGAACGTGAAGACGGACGAAATGCCGCTAAACATTTTGGTCGGCGTGCTAACGATTCTGTCAGCTCGCCGCCTCATAGGCAGTTACACATTGCCAATTGTTCTATATATGTTAAACGGTGATATATAAATGCCGCATGAAAAATCTTAATTGAAACCTAGTTGCAGAAAGAAAACTTAAGTTTGCCTAAAATAAAGGGGGAGATAATTTCAAGAAAATTAAGAATTTATCTCAAATTTAATCTATAAGACTAAAAGGAAAGTGTTTGCAAGCGAAGGACAACTATTGACAGGTTTTAGCCTTATTAGACTTCATCGGCTGAATCTTAAACAGGCTGTTTAATATGCTGAAAAGTTTTGATATTGAAAAGGAGTTAAGTCTTGGCCAGTTTTAATTTGCATTGATTACACAAATGAGCCAATGGACTGAATGATGAAGTTTAAAAGACCATATCTCAATTGTACGTATTAAAGTTCAGGAGTTAGTATTTAAAGTCGTTTGCATAGTCACAAGACAAAACCAGCGAGACATCGAGAGAGCTGCTACACAACCTGTTAAAAATAGAAGCCAAATTTCCCTCACGATCGTCTACAAATGAAGAAAACTACTGGTTAATGTATTCCTATAAAAGGAATGCCCGATAATACAGGATGGTCATGGTTGGAATGCCTCTACTATGAAGTCTGTTCGATTAAGATCCACCGTTAAAGCCTGCCAACAATTCTATGTATCAAATCATAATGGCGAGAACTTGGTATATATCCAGAAACAGTGAAGAGTGGTGTTTTTGTCAAGCAAAGATTTTACTTTACAAGAATTGTCATAAACGTTGAACCAGGTGACCTATTAAAGGCGCTCCAGTCATGGCCATCGTCTTATATTTAGTGTATCTATCTATGTACCACAATTTCCAATGTGTACTCCGTTTTGAGAAAAGTTATGCAATTTCTGTAGAATTTAACTGCTGTTTCCAGTAGGTAAAGCAACCATGTAGAGGCACAATCCGTTGGGTGGAGTTTCCGGGTGAAGTTTTACAAAAGGAAGGTGTTACTCCTTTTATTGGATCCATGGATATATCGAGCCAACAGACTTATACAGTAGACTTAATCAAATGTGTTTCCAGCCATGATCATCCCATCTTTTAAGCACAGAGTATATATTGTCCAACGTGATTTCAGTGAAATTCGGTTACTATTTCTAGCTTGTCCAACAACCGCGTAGCGACACTCCTTGCTTGGCTGGTTGGAGGTCGGTAGTTTTATAAAAGTTCTCATACCGACATTTTTCTTCACTGACAAACTTAGTGAACGTGGGAGGAAGCGATAGAAAAATTGTTTTTTTTTTTTCTTTCCTTTTCTTTGTTAAATAAAAGAAAAAGAATTTGCCCGTTCTTCCATGAAGAAGTTATAGACAAATTTATGTTTCATGATTAAAAAATGTACACCAGACGAAAAAAGAAAAGTATTTTACCATCCTATATATTGTGGGTATAACTATAATTACATTCATATGTATACATATACACATACGTACACACACGTAAGGGATGAAAGGCAAAATTAAAAACCTCAGCGGGATTTTAATCAAGAGGGTAACAACGAAGGGGCGGCCGTAAATGAATAATACCGCGAGGTACTTTGTCGCGACAAATTATTGTTTACCAATCCACCGCCTTTATTTAAACTGAGACCCAAGAAGGGCTTTAATAAATTCATAACAGCCTTTTCCTCCTCTTCCAATATTTCGGTCACCCCCCACCCACCATCATATATATATTATGTGTGTGGCGCTAAATCTGGATGGAGGGGTTGGTTTGTGTGAGGTGAATAAGCGAGGCAACGTGAGAAAAACGTGGGTAAAATGCAGTGTTCATCATCATGAAGGTGCTGAAGAGTAAAGGAGGGGGAATAAAGGGGTCAGTCGTTCGCCAGGAGTAACGCGACAATATATATATATATATATATATATATATTTATTTATTTATTATTCCGACATTCCGTTTCTCTGTACCGGCATCAGTCATAAACCGGTTACTTACACTACTTTATGAAAAAATAGTTAAAATTTATTCCACGACCGAACGAGGGTAGCCTCTACACAATCGTCCGACCTCGTAAAAACATGAGCAAAAATATCGCTCAAATCACTTCCATTTACAAAAAAAAGAAAATGTCTTGTGTCCTATTATACAGAAGTCATAATTCTATTGACATTTAAAGAGGTCTCACAGGAATATTAAACACATTTTTGTTGGTTGGGATAGTCACAGCAATAACGCTTATAAAATCATTTTGCAAGATTAGGGTTGGTTGCCTGGTTAGACCTAGGGTTAAACAACAGCCCATTTAATTGAACGTTTGTTTAGCCCCAAGTCAACCAGCCCTAATCGTGCAGATTAAAAAAGGATTACAAACGTGTGTATTAGTTTTAAATATATTTATTATATCTGCCCTGATGTATTTGTATTAAAGAGCCGTTGGGAAAGCGTCTAAGTTCAATATATATATATATTATATATATATATATTACTAGTTTTAGTTAAGGGACTGCGGCCATGCTGGGGCACTATGCGCACGCGGACTCTTGACGATTGTATTAGTTATTGGACTGCGGGCCATGCCGGGCACCGCCTTCATCAAGAGTAGCGATAATTATTTTTTATCGACCCGCAAGGACGAAGAGCAAAAAAAAAAAAAAAAAAGTTTACTGTAAACAAAAAAAATCAAAAATGGATAAAATATCGGATCCGTCTAAAATTCTTGAAAGACATTGTCTTATTTTTCTTAGTAATTTTCTCAGTCAAATAAAGGAGTGCATTTGCTTTCCTGTGTGTGAGTTTATACACACACACACACACACACACATATAATACAGCCGAAAGATAAGATTCCCTCAGACATATACAAATACAATTTAGACATCAAAACCCCAGTAACATAAGTGACACACACACACACACACGGGAATCACCAACAAGGTAAAAGTGACAACCACAGACCAATTCGACTTCACACTAAGCCATGTCAGTTTAATATTTTAAAACATTATCAATTTAAAATTACAACTGTCTTTAACACCGAGCTAGAGTATCGGCGAGGAAAGGAGTGAAAATACATGCTTTTTTACCCTTAACCAAAGACCTAAGTAGAGTGAAATGAAATGGTAAAATCAATAAGAATTCCTAACTTGGGACAAAACACCTACGATGTTTAATTTCGTTAAGTTCCCAGTTCAAGTCCAGCTGAAACTAAATTAGCTTTTTCAGCCTTCCGGAGGGCGATAGAGTGAGGAAAATAAAGTACAAGTCGCATAAGAATTATGTGAATGGAATTATAATGGAAGAGAAACCATAAAATGTTAGAGAGGGCCCTAGATTTGATTTTATTGACCGTGGGAAAAGCTGAAAGCCAACTTCCTGGCGAGTTTTCAAACTCAGAATATGAGGGGAGGTTCTGCCAACTACTTCTGCTATATTTTCTAATATTGAAGTGTTTTAACACAAGACAAGACCACAAATAAGGGTCTGTAGTCGAACAAATAGCCTAATGTACCTAACTAGTTGGTGGTTCTTATTTTATATCCAGGCACCAGTACCACTCCAACCTACAGTGGGGTTTGAACTCAGAACATATGACACTTACACTAAATACAGGAAGTCGCTTTAATACGGCGGCCTTGCAGATTAGTAATGAAAAAGCAAACAAGAAAAAAAAGAACGAGACGGAAAATAAAATAAAACAGCAGAGAAAATATTTTAAACCAAATGTTCACCATTTATGTCCATTGTCATTATATAGATATATTCAGTTATAATGGTCAACAGATGACATTGAGGGGATGTAGGGTAGACAGAGCAAGGGTAGAAGTTAACCAGCAAGGGATTAGGGCCCAAACTAAGTACTTTAATAGTCATTTATTATAAATTTCAATTCTAAATGGTCACGAAACTGTGCGTCCATTGCAAGGTTAGACCCGAGAACTCTGGTCTTACGGACAGTCCAGCCATCACCATCCAGTGATTTTGTTTTGTTTTCAGATACAGTTTATCTAGGACTACATTACACAATGTGCTCCCATTTCAATTTTTTTTTAAACCGTTGGGTGTGTTTCTAGCCGGACGAGCGATTCCGTTGAGGCTCGTTCCCTCGTTGGGTCAAAACCATATATACAAGAGGGAGAAGAGGGGGTGTTTAATTTCGAATGATACACCAGTATATAACTGGTAGTCATTTAACTGACACACACACACACAACCACCACCACTAACAACAAACACAAGCCGTCTTTCATAAAACACCTCGGCGGGATTTCGAACCAGGAGAGGCACACATTTTCAATAAATATTATGGAAGTATTGTTGTCCAAAGCTCTAAATTATTTCCGTCCAACATGCCGGAGAGTATATTAGATTATATATAACAGACACAAGATATTGTGTCTAATATAACGCAGACTAGACTTGAAACTATTTTATAAAATGTCGGGCCGTGCTATATAAAGTAGGTGTCTTCTTATTGTCTTTCTCTCTCTTCTAAATGTCCGCCTTATTTTATTTTAATTCGTGTCAAGAAATCGCCATTCGTCTCAAACAAACCAGCAGCAACAGAAAAACCGAAGTGGTGGGTGCTTGCTTGATTGATAATTAGTGGAGCTTTGAATGAAAGCGGTTGGGGAGATGAAGGGCACTACAATTTTTAAATTAAAAAAAAATTATAACGGGATAAAGTGACATGGTTCAGATATGTTCTGAACATTTATAAGGTATGTATAATAATTGAGAATTAAAAGAAATAATGGAAGGGGTTACTTACTTCGAGCGATGGAGACCAGTAAGACAGCCGTCACACTGCTACCAAAGCAGCAAACCGAATGACTCTATACACACACCTTCTCTCTCTCTGCCTATCTACTTTTACGAACCTCCAAGCGTCACCCTTCCTCCTACTCTTTGTTCCCTCACTTACTTTCTACTCACTTCCTCTTCAACTGTTTCTCCCTGTTATTTCTTATACTGTCTGTATCTATCTTTCTTTACTCCCTCTCTGTTGTCTCTTACACTATCTATATTTACTACACTTTACTTCCTCTCTGTTGTCACTTACACTATCTATAGTTAATACTCTTTACTCCTTCTCTGCTATTACACTGTTTCACGCTTTACTCCCTCTCTCTTTGTCTATCTATCTATTCATATTTCCCCCCCCTGTCGCTCAGTCTCTTTCTCTACATTTCTCTCGGATATTCTCCCATCACAGATTTTTTATTTTTCCCCCCTTCCTCTCTCACTCGCACTCTCCGTCTTTATTCATGTATTTCTTTTTCTCTTTCTCCATCACTCTCTCTCTCCTTTTCATATATTTTCTTTTTCACTTACCCTGTCTCTTTCTCACTCTTTCTCTTTCTTCATACATTTCTCTTACCTTTTACTCCCCTTCATACATATCTACCCACTCCTCATTCTCCTTCTCTCGTGTTCGCTTTGCTCCGTCAGTTCTGATGCGACGTCTTCTGGTTACTCTCTCTCTATTTTTATATTTCACCCCTCTCTCTTCATCTATTACCCTTTCTCTTTATATTTACTCCTCTCTCCATTAATCTCTCTATATATTTTTTTCCCACAATCATACACTATCTGCCATATTATATATTAAACCTTACACATTCCCATTTACTGCGTATCTGCGTGTCTTTCTAGCTTTCTACCATCTTCCTTTCGATATTTAAACCCGCTATTTATTATTACTTCTGTACCTTAACACTATTTTATTTTAATCTTCACCTTCACCCACTGACAGTCTAATATAAATACATCTCGGCATCAATATATATCTCTCTTCCTCCATTTAACGTCTATCATCTTCTCTCATTCCTTCAATTACTTTATTTCTCTCCGATTAGAAATTTGTTTGCCTCGTTTCTTTCACTCAGCTGTTTATTGTTTGTTGTCAGTCATTTTTCCTTAACTCAAACTCACACTCACACGCGCACACTAAGCCACACTCCACTCTCATTTTACTCCCCCTTTGCCAAGCACTCGTAACCACGATCTCTCTCTCTCTTTCTCTCTCTCTACTCACTCTTTGACTCATACAATCTTTCATACATTCCTTCTCTCTTCACTCTCTTTATTCACTCACTTATTCTCTCTTCACTCTCTTTACTCACTTACTTATTCTCTCTTCACTCTCTTTACTCACTTATTTATTCTCTCTTCACTCTCTTTACTCGCTTACTTATTCTCTCTTTTCACTCTCTTCACCCACTTTTCTCTCGTACTCTCTCTTTCTAACGATATTGTACCCTGTCACTCACTCTCTCATTTCCAGCTCCCATCTATATTTGACCATATCAGTCACTCTCTCTCTCTCTCTCTCTCTCTCTCCTCTTCTTCCATTGACACTAAACAACAACCGTTCTCTGAACTTTTCCACATCTGTATACTTTCTTTTCAGTCATACTTGACCAGGGATCGTTCTCTCCCTCCTTCTCACTCTCTTTAAACATACTTTTATCCTTTTTCTTCCCCTCTCATACTTTTAACTGTCACTAACTGCTTTTCTTTCTCATTGACACTTAACAAATGTCTCACTTTCAAATATATCTCTAGATTTTATTTATCGTTCAAACTTAACCATGAGTACAAGTTCTATCCTTCACCCTCTCGTCTTCTCTCTGGCACCCTCTCTCATTTTCTGTTACCCCCTCGCTCTCCCTTCGCTGTTACCCTCTCTATCATCGCTGTTATTCCCCCCTCTCTCTCTCTCTCTTCGTTAGTCTTTCTCTCTCCGATTTTACTTTATAACATCTTTCCCTCTTTCTTTACGTCTCTATCCTTAATCTGAGAGTTAACATATTCCTTTTACTCACTCTTTCTCCCTCTATCTTTCTTTCTCTCTCTCTCTTTCTTTCTCTCTCTCTCTCTCACACACAAACTCCTCTCCCTCACACTTTGCTTCTCACATCCTTGGTCATCGTCGACAACGACGGACAAACTAATAATAATGCTTCTCACACTTTATCTATCTCTCTATCTAAGCTTAACTCCTATCACTGACTTTATGTAAGTCACACTCGCCTATTGATATCACAACAGACAGCCATACACATCCTACCATCATCTTAATAATATTTCAACTATAACCCGACCCAAAATGTCGCCTTACTTTTTCTCCTCCCACCCTCACTCACTCACTGACATCACCAGTCATTTCTTATCATCTTCTTCTCACCCTCTCTCCCCCTTATTTACACTATACCTCCCACTCTCTCAAACTTCTTTACACACTACATAATCTTTCTCTCTCTCTCTCTCTCGTCTCCCTTCTGCTTTTACTCTTTCTCCCTCTCCCTTCCTCACCCTTTCTCTCTCTTATATTAACAATAACGTCTATTCTCTCACACGTTTTATCTTTCTGTCTTTCTCTGCTGCTCCTTTCACGTCTCTCACTCTCTTTCCCCTTATGTTTCTCTCTATCAATGACCAACTTACCTTATACTGTATCTTTAATTCCATTCTGCTAGCTATCACTGACATAACAAACTGCTCTTTCTCTCCTGTTTCTCTTACAATATTTGACACTCATTCTCTTTGTATCTATCTATCTATCTATCTATCTATCTATCTATCTATCTATCTATCTATCTATCTATCTATCTATC
>JAOPUL010003973.1:1527864-1543676 GCA_027564515.1 Octopus rubescens | reverse complement strand
TATGTATGTATGTATGTATGTATGTATGTATGTATGTATGTATGTATGTGTGTGTGTATGTGTGTATGTATGTATGTGTATGTGTGTATAAATAAAAGCTTCATAGAACCAACTAGAAATGGGTTTCAAATTCGACTTCTACGGAACTCGAACTCAGGAAGATGACCAAGGCACCGGACTGCAAAACTGCTTCTAATAATAATAATCCTTTCTATACTGGGCACAAAGGCCTGCAATTATTTGGGGAGGGGAGTAGTCGATTTCATCGACCCAGTTCGTAACTGGTATTCACTTTATCGACCCCGAAATGATGAAAGGCAAAGTCGGCCCCGGCGGCATTTGAACTAAGAACGTAAAGTCGGAAGAAATGCCACTAAGCATTTTTCCCGGCGTGCTAACGATTCTGCAAGCTCGCAAAATCATTTCTGTTTTTAGAAAACAGAAAACCAGAAAAAAAACAAAACAAGTTTTATCACATGCAGACATTTAATCCGTCATAGAAGAAAGAAATAAAAACTGCAAGTTGCAACAAGCACCTTGTTTTAATTCAAATCAACCCTTGGTTCAAATAACTTACGATTAAAGACAGTAAGATTAAACTAACCACCAGTTTAGTCACCTGTCCTTCCTATTTTAAAAAAGTATCGTGAAATTTGAGGAATATATGACTGTAATTTCTGGTAGTTATAGACAGCGAGAGAATCTCTTGCTGGCTTGTTGAAACAAGCATGTTACTGTTGTTATTGACGAATCACAGGTCAGCTTTAATTAAGGAGATATATGATAAAAAGATATTCCAGCCGTGGCCATTTAGCTTATTTTTATGACTCACCCCCGTTTTTTAAAGGTGGAAGTGTTGGATGTAATTTGAGAAGGATTTAAGCTGCTATTTCTAGGAAACAGAGAGGGTTATACGTGGAATCTGTTATAACAGACAGGTTTTCACCAAGGGCGCTGATAGAATAAGTGAAACAGGCTCCGAGTATGGAAAACGAAACCGGGTCGTAAGAATTCGTATTGTCTTCAGAAAGATGAGAGGAAGTCTGAGTAATATTAAAGGCGAGGGAGTGGGCGTTACGTGGTTCCAAGAATTGGTAGAATGATGAGTTCATGAACATGAGGCACGTTCTTAGAATTTATAATTATTAGAGGAGAGGGTTACGAGATTACGTGATGTTTATGCCTTATTTTTTTCGAGAATTGGTGACGAGAGTGATTATATGAAAACAGGATACGAAAATTAAAGCCAATTACAGCTCAAATAAAATGTATGGCACATACACCCTCGTGAAAAGCCATATATATATATATATATATATATACACACATATACACACACCAGAAGCAAACGTTATATATATTCATTAATACACACGTGTGGCTGTGTAAACATACACACGTTTTTCGTTAAAAGAAATTACAAAGAATTAAATAAAATTTTCTTGAAAATGAACTCAATACGAGGTTGACGAGCCGTTGTCAGGAAAACTTCGAAGTCACAGTGACTATGTATTTTTGTCTCGTATACACACACGTAGGAATATATATAAGCACACACACACACAAATGCAGCTATCTCTCTCCATATATATATCTATATATATATTATAGATACACATTCATACAGACATATATATATCTGCATAGGACATACATATATACATAGATATAAACACATACATTATCGTCTTATCAGCTGAAATGTTTTTCATGATACTGTATGGTATATATAATATACATTAGATATATATATAGAGACGTACACAAATTATGTGTATGTATAGCTTATATAATATTCACACGTTCACACCTACGACAAGCTCATAACAAACAGGTAAACATGAAAGACAGGTGTTCAAAAGATATCCTCCACGCCCTACAAACAACCGCATAACGCTATACGGCCCTCCATAAACTCACCCACTCTCTAGCAGACATAATAAATAATGATAATATAATAATTATTTAGAAAACTAATTAAGGGAAAGCTCTTACCCGCCGACGGAGGTCTCGAGGTTAGCAGTAAATGTCTGTATAATATTTTCATCACCTCCTTTACGTTCATCAAAGACATGTAGAGGGAGATGTAGACGTCGTTGTTGTCGTCGTCGACAGTCATCGTTTTCATCGCCAGTTTGCCTCTCATCGACATTGTTATCGTCACATTCAGTTCCTACTTCTCCTCGTTTTCCGTCTTCTCTTTCATTTCCTTCTTCATCTCGCTCTCCTTCGACCTTCTCAATCTTCACCATAGCATCGTAGTCTTCTTCGTCCATGTCCGTCTCGATGAAAACGGCAGTCATCGAACTCATATCGTTCTCGTCGTCATCTTCGTCGTAGCCGACCGGGTTCTCTCCGACGTAACTAATGAAAGGTAACCTTTCATCGTCTTCATCATCATCATCACCGTCGTCGTGTTCTCCGTTATGATGATGGTGGTGGTGATAATGTGGCTGCTCTTGTGTGTGGTCGTCGTGGTCCTCGTCGTTCTTGTGATAAAATCCTTCTGACATAGCACAACCACAGCCACCACCACCGCATCCAGCTCTGTCCGAACCGTTAGTATTGCTATTATCATTGTTATCATCGGTACCGAGATTACGGTCGCTGTTAGTTGCAGCGTTATCTCTATCAGGGTCGGTGCTCGTGCTAGGCCGAGGGCTGTTATTTTCTTCCATAGTTATAAAGGAAGAAATGTCCATGAAGAAGAAGAAGGAGTAGAGCTATGACACCCCCTCCTACTTTGTTGTCACCCTTATAGCCTGAAAATATTGATTACAGGTGAGTTAACAAATGCCTTAATGGTCCTTTCGAGTCTTCTCCCAAGACCACTTCTTTCGATACTGTTCCAGGACAGCAACTAAAGCAAGCAAAAGGTGGCCAGCAACCAATACAATACACGATTTATGATTGGTTAAATTCCTACATATTATCCAATCAGACGAGTTGTTCTTTAACACAACCTTTGTCCACATCTCTTACTCTTTTTTTGTGTGTGTCACTCTCTCTTTCCCCCTCTTTATCATTCTCAGTGTCTCTTTCCCCCTCTCTCTTTTTCCCTCTCTATCATTCTCAGTGTATCTTCTCTCTCTCTCTTTCTATCTATCTGTACTTTTTGTATCGCTTTCTCCCTATATATATATATATATACACAAATAGCTACATAGATATATGTATCCTTCTTTCTCTCTCTGTAATATATATATATGTAAATATATATATATATCCCTCTCTATTTATATTACATTATCTTTCTTTCCCTCTCTCTATTTCTTTATTTCCCTCTTCCACCCATTAACCAATCAGAATCACTCTTAGCTCCACAAACAATTTCTTAACCACAATACTGGAAATCATTCAGTAAACTTACCACTCACGTTTAATTATCTCCCTTGAAACCTCAACCGCTCATTTGCGCAGCCGTGACAGGAAGTCATCCTTTTTAGCTTGCGCTATCCATAAT
The DNA here is from genome assembly GCA_027564515.1 of Octopus rubescens. Lineage (NCBI taxonomy): Eukaryota > Metazoa > Mollusca > Cephalopoda > Octopoda > Octopodidae > Octopus > Octopus rubescens. The sequence continues at coordinate 1,540,213 of JAOPUL010003973.1, read as the reverse complement.
GGTGAGTACCGTGATGTTCCACTCTCTTCCTAAATCCACATTAATCTTAATTATTGCTACCATCATGTAGTTTAAATTCTATATTATCGCATACAAGTATCTCTAAACTTTATTTACATATCTGTATTTACCGATCTATGCTGATTATTAACATATATTATACTTTCCGATTTTGTTCCCTCTCGTATTAATGGAGCACATACCACTACACAGTTTTATATATAATTACATCGCTATCAACCTTATTTTATATTTGCGTTTTCATAGGTTAATAGTAATCAATTCTGTTGTAATATATACTAATGAATTTATGCTCCTAATATATTATAATCGAACTTAATGATAAAAGCTCAGCGCGTGTCTCTGACGAAGACCTAATTTGTAAAATGGCGTTTTCCCTTGACGAAGTCTTATTTAAAACGTGCTTGCAGTGAGAATTATTCGCTTATATTGCACCAAATAAAGGGATCTTGAAATATTTTTTAAATTAATGTATTTAATTTATGTACCAAACGTTGCCTTTTTTTCCCCCCTTAATTTTTTAGTTGCTAATTTGCTAATATTTGATTTTTATAACAACACGTGTTGTCCCCCTGCCTTACCTTAATTATTGATTGTCTGCGTAAAATCAAATTTTTGTTTCTTAAATTGTCCTCTATTTCATATATTATACACACATAGCATATACAGGCGTAGCCATGGTTGTGTGGTAAGTTTTGCTTTCCAACCATGTGGACTTGAGTTCGATCTCACTGAGCGTCTTCCGCTATAAGCCCCGGGCTGACCTAGTCATTGTCAGTGAATTTGGTAAGCGGAAATTGTGTTGCAGCCTGACGTGTGTAATATATATAAATATATATATATTTTTTTAAATGCGTTTGTGTTTTTTTTTACCCCCACCCCTTCTACCGCTCGATAACGGGTGTTGGTTTGTTTACGTCTCCGACAATAAATGCCGGGCTTGAATGTAAGTACTGGGGGTCGTTTTGTACAACTAAACTCCATCGAGGTTTTAGTCTGATTGGTGTCCCCCCCATGTTAGTTTGTTTACGTCCCCTTTCCATAGCAGTTCGACTAAAAATCCATAAAGCCGTGGCCACAGTCCAGAAGGCATGTGTGTGTGTGTATATCTTTTACTTGTGTGGCCATACTGGGGCGCCGCTTTGAAGAAATTTTAGTCAAATGATTCGACCTCAGAACTAATTCTTTAAACCTGGTATTTTTTCTAACGATTTCTTTTGCCGAACCACTTTCTTACAGGGACGGGACGTAAAGCAGACTTAGATGCATACACACACGTGTATGTATATATACGACGGGCTTCTTTCAGTTTCCGTCTACCAAATCCACTCGCAAGGCTTTGATCGGCCCGAAGCTATAGTAGACACTTGCCCAAAGTGCCACACAGTGGGACTGATGCCGGTACCATGTGGTTGGAAAGCAAGCTTGTTACCGCACATCCACGCCTGTGTGCCGGTACGACTTTGATGACCCGGAGCTTATACGCTCTAATTATACACAAATGTACGAGTGCTTAGGAGATTTAAAAGATAAACTTTACACCAACGTGAAGAAGTAATTATGAAGACACTGTTTTGTGTGGTTCCAGGTCAGCTTTTTATACGGTCGAAAATATTCCTGCTGCATATGACCCATATTCAAACTAGGGCTATTTGGCTGCTAGTTTTAGCCGATCAAGCGACCATGGAAGCTGAGTGCTGATTATTGTAAAAGTTATTTATGTTGATGCCTTGCTGTGCTCAAGACCCCTTTTCCACAGCAGAAGTGGTACGTTAGAAGCATCCAGGACACTGTAAAGTGGTTGGCGTTAGGAAGGGCATCCAGCAAGCCACGTTGGACTGGAACCTGGTGCAGCTCTCCGGTTTGCCAACATAGAAGACAGACGTTGGAGAATGATAATGATGTCCTAGATAAGTCTCTAAAATATGGTCAAGTGAGATTAATACTTCATTAGTCCGTATAAAACTTGGCTCAAAATGTTCAAAACTGTAAATCGAGGACAGGAACTGTCTAGTGTGTTTATTAGTTTAAATTTTGGGTGTTGGTAGATTGCAGGGTGAAGGTAGAATATATTGTAAAAATCGTTTAATGTGAAGCAGGGTATTTTAATGGCCTTGACTACCTGTATAGATTTTTTTTTTTCTATCGGATTCCCTACTGCATCTTCGAGTAATTATTTCGTCAAAAAAACTATATCAGAGTCTTGTACATTCACATCATAATGAGTGAAGTCTATTCCAAAGTGGTGATCTTGTGCTGGAGATGATTCTACAGTTTTGAAAAGTGGATAAGGTGGTCCTAAAGAAGCAGAAAAAGAAAGGAGCCACATGGTCATTTTAAGAGTAGCGAGGAATGGTATTTGATCAATAGACTAGATTGGTTGATCATGTTATTTCCTTATGGTTCAGGGTTGATGGCAGAATCAATAACTACATCTCTGGTTTCATGGTGCAGTCTCCTGCATCCAATCTATGATTTCACTGTTATCATTGTGCTACTTTTCCATCTATTCTGTCCCCTGTGGATGGGGTCTGATCTCTAATAATGTGGCCAAGATTCTAGGGTTTTCACCATTTTACCAGACGTGGCTGTGCGCGGTAGGAAACTTGCTTTCCGACCACATGGTTCCAGGTTGAGTCCCACTGCGTAAGCACCTTGGGCAGTAGTCTCGGGTCTACTAAAATCTTGGAAGTGGATTTGGTAAATGAAAACTGAAAGAAGCCCATCGTGTGTGTGCGTATTTGTTCGCCATCCCCCCACCACCACCACTTGACAAATGGTTTTGGTGTGTTTGCATAAATATCAGGCTAAACAAACTTATGTGCTGGGAGTCTGTTCATTCGACTAGAGCTTCTTCAATGTGGTGCTTCAGCATGGGCGCAGTCTAATGATTGAAACGCATATAAGATCTGCAGATCAAACTCGATTAGCCATTTTAGTAACTGATGTTCTGATTTTAAAGTGATAATGTTGGTTTCTATTTATCTGCTACAGCTTGGGCAGATTTATGTATTTATATAAACTTGTTTTTGTTTTAATGTAAAATATCTTTATTTTTATATTACAGGGTTACAGAGGTCGAAGAAAGCATATTAAGCGCTTAGCCGCGCCTAAGCATTGGATGCTGGCAAAGCTCGGTGGTGTTTTTGTAAGTTGTTTTTTGTCATTTTATTTATTTTCTAGAGATTTGCAACCACATGGTATGTTTTGGGTTCAATCCCACTCTGTGCCAGTTGGACGAGTGGTTTGCAGCCTCTCTTGGAAATGGGTGAGGTTTGGGGCAGCAAGAAAAGCATCCAGGTGGGGAAATCTTCCTGCAAAAAAATGTTGTCTAACCCATGCCAATATGGAAACATATAAAAATGATGGGTGGTGGTAATGTGTTTGTCTAGAAGTAGAATTTTGTGTATGTTGAAAGATGGTTCATTTATTATATGCTTGCAAAGTCTTTTGCTCCAGACTGTCATGACACACGTATCTGAACAACCATTATTTTCAGTGATGTCTGGGCATCAGGAGGTATGCAAAGTAGTATTAATGAGTTCATATGTAGTTGCCTTTTGAGGTGGCTTTAAGGAATTTATCAGATGTTGGATAACACTGTGACAAAATGTTTTTAGTCTTTGGTCAGTAAGTGCTATTTCCTATTTGTTTCTATCGGTGCAGAGTTGCTGAACCAGTATTATCGTTATAGTAAATATTCTGCTCAATACCACAGATTTGCTTGACTGTAACCACTTGAGCATGTCCCTTAGTGGTTGGCATTATGTGCATCTCTGATGATGAGCAGGAGTAGTGGGGGAGCATGATAGCCATGTGTTGAGAGGGGTTTGAATAAAAGTTGTAACAAAAGCAAAGTTTGAAGGAACATTTTTCATAGTTTCTAGTGGTAAGCAAATAGGAAATAACAGTTGCTGCCCAAGGACTAAGATTTGTGTTGCAGTGTTATTTTTTTACATTGCCAAAAAGCATAGTGAGAGTTCTTTACAAGTTGTGTATGTGGTCTTTGCTTAGCTTAGGTTCCATGTATCATCTTTTTGGTGTATTTGGTAGTAGGAAACCAAGTGAAATTTGTTGTATATATTTTTGTTCTCTCCATGGCTGGTTTGAATGCTAAAGGATTGATTAATCATTCATTATCTCACAGCTTTGAGATTTTGATGATGTGATTGTATATTTTTGGCATTGAAGGGTAGGTATGATAGGCTGAATCTGGCTGGTTAGAACATAAAGCGAGTAGCATATTTCAGTCGGACATGGCCAGTTTGAGTGCTAAGGGCTTAAAATTAAATTTTCAATGTATTTCTAGGATGATTGGCAAGAGAGTAAGAAGTCCTTTCATCAATTATTATTGTCGTGGATATTTACTGGATTCTGATGATTTTGGTAGGGAATAATGGGTAAGTGGGGCATTGGGAAGTATTTTATTTTTTTACATAGAAACTAGTTAAGATTCATTTTAGGGGTTTAGGGCTTCACCTTTTAGCATTCAGATTACCCTGTCAAATGTAATGTTTATTTATTCACCTTGTTTTGAATTAATCATGCCAGCTTTATAGCTTTCGGATTGTTATGAGGTAACTGTCAATTTTTTGAATGGTTATGTGTGAGGGGCCAGTTCTGGGTGGTTTGAACATAAAAAGGGTTGAATAATTTGGCTGGTTTAACCCTTTAACATTTAATCCGACCCAAATATTCTTCTTGTTTTATGTTCAATCTGGCCTACGATGTCATTCTAAAAATATATAGAATCATATCTTCGAAGATGTCAAAGCGAGATAATGCATGATTAATTAAAAACTGAATAAATAGTCTGATTGCTAGTGGGTTTAAAAACAATCTTATGTGAGTTTTATAAAAAACAAAATTTCTTTTTCTTTCAGGCGCCCCGGCCCAGCACTGGACCTCACAAGGTGAGGGAGTGTCTGCCGTTGATAATTTTCCTCAGAAATCGTCTGAAGTATGCACTCACCTCCGATGAAGTGAAAAAGATTGTGAAGCAGAGGTTGATCAGAGTTGATGGACAAGTGAGAACAGATCCCACATATCCAGCTGGTTTCATGGGTGAGTCAAGGCTGAAACCCTTGTTTTGTTATGGGGGTTAGGGTTAGAAGCTTTAAAGGGGGGCAGTTCCCTTTATCCTTGAATATCCTTTTCTTTTTTTTAAGGTGGTAGGGTGCAAGCTGAGATGAAGTTGCTTCAGGTTCCTCCATTTCAACTTGTGGCTTCTAGTTGGGTGGGGTGGGGGTGTTGTCCAAATGAATTACTGTGCTATTAATAAATGCACTCATTCTAACATAGAATAGCGAATGGAAGAGTGTTTTTTGTCCCTGGAAGGTATTAAGCAGATTAATGGTTACTCAATTCATGTCAATCATTGAAACAAAATGACTCCATAAATTTAATTCTGCTAGTAAACACTTCTCCTCAATGGACATAGCATCTTTGTTTTGTGGTTTTGGATTCTGTCCCAGTGTGTAGTACAAAGGGACAAGTGTTGTTTACTGCAACCCTCTTAACTCACCTGTAATCAATACTTGCAGGCTATAAGGACGACCGCAAAAGTAGAAGACGGTGTTATAGTTGTTCTCTTTCTTCTTCATGGAAATTTCTTCCTTTATAACTACAGAAGAAAATAGCAGAGCGAGGTTGAGAAGGAAACTTAGTTGCATCTGCACCTGTGTCTGTTTTGTTGTGCATCCGTCTAACCCATGCCTGCATGGAAAAAACAGACGTTAAATGATGATGATGATGATGATGATAGCTTTTTAAATATAAGAACACAGCAAAAAGACACTGATAGAATAAATACTGGGGTCGATTCATTCGACTATAAGGTTTTCCAAAGCGGTGCCCCAGCATGACCACAGTCTGAAACAAGTAAAAGATAAAAGATCCATTAAATCTGTGGCAATAATTTATAATATGCTAAATCATTATTATCTTGTATATAAAAAAAAAATTACTGGAAATAGTTACTTGCAATATGCATAATGTGTAGAAAATGGAAAAGGAAAATGAAGCTGTGTCTTTCAAATATTTCTTCTCTGCCAATTCATAAGGTTCACTTTTATTACATTTTAACATTTTTAGTACATAATATCATGGGCTGATTCCTTTATGATGCCAGCCCCATTCTTGTAGACTGAATGCTTTCTTGCCTCTGGCTGGAGACGGAAATAGAGCTGTGTTCTAAACCGAAACACATGGATTTGTTATTATGATACTTGCCTAATACCCTAAGGAGTTTTTCATCTTTCATTTATATGCTAGTCTGATTTTGATGTGCCAAAAGTTGATGATCTGAAGGGAGCTAGTGTTTCCAGTGCCAATTGGCCATAACTATGTAAATAGAAATAACTCTGCTGCTAAAGTGATGTAACAGTGATAAGTAATTTTTTATTTTGATTTTTCACTGAAATTCTAGGTTGCAGTTATTCATTTGGTGACTGGAGTGCTTGTAATACAACAAGCAACATACGTACCAAGACTATGACACTAGATAGTGGAGATGGTTCAATGTGTGAAGCAACTAAAACAGTGACAAAGTCATGCAACAAGAAAGGCGGAAAAGGTATGTAGTAGTAGTAGTAGTAGTAGTAGTAGTAGTAGTAGTAGTAGTAGTTATTTTAGAATTCATACAAGAAGGAAAATATTTTATTCTTTTTCACTTATTTTATTTGAAATATTTTCTCAATCACATACTTGATTAAGTGACTCACGGCTGAAATGATAAAGAGCTGATCTTTTGTCATAGAATTTATGAGTTAAACCATTCCATCCAGTATTGAATTGGTTTTTGCTGCATTTAAAAATAGGTTCTATTTTCATTTCACAGTGATTAGCATTATGAGGAGTATCTAAATATGAATATTTCCTCTCATTATTACCTGTATTATTACCTTCAGTATATCCATGTATATCCATATATGTCCATGTATATCCATGTATATCCAATGTATCTTTCCCTTGTTTAAGATGAGGAAGGTTTGATTAAAGGAGAATTTGGTCACTATTTCTGACAATTTGATTAACTGTATAGAGGTTCCCAATTTGGTTTGGAAAAGAAAAAAAAACATATAAATCTGCCATGAGCAGTTAACCTATGTCTGAGCTTTCCTATAGGTTGAAAGGTCATCTTAACTAAAGGATTGGCTAAAAGTGTGTTGAATGATTATGTTAAAGGCAACTTGATAATCTCTTCTAAAGAGAAAGTATTGTTTATAAGAAAGAAATCAAAAATATATTTCTAGGCTTGAGAAGCACTGATGTTATGCATATATCAACTATTTACTTAAAACGTTAGCCAAAGGAATAGTTACTTGGAAGATAAATATGTTAGTGCAAATAGCCTAAGGTTATTTTATATTGTATGTTATAATAATAATTGCAGGAATTATATTTTTTATTCTTGGGGCATTTTTAATGTGTGAGATGTATTTATGATTATGTTGAGATATTCTATTGTAGAAAGCATGTAGACAAGTGTGTGAGGAAAGACTCTAGCAAAATGTTTTTTAGGTGCTTTTGTTTGGTAGTTTGTAAAGCAAAATGATTTAATAATAGATTCAAATAACATTATAACCTTAGTAAGTATGACATGTCAACAAATCATTCTACTGCATTCATTATTATAACAGTTTAGTATTTTTTTTTATGTGATTTAGTACTTTTTTTATGATTACAGCTGTTATTAACATTTTCTGAATGGGATGGGAAGCTCCTTGCTTTAGGCCAAATTTCACTCACATTCAAATTTGAAATTACTTACTGGAGAAGTCTCTAGAAATCCCCATGAAAAAAAAAGAGGGGGAGGGGGAGAGAAAGAAAACTCCAGTTTGAACATTATGACCAAATCAGTAAATATTTTGTAAAAGCATAATTTTTCTCAGCTCAGTTGTGTTAGCAATTCACCTCATAAGTTTTTAACTAAACGCTAATATTGTATAAATTTTGTGTTTTTCAGAACGTTGCTTCTTTGGCCCATGGGGAGAATTTGGTCCATGCAGAAATGGAGTGAAAATTAAGAAAAGAGAAGTGAAGTTTGGTGACTCAGAATGTATGAAACGTGCTGTGAGGACATTAAGTTGTTAATTATATTCAGAGGAAATAGGGTCTTCTGAAACTGCTTGATTTTTTTAATGCATTTTCTTAAGTTTCTTTTTTTTTTCTCCCATTTGTGTATAAGTATAATTAACAAATGAACTTTAATCAAAATAAAATAATTTTACTACACTTCTTTGGCTATATAGACTTATAGAAATGTCTGTAATATTTGCCCCACCTATGTGTATCCTTTGTCTTTTGTTTGTTATAATATTAAAAGATAGTACACAGACCCTAAATGTGTTTTAGGACATAATTTAAACCACTAGGATACCATATAATCTGAGTTTTAAAAAATAAATCTGTTTTATATTTTTATTTGATTTTATCAATTAAGAAAGTAATGATTAAAGTTAACTGAAGATAAAATTGTGTGTAAAATGAACTAATTAACTGGTTAAGTTGCCTTTAGAGATTAATTGACAGCATTTCAGACAGAACAAAGTGTCTTTTCTGCCAATAGCACTGTTTAAGGAATCATAGAAATATGAATGACGGGTTTGGAAAGAAAATGGAATCTAAAACGATTATGAAAAGAATTAGACATTGTTGTTGACAGTGGCCAGTGAGAAAATGTTTTGGTAAAAATAGTCAAGAATATTCATTGTAAGATTTACCGTAGATATTTTTTAAAAATGAGGGTTAGTTCTGATTTCAATAGCTCTCAATTTTCATTTGAGTTTGTTTTTTGTTTGCTGATGTATTAATCATTATACTAGAAAGATAAGCTGTATAATCTTTGTCTGGTAAAAATGTTAAGTTATTCAGTATGCATTGGTGTTGACATATGAAGTTAATTCAAAGTTGTTATCAGTGAGAAGAGATGGTGACAATCAGCTACTGCTATTGGTATTTGTAATGAAAATAAGTATTAATAATAATAGCAGTAAAGTTGCACTTTATACAGGTAATGATAAATGTTGATGACAACCTCTACAAGGTGTCATAGTTATTAACAAAGCTTTTGATGGTTGCCACAAATGTAGACAATCACAGTTATAGTTTGCAATCATTTTGATTCTAATATATATATATATGTTATAGATAGCTTTTGTCATCAACAGTTAACAAAATAATCATAGGTAAGTTCAGTTACTGAGTTACTGGTTAGTAAAACAGTACACCAGAACACTAACAGCTATAATTTGAAATGCTTATATATATATTTATATGATTGAGGAAGCTACAACTTTCAGACAATCTCAGTATAATCTGAATTTCTTCAATCAAGTGTAGGCTCATTTAAAAGAAATCTCTTGCTATAAGCTTCAGTTATAGGTTACCATTCTCGGAAGTAACAACACATTCAGCAGTCATAGTAGTAACACTGAAATACTGTTTTATTTTCCCATAAACTGTTTTACTTTTCATTATGTTAAAATCGAAATAAACATTGCTTTTTTTGTGTTTGTATATAAATCATACATATACACACATTTACACATAGCTACATTCATATATGTGTTTTTGTCAATATAATCATAGCTATATTTATATATACATATATATTCACATGTACCTATACATATATATATCTTAGTGTGCATGTGTTTAATTTCAGTCCAAATGTAGACTTGTATCATTTTATTTCATTAATTCCGCCATCCTTTTTTAAGAAAATATCTGTGGTAAACTCATTCAACATAACATGAAGAAACATGAAATAAAGGGATAGTAACCTTGACTTTTAAAATATGGTTGATCTGTCATATTATTTGAATGTTTCAATTCTGAAAGTCTCTTGGTTTTCTTCTGATATTCCTTTGGTTTCCATTCTACCCATTCAAATGTTTGAGAAGAAGAAAACCTTCAGACCTCCATTGAGAGTCAAACTGGCACTGAAAGAAAAGTAAGAATTGTGTTGATTTGAAAGAAGAAACATTTTAAATAAAGACAAATTGCTTTGCTAATCTGCTGTAATCAGGAGTAACTTGCAGCTTCCACTTATAACTTAGCAGCTCATCTATCACTGTAACAATTTTATTGCTTTTTTTGATTTTCTTAATAAACAGTTTCCTAAAACTTTGTCTTGCTGCTATTCTTTATTAAGCATTTTATTCTTGCTATAATTAATTTAAATTTTGTACAATCAATATGCATAATAGGAAAGTGAAAAATCAACAATGTCTTTGGAAAAGAAAATATCAATAATTTTAAATGAAGGTATTCAGTTTCTTATATCCATGGAGGAAAGATATATAGTAGCTCTTCTAAGAAACTCTTGTCATTGCTAAATGCATTCTATAATTACATGCATAGCAAAATGTAAGCAATTTTTAATGAGAGTTACAAAGAAAATAATGTTACTTGTTAGTGCTTTGTCCCCATATCATTGAACCACTTGACATCAAAATCAACAGAGCAACGAAAAGAAAAGAAATCAATTTTCAAGGAAATTAGATTATATAGCAACACAGTTTCTCATTCACTAACAAAATGTATATCCCTTCCCTTAAAAAAAAAAACAAACTTGCATTTGAATATAATGCATAATTCTGAAGATGATGTAGATTGAGATCTTCACCAAATCATAGACTAGCAACTGCATTGAATGAACTTGTTTTGTAGTGTTCATATGAGTACAAATATCTGGGAATTTCTAGTGCAGTGAGCTGGAAGAAATAAAATGAATATAGTAATATAAAAATATAAAATACCCAAGTGGTATAAATCCTAAGTCAACATAGAGATATATTTTGTATGCTTCCAGCAAAGTCTGGTTTTATCAATTTTCTTTGACTCATCAGCAGAGATGCTAAGATAGAAAGAAAAAAAATTCACCGCAGACATTATTTATACAAATAAAGTTTGGGTAACTCTATGTAGTAGCCATTTGGATAAAACCTATGAAACTAATAAATGGGATAAAGTGTCTCTGATTAATTGAACAAAACTGGCAATGAAATATTAGTTTCAAATTTTGGCACAAGGCCAGTAAGTTCGAAAAAAGAGTAAGTTGATTACATTGACCTTTGTTCTCAACTGGTACTTATTTTATTGACCTCGAAAGGCTGAAAGGCAAAGTTGACCTTGGCGGAATTTGAATTCAGAACATAAAGACAGACAAAATGCTGCTATACATTTTTGTCCAGCTTGCTAATGATTGCCAGCTCACCGCTTTATCTGGCAATGAAATATTACTATCTTACTAGATTATACTTAGCTGTGCTTTTGCATGTAGTTTATTACATAGTAGTATATGTACCAAGATACATATTTTTAATATTATATGTATAATAGAATAAAAGTATAGACAAGCAAACAACTAGTATTGGGTCAGATTATGACAAATATTTATATATTTATACAGCTTATAGAGAAAAGAATGCTTTAAGGAGTCTCAATCACAAGAGTTTAATCAGGAAGTCAACCTAAGCAGTTAATTTGTTTGTATCTCTGATCTTACATCAAACATAATATTGGTTTCAAATTTTGACATAAAGCCAGCAAGTTGGAGGGAGAAGTTAAGTTGATTACTTCGACTCCAGTGTTCAACTGGTACTTATTTTATTGACCCCGAAAGAATGAAACACAAAGTTGACCTTGGCGGAATTTGAACTCAGAACATAAAGACGAATAAAATGGCACTAAGCATTTCGCCTGTGGCAGTAATGATTCTGCCAGCTCACAGTACACATCTGCATGTGTATGCATAGACCTACACAACTGCATGTGTATGCATAGACCTGGATAAAGTTTTACATAGAAGATAGGCAGTTGACTATGCATGCGACTTCACCCTGTCTATACCAGCAATGTTGCCCCCCAAAAAGGCTGCCAGGCTCAAGTCCAATTCAGTTTGGTATCAGTCTCATTACAGAAATAAGCTGTCACAATGCCAAGAACCAGAACATTTACTGCATGACATCCTGTCTGCTATCTTAGCAGTTCTGCTAATCCATTATCCTGGATTGGGATCTTTTATTGACATAAAAAGGATGAAAGGTAAAGTTGACCTTGGGATTTGAATCCAGAGTCAGAAATAATACTGCAAGATATTCCACCTAGCATTTTAATAACTTTATCACTATGCTGCCTTCTCCCCCCCCCATCCAACCCATGGATGATTGATGGTGATGACGATGACATATCATCATCATCATTTAGTGTCTGTTTTTCCATGATGGCATGGGTTAGACGATTTGACTGGAGACTGGCAAGCCAGAGAGCTGCACCAGACTCCAGTCTATTTTTGGCTTGGTTTCTACAGCTGGATGCCCTT
>JAOPUL010003973.1:1061491-1071843 GCA_027564515.1 Octopus rubescens | reverse complement strand
ACCTGAGGATGGAGATTAGTTCAGGTTTGTGTGGATTGTCGGAAAGAGAGTAATGATAATGACTGGGAGTTGTAACTCTATTTAGTGTGTGTGTGTGTGTGTGTGTGTGTGTGTGTGTGTGTGTGTGTGTATATAATAAACTGGATCTCTGATTCACATACATAATGCTAAAGTGACACCAATACTAGTCTCGGGTCACAATATAATAGAACTATCTATGTATGGACCAAAAGCCCCTTCAGATATATAGCACATACGATGTACCCGAAGTCTCTCCAGTCTGATCTTTCATAAACCTAAATGGAAATCGATTGAGAAAGAGATCCTCAAACAAGATTGGCCTAAATGACTCTCCACACCAGATATTGACATGAAGCTAAATCATTTCATATCGGTAATGCAAGCCATAAGTGATAAATCTGCCCTAGAGCACAAGACCAACACACACAAATACAAGATCGTCGTCTGATAGGGAAAATGTGATGAGGCGACAGATAAGATTGCAAACCGTCTGAACAAACATCTCAAAACTAGTGAAAAGTCCCGCCTGAAACAAACAGTTTGAGATTGCGAAAATTCTGCATCAATCCCAAGAAAATTTGAGAGCAGAAAAGGTGGCCTGGGTTATAGAAAATATTAAGTCAAACCCTAAAGCTTTCTTTAAATTTTCAGTACGCTCCATGATAGGTTTCCTCTCCCAAATGGATGGCTCCCTCACAGGAAACCCAATTAGGATAAGTGAAATACTGAACGAACAGTTCGAAAGTGTGTTCATTACCCCTTTTTGTCACATGCAAGTGAACAAACCAGCAGATTTCTTTGCCACTTCACCTGTAACAAAAGAGGCGATAATTGATTACATCGACATTAAAGAAGATGTAATACTGGCCATAGATTAACTAGACACAAATTCAGCTGCCGGCCCTAATGGATTCTCAGCAATCCTTCTCAAATCATGCAAACGATCCCTTGCAAAACCACTACAGCTTCTTTTTCAGAGCTTCCTTGCAAATGGTAAGCTCTCAAGCAAATTGAAGAAGGGAATAATATGACCTATCCAGAAAGGAGGAAGCAGAGTAGATGCTAAAGATTATAGGCCTATCTCTCTGATCTCACACGGCCTATCTCTCTGACAGAAAAGTCACGGAACGAATAATCCGAAAGAAACTAATTGAGTTCCTTGAAAAGAATGACTTGCTTACTGACATTCAGCATGGTTTTCGACCAGATAGAAGCTGCCTGACACAGCTCTTACAGCACTACGAGTGGGTGTTAAAGCAGCTGCTCAACAACTCAAATGTTGACATCATATATCTCGACTTTGCAAAAGCCTTTGATAAAGTCGATCATGGTATATGTCACAAACTGCGTAATCTTGACATAGTCGGAAAACTTGGAGAGCGGCTACACGACTTTCTAAAAGATAGAGGTCAGGCAGTGGTGGCCAATAAAGCCACCTCAAAGGAAAACACAAATAGAAAATGGTGTTCCACAGGGCACTGTCTTAAGGCCACTGCTATTCATAGTGTCCCTCTGAGACATGCCCCCAACCGCTCAGATATCCACCCTTGCTAGCTATGCAGATGACACAAAAGTCACTCGGAGGATACAGAACCCTGGAAATATTGCGCATCTGCAACAGGAGTTGGACGCAATATACAGGGTGGCTTAGGGCAATAACTTGCAATTTAATGCTGAAAAACTCCAAGCCTTGCACTACTAGCAGCACAAAGGTGAAAGAAAAATAGATGGGATACACTGGCCCAGGAGGAATTTTAATCTCGGGATCAAAATCAGTGGGTGACCTGGGCATTAACATGAGTAATGATGATTCTTTCCAGGTGCATATTGTTAATTTGGCAATAAAATGCAGGTGGCTAACCGGATGGATCCTCCGAACTTTCAGAACAGGAGAACAGGAAACCATGATGGTCCTCCGGCGGATATGTGTCCTCAACCGTTTGGACTAATGCTCCCAACTATGGTCATCACACAGTATAAAATTAATGGTGGAACTCGAAGCAGTCCAGCGAAGCTACACAAAGAAAATCGTCTCAATGCAACGTGTCAGCTACTGAAAGATACTGAAAAAGTTAATACTCTACTACTTAGAACGAAGGCGGGAAAGATATTCAGTGATATACATCTGAAAAATCCTGGGAAGATTTGCGCCAATCTTTGGCATTAAAAGTTACACAAACAGCAGAATGGGGCGCCACTGCATAGTGTCAAGGATCCCAACATCGCCATCAAAATACAGGACCAGATACTGCAACAGCTTGGGTTTCAAGGGCCCACAGCTCTTCAATATTCTTCCAAAATGCCTGAGAGACCTGCATGGTGTGGATGTAGATGTCTTCAAAACAAAACTGGATCTCATCCTCTCAAGGGTTCCGAATGAGCCTACATCACGGCAGGAACCACAGATACGAGCAGCAGCATCAAACTCCCTCAGTCACCAAATGCCACATATCAGAAGAGGTTTCAAATAATGGAGGTGTAGCAAAGCCAACGGTGGTGCCCCAGCATGACCGCAGCTTTCGAGCTGAAACTAGTTAAAGATTGAAGATTCTGTGTATATATATGTGTGTGTGTGGGGGGGGGTATGCTAATTGCTACTTCTTACCTGAAGAGCGCCATATCTTTCTTAAACTTGCACGATCATGTGCACGCAGGTGGCTGTTCAGCTTAGTTCTTGTTCTGCAGGAACGTTCACAGAGGTGACATTTTTTTCATTACGAATATACCGTGGCGATATGATCATCTCACAAGCAGTTCGATTCCTCCTTGGCTCATGTGTCTTTAGATGGTTAACAAATCCTGCCCTTGAGAGGATAAATCGTATGCACACATTGCATCTCATTTCCAGCAGGGTTTCTGCAATCACCATTTGGATCCCGCTTGCGAAACAAACGTTTCAAAGCAGCGTGTTCCACTCGCTTTTATTCAACGACGCCATATTATTACTTCATAGTCTCTCTCCATGATGAACGGCTATCAACCAATGTCACCCAGATATCCATATCGATCTCCAGAACTTTAAGGTTGCCTTTTATGACATCCTTAAACTGTTTTCTAGGTTTGTGTTGAGGCATTTTCCATCAGGTCAGCTCGCCATAAAATATCTGCTTGGGCAACCTTCCGTCTTCTATCCTGATTACATGACCAACCCAACGCATCTGGTTCAAAATTATCCTTTTCTCAATACTGGTGTTGTCAGCTTTCTCTAATGCAGAACAATGAGGTGTGTAAGATGACCACGTTATGTTCAGGATGTGCCGAATCCAATGCTGATAGAATTTTTCCAACTGCTTGATATGATGTCTGTAAGTTGTCCATGTTTCGCACCCGTATAACAGGGATGTAACAACACAGGCTTCATACACAGCGAGCTCTGTGTCTCTCGTGAAACCCCAATCTGACCAGATTCGCTTCTCGAGTTTCCCGAAAGTATCACTAGCTTTCGCAATCCTGTTATTTATTTTAGCGTCAAGTGTGCCGTCTCTATTAAGCGTACTTCAAAGGTATACAAATCTGTCTACCACTTCAAGTCTTTTTCCTCCCACAAAAATGACAGGCTCCAAATACACATCCTCAACTGGTGGAGTGTACATGACCTTTGTTTTTTTATGCTAATATTTAGGTCAAATGCAGCGCATGCATTAGATAAGATGGCCAATATCAATTGCATATATTTCACTGAATGAGCCACGAAATCCGCATCATCAGTGTAAAGGAAGTCTTTTACATGAGTGTCAAAAGTTTTTGACGACTTGGTGTTGAAAGGTCTTAGATTAACGGCTTTACCAGAGGTTCTAAATCGCATGTACAAATATAATTCGTGGTATTGGAAGGCATACGTAAGTAGCACGACAAAGTATATAGAGAACAGAATGGGTGCTGAAATGTCGCCTTATTTCACATTTTATTCCACTGGAATTGGCTCTCAAAATGTCCCACTAAAGTTCACTTTTGCCTTCATGTTTTTATGAAGCTATTTGAATATTCCAACAAATTGAGGAGGGCATCCAAGCTTTCCCAACATGACCCACAGTGTACTACGATTAACAGTATCGAAGGTTTTAGTAAGCTTCACTAATCTTTGATAGTGTTTCACTCGTTGCTCAATACACTTCCCTCATTAGCTGGCGAGACTGAGATCATGCTCATAGTATACCGTCCATCTCCAAATCCACACTGGGTCTCAGGAATGGCACCAGGGCTAATTCGTTTTGTTAAGCGATTCAGCAAAACTTTGGAAAAAACGTTTCCTACCGATCTGAGCAAACTTATACCACGATAATCACCACATTCAGACCTGGAGGCTTTGCTCTTGTAAAAGTAAAATATGATTGCCTCTACTCAGACTTGTGGAACGGACACACCATGTCATACAGATTAAAACTAACCTGTGAATAGCCTTAGCAACATTTTTCTCCTCCAAAACGAATAAGCGCAACAAGTATTCCATCCAACCCTAGAACCTTTTCTATGCTTATCTCTTTGATAGTAGACCTTATCTCCTCAATGGTTGGATCATCCAACTTTTCTGTCATAACCTCGTTTTGCGGCAGTCGTCAACAACGATAGATGGGTTATCAAACAAATCTTTAAAATGCTCAATCCACCAATTTTCATGATACTTTCTGGATCTTTAATGAGGATAGGCCCATCTTTTGACTTCAATAGTACTACTTTTGAGGGTTGTCGGCCAAAGACGTGCTTTATTGTGCTGTACAATGCCTTTAAGTCTCTACAGTTATAAGCTATCTGCATTTCCGCTGATACTTCAGACCACCAGTTATTCTTCACTTTTCGAGTTTCACGTCACAGTTTTGATTTGCTTCTTTGAACGTGTAACAAGGCACTTCTCATATGGCTTGTACTCTTCAATGAGTCTGGTGATTTCAGCATCATTATCATCAAACAAGTTTCGGTGTTTTGTCTTTTTAAGACCAAGTGCATCCATCCCACCATTGTAAACCCATGTTTTGAACTGTTCCCAAATTCCATCAACAACAATATTATCAAATGCATTATAAAGAGCTTCTCGCATTTCTAAATTTTACAATATGGGCACATCTATACGTTTTGGCACTTTGACACTCACTGCAATCACTTTTCTTCTGATCTACATTTTCATCTTACCATGTACAAGTTTGCAGTTTGTACCACACCTTCTGCACCACACATTACTCTTACGGAGCGAATATCATGGATGCCCCACTTTCTGGAGATGATATAATCCAGGGTATGTTCATGTGTATCTATGTTGCCTTGTGGATATCCTTTTGTTAGAAGAAAGTATTGTATACGGCCAACTCAAACTCAGTGCGTAGTTTCAAAAGACGAAAACCATTAGTATTCATCCTGCCCGTGCCATGACGTTCCAAAGCACTCCAAGTGTTGTGACCCTTTCTCATGCGTGCATTCAAAGCTCCGTACAGCAAGATCGTATCCGCATGTAGAATCGATATTATACACTCTCGTAAATCTTGGTAAAAAGCCACGATTCAATTCTAGCTTTCATCTAGAGTAGAGTCATACACTCAAAAGCTGTCAGGAAACGTGCCCCGTACAGAGAAACCCTCAGAAGCATAAATCGATCGCCAATACCCTCCGGATGCTCCATCCGCCTAACGACTTTTGTCCGTGCTGTGAAACCTACTTCTCCATTCCTTTTCTCCCCTTTTTGTTTTCCTTTCCAGAAGAATGTATAGCCAGCTCCCCTCTCTGATATATAATCTTCATCACTAAGATGGGTTTCAGAGAGTGAGACTATATCAGTATTATTCCTGCTCAGTTCACAAGCCAGTAATACAATTTACCGTGTAGGCAAGAATAATAAACAAGTTAATGAATAGGGGGCTCACGGGTGGAGACTGTATTACTAGAAATAGGAGCTAAAAAAACTCCCAGCTTGTTAAATAAGTCTGTTATTGTATTGACTTGTTTATTATTCTTGCCTACACGGTAAATTGTATTACTGGCTTGTGTCCTTTCGGTCCCCTATTTTTGATATATATATATGTAATATTATGTAGGTAAGGTTATAATCCAAGCTGTACCCTCTTGAAGCACTGTTTATTCCAGAGGAATCAAAATATATGTCACTATGTATTTTTAGAAGAAGGGGAGGAGAAAAGTTGTTGTCGAGAGAGAAATAGTGTGTGTGTGTGAAAGAGAGAGATAGTGAAGGGAAGGAGAAAAAGTTGTTGAGAGAGAAATTGTGTGTGTGTGAGTGAAAGATAGATAGACAGATTGATGTCACCATCGTAACTAAGAAGTTTTGAAAGATATATAGTTATATTTTTTGGTTGTGTGTGTGTGTGTGGTTCTGTGTCTTTCAACATATAGAAAACACACTACAGACTTTAAAAAGTTGTTGTATATTTATTTGTTCAATGAATAACAGATACAGGTACCACCATTGTAACTAACAAGTTTTGATTTAAAATGCGGGAATTTTAAATACAAATCAATATAACGGAAAACAAACTTTAAAAAACGACTGTATGTTTGTTTTTTGTATGTCTTTCAACATATAGACAAGGCAACATACACTTCAAAAAAATAACTATGTATGTATATATATATATAATCTTATTTTCTTATTTAATATTCTGTTACTAATGTTCACCAAGAAACTCAATCTAAACATTATTTGCACGATTTATGAAAGTACATGCATGATTTTAAAATATTTTATCTGGCAGCGTTGCAACGGGTTTGAACTAGTTATAATAAAAGAAGTGAAATAGCACCAGTGCATGTGTTTTATTTTGGCATAATGACCCTCGTAAGGTACAACAAAATACATATATAGATAAAATATATATGTATGTAAAGTGATATATGGTAATTGCTATACTGATCTATTTGCATAAATACGTAATTTTTTTTATTCGGTTTAAAATGAAATATAAGCCTAGACAGTATTAAGTCATACCCGGTCAGCATTATCGGACACAACTATAGTGATTGGCGTTTCAGCCATAGGACTAAACTGTCGAATGTGTTAAATTCGTTTTTCTCAATTTTGTGAAATTCGAGAGTGATTTGACTGTTATTTCTAGCAAGTCGAATAACACCGTAAGAGCTCCATCGTTGATACGTAAAAAGATATTCTGCTGGATGTTGTATTTTGTATTCACAATGAATTAAACACAAAGGAAAGAACAAATAACTGAAGGTGTTTCTGGATGTTATAAATTGTATTAGGGACAATTTACTTACGTCACCGGTATCATTGATGTGATGGAAGATGTTTCGCGAACATTACAATTAATTTAATTATATCATGTTAGCAAATTCTCATTGCGTCTAACACAGAGAAAACCCGAATCATAATGGATAGTAGACACTGACATTTCTTAGCTTTTACGAATTTCCAGTCAATTAATTATGGAAGACGTTAACCCTTCGGACACTTCTGATGATGCGGTTTTTAACGATGTAAAGTCTGTTACACAGACACGCAATGGCGAGAAACCTTTATGTGATGAAAAGAAATCAATGCAGAGAAATGTAACTGAATATCAATGTGAGATTTGTAGGAAAACATTTTCTTCAGAACACGAAGTCTTCATACACAAGAAAATACATAAGAGGAGGAAATATTATCAGTGTGAGATATGCGGGAGATCTTTCAAGCAGAATTCTCATCTAGTAGTTCACAGAAGAATACATACCGGAGAAAAGCCTTTTGACTGTGAAATATGTGGAAAATCATTCATTAAGAAATTGAATCTTGTTATTCACCTCCGTAGTCACACCGGAGAAAAACCGTTCCATTGTAAAATATGTGGGAAATGTTTCGTCTCGAAGAGTAATTTAGCAAGACACGAAAGAATACACACTGGAGAAAATCCGTTAAACTGTGAAATATGTGGGATACCTTTTCATCATATTAATGATTTAACAACACACAAAAGAAAACATAATGGAGACGAACCATTTCACTGTGAAATATGTGAGAAATCTTTCGTCACTAATAATCATTTAATAAGACACAAAAGTTTACACACTGGAGAAAAACCTTCTTCTTGTGATATTTGCGGGAAATCTTTTCTCGATAAGAGTAACTTAAAAACTCACAAATTGATACACAGCGGAGAAAAACGGTTTCACTGTAAAATATGCGGAAAATCTTTCACCCAAAATACCCATCTTGTAGTTCATAAAAGAAGACACACTGGAGAAAAACCGTATCATTGTGAAATCTGTGGGAAGTCTTTTGTGTCGAACAGTGATTTAATAACACACACAAGAACGCATACTGGAGAAAAACCTTTTCATTGTGAAACGTGCGGCAAATCTTTTACTCAGAAGTCCAGTCTTGCCGTTCATAAAAAAATACATACTGGAGAAAAGCTGTTTCATTGTGAAGTGTGTGGGAAATCTTTTATTAATAATTTTAATTTTGTTATCCACGTACGTAGTCACACAGGAGAAAAACCCTTCCACTGTGAAATTTGTGGAAAATCATTTGTCTGTAAAAGTAAGTTAGTAACACACATACGAACCCATACTGGAGAAAAACCGTTTCACTGTGAAATTTGTGGCAAATTTTTTCTTGATAGTAGTAAGCTAACACTACACATACGAATACATACCGGAGAAAAGCCTTATCGCTGTGAAACTTGTGGGAAATCATTTCTTAATAGCAGTAATCTAACCACACACAAGAGAATACATACTGGGGAAAAACCTTTTCAGTGTGAAATTTGTGGCAAATCTTTTCGCGATAGCCGTAACTTAACACCTCACAAAAGAACACACTTGGGAAAAAAAGTTTAACTGTGAAATATATAGGGAAATCTTTCACTCAGAAATCCCATTTCGTATAGTTTACAAAAAGATATGTTGGAAATCTTCCCACGATATAGCTGTAATATAACATCTCACCAAAGAATACACTTGAGAAAAGAAAAAGTTTAACTGTGAAATATATAGGGAAATCTTTCACTCGGAAATCCCATTTCGTAGTTTACAGAAAGATATGTTGGAAATCTTCCCACGATATAGCTGTAATATAAACATCTCACCAAAGAATACACTTGAGAAAAGAAAAAGTTTAACCGGGGAAATATGTGAGAGATCATTTATAACTAGCAGTTGTTTAAAACAAAACAAAAACACATGCTGGAAGGAAGTTGTTGAAATGTTGTGTGTGAGAAATCTTGCAAATCTAAACAAATGATTCATGAACTAGTACACATTAGAGAACGTTCATCCTGGTGAAATATTCTTCTCAAATTTCCATCGTGTTTAAAAGAAACATCGTGGTGCTATTTAGCAGGCAGTCTACCTGGCCATTTACACTTTAGCATGCAGTCTAACAGTTAACCCAAATCAGATCATTTTACAGCAAAGACTATAGATACTGCGGTAGGCCACATACTAAAGTAGCACCACCGTCATTACCACCACCACCACCATCATATGTTTGGTTTCTATGCTGGCATAGCTTGGGTGGGTCTTTATGGCTTCATGTCTATTCAGTTACTACCTTCTGAAATGAGTCAAGGATCACATCTAACTCATTCATTCCTTTTCTTGTATGCTTTATCTATCTACATGACTTCACTTATGGCAACCAATTTACAGAATTTTATTCTGGTTACAGCACTAGAGAGGTTGTGATGTCCTCCATAACATAAACGGGTCTTCTTGATATTCTGTATTGTGTAAATAGATCAGACTGAGACCCTGTATTCATTCATCCAATTTTTGATATACTTTCTATAACCTGACGTCTAACCTCTTTACAGGGTGACTGTGTGTGTTTTGTGGTTGTAGCATTAGAGAAGTTGTCATATCCTCCACAACACTAAAAGACTCCTTGTACACTTACAGTTTCTCAGTTCATTTACAAATCATGCTGGTATAGCCATCGAGACATATGGCGTCCCGGGTCCTCGAACCACAGCCTTCCTCCTCCACCACCAAAAAAATGAGCCCTGCGAGATGGAGTGGCTACTGCAGCGTGTGTCGCGGGCAATTCTTTGTGGCAACGCCGCCGCGGGGTGCAGCTGAATGCCCCCCCCCATCCCGGGATCCTTGCCGCCCCTGCTGTTTATCACCCCCCTCTTCTTCTCTCTCTACATTTCTTTTATATGTACATATTGTCTCTTAAATAAAGCTTCAATTATTTTTTACAATAAGCCAATTAGAATCAAAGCAATGAACTGTAGAAATTGAGAAGCCAGCTGGTGAGTGTAGGGAGATCACTGATCTACAGAGTGTACTGGGTGCATTCTTTTATGACATCAACATTATCAATCAAATCAAATCAAATGTATTGGCAGAGAGCAGCAAAAATACTGGGGCCATGTAAAAAGTTAGTAGAA
>JAOPUL010003973.1:841610-854477 GCA_027564515.1 Octopus rubescens | reverse complement strand
CATTTTATTTAGGACAGGTATAATTACCAACACAGGAACATGTATCATACATCAAAATGAAGCTGGTCCTCTGTGGAGGAATTCTCCCGACTTCTCAACATAATCACCGTTTCTCTCAATAGCAATGTTCCACCTTCGAATGATAGCATGTATACCTGCCCCGTAAAATTCTGTTGACTGCTTTTTGAGCCACTTCTTCACTACAGTTTTCACTTTGTATATTTCAAAGGCGGCGAGCTGGCAGAATCGTTACTGCGCCAGGAGAAATGCTTAAGGGCAATTTTTCAGACTTTACGTTCTGAGTTCAAATGCTGCCGGGGTCGACTTTGCCTTTCATCCTTCCGGGGTCGATTAAAGTGAGTACCAGTTACGAACTGGGGTTGATAAAAAATTCCAGGCCTTCGTGCCCAGTATAGAATGGGATTATTTTTCCTTATTTCTTTTCTGTTGAAAGAATCCGACCACTTGTAGAGGAGGTGGTAGATTTTAAATTTGGGTAATTCCATTCCTACACAATCTACAATGTGATCACTTAAGGGGATTTTCCTTGTGTTCTCGTCTCGGGTCTGTTGGCAGTGATTCGTCATTCTTTTGCGTTATGAAATGTCCGTCTGTCCTATATACTTTTGCCGGCATCCATCGCTTGTAATTACGTAGATTAAATTTACTGAGTTGCAGGTGAAGTTTACTGTTACTTTAAAGGTTATTCCACCATTCAATTTGAATTCTGGTCCTTCAATTAGGTATAAGCAGGTGCCACAATTTGTTCTTCCGCATCTTATCATAGATAAGTTGGGGATTCCTTTATATGTGTTTGTACCAGTGAGAATCTGTTTGAATGTTTGGGGCTGCCTCTTGCTTTTGGTCATTTAGTGCTTTCAGTATTTTTCTCATGTTTTTCATCGTCAAATAATGGCGACGTTTTTGTGTATTGGATCAAATATTTCTGGGGTTTTGGGGGTTTCTGGGGTTTCTGGGGTTGACACATATGGCAAAATAGTTTTCCTTGTTTTGATTTTTGTTTTTCTTAATTCCTCGATATCAATATGCTTTGCCCTGTCTATTCCATTGGCGATTCAGCCAAGTGGGGATGCTCTTTGGATGAATATGTTCTTAAGTTCATCCAGTCTTTGTTCACGCTTAAATGGGTCTGATACCATTGTGTATATTCGCTTTGCTAGGTGTGTGTTTTGGGTTACATAATGTGAAAAGAAGTTACTGCTTGGAATCCGTTGATTTATAGAACATGCCCATTTCTGTTGGTGATGGAGATATCTAGAAAGGCAGGTTACTTAGGGTTAAACTCTATATGAATTTGACGTTGTTGCTTAGGTTGATCAGGATATATTTGGAATTCTGTGAGTGTATCAAGGTTTTCCAGCCATAAGATAAAGCAATCATCCAGGTAACTTTTTCAATTATTTTGCAGTTGTATATGATATGTGTCTTCGAATAGGAGTAGGGATTGGTTGTAAATCTTTAGTTCATGGAATCCCATGACTAAATTGGCGTATGTAGGGGCTATATTCGTACCCATTTCAGTTCCTGATATCTCTCGGTATGCTGATCCATTGAAGGTAAAATAGTAATTCTGTAGAATGAATTTTTGTGCGTCAATGATGAAGTATTTTTCTATGCGTGTCCGCAGTTCAGATTGGTGTGTGTTTAGCCAGTGTTGGATTGCAGTTATTCCATAGTCATGGGGTATGTTTGTATATAAGTTGACAACATCAAAGGAAACAAAAATTGTGCGTTCATTTACTGTCTTTAGAAAATGATTCAGTATGTCTAGGTCATCTCGTATATAACTTTGTATATGTTTTAGGAACGGCTTTAGGAGGTTGTCCAAGAAGTTACTAAGTCTGTGAGTTTCACACACGGGGCCTGCTATGATCGGTCTAGGCTTTAAATCATCTGGAGGCACTAACTGCATGTGTTTGCTTGTCGAGGATTTACAAGCGTCACTTATTAGTTTGCATATGTGGATTTTCGGTAAGCCATAAAACTTACTTTCTTGCATTTGAAGCGGCTTACGTACACGACTTTTACCTCCACAGAAATGCCTGCCCTTTTGTATTAAAAAAACATCAAGCAATTCAATATTATCAATGAATGGTTATGTTGTTGTTTCTAGTGTTTCTTTTCCGCGTCATTCACACATATTTGTCACATCTGCGATATCGTCTATTGGCAATATATAAAGCAGAATTGAATTCTTTGGGAAGAGTTGAAATTTTAAAACTATTATTATGAAAGTAGATTAGATCGGTGGTTCACTTATCTGTATATTTTCATTTCTTTTCGTTCCTAATTGGTATTTATCTTTTACTTATCTGAGCTTTCCATCATGATTTGTAAAATATTTTTCGGTAAATAGAAATTACACGCATACAACAAACACAGACACACAGGCGCGCCGCGCGCATATGTACACACACACACACACACACACACACACACACATATATATATATATATATACATATACATATACATGCATATACACACACACACACGTTTCTTTTTCGTTACTATATATAACAATTACGTAAAACATCTTTTAATTCACTTAATAAATTTCCAATTGCACGTATAATATGTTTGTATACATATGTATGAGTGCGTATATATA
Source organism: Octopus rubescens (assembly GCA_027564515.1). Taxonomy (NCBI): domain Eukaryota; kingdom Metazoa; phylum Mollusca; class Cephalopoda; order Octopoda; family Octopodidae; genus Octopus; species Octopus rubescens. The sequence goes on along the minus strand of JAOPUL010003973.1, from coordinate 851,845 downwards.
TATATATATATATATATAACTGCATCCGGTAGTGGGGCTCTGGTTCAGGAGTTCCATGGTTTTGAGGAGTGTGGGAGGACCTCCCCCTCTTCTTAGCCCCTATTGTTCCCTGGTCTACTCTAACCCAGAGTAGTAGCACCTTTTAGGGTTCCAGTTAGGGGTTAACTAGCATATGTGATGGCATTCCATCTGAGCACGGGGGACGCAAAAATACCCTTCGTTGGTAACAGGACGCGCAGTAAAACCACCGCGAATGAGGGACCCCTAGCTGTTGTCCCAGCACCCTTCTAGAAAAGGGTCATTCTGATGTAAAACCTGTCGTTTCACATGATTACTGGTCATCTCGCTTCAACCTGTCACTAGTTACTACTCACAAAGACCCAGAGAGTGGTGCTCGTGCTGTACACGCATTTACCACTATAATCCAATGGTGTACAGATGTGTCTTTATGGTGACCTCATTTGTTATTCCATCTACTGGAAGTCTTGTGGCGATGGAAGAGTGGTGACGGGTGCAGACCTAACCAGTTGGAAGCTACAGCTTTCGTCTGTCACTTAGGCTTCAAACCGTGCAGATCTGCAGCGGGACTGGATGTCTTCTGAGAGGTCATGGACGGAAAGTCAGAAGTGCCATTAACAAGGAAGCACAAGGTGACGGCAACAATACTCTGTAAAGAGGGAGCAATCACCATATGTATATATGTATGTATGTGTATATGTGCATGTATATACCTGTATGTGTGTGTGTGTGTATATATATATATATAATATATGTGTGCGTGTGTGTGTGTGTGTATATATATATAATATATGTGTGCGTGTGTGTGTGTGTGTGTGTGTGTGTGATCACTACACGATGTAAAATTGACGGCGGAACTCGAAGCAATCCAGCGAAGCTACACAAAGTAGATCGTCTCAATGTGACATGTCAGCTACTGAGAGAAGCTGAAAAAATTAACACTCTACTTCTTAGAAGGAAATCGGTAAGGATATGCAGTGATATACATCTGGAAAATCCTGGAAGGACTTGTACCAAACTTTGGCATTGAAAGTTACATAAACACTGCATGTTTGCCAAAAGTGCCAAAGATTCCAACATCGCCATAAAAATCAAGGACGAGATACTGCAACAGCTTTGGTTTCAAGGACCCACAGCTCTTCAGTATCTTCCCCAAAAAGCCTGCGAAACCTATATGGGGTAGATATAGGTGTTTTTAAAACAAAATTGTATCTCTTCCTGTCACGGATGAACCTACTTCACGGCAGGAAACGTTAAATGAGAGCAGCAACATCAAACTCCCTCATTCACCAAATGCCATAAATCAGAGGAGGTATCAAGCAATGTAAACACGGATATTTTTCCACGTTTGCATATTTCGCTAAATCTATATAATGCTCCAATAACCTTTAACATTGATTTACAATTTACCTTAAATCACCACACGGTCGCATAGTTTACACTAGCTTTCCACTAAACATGTTTTCGCTTTTAAAATTACCTTGTAAATCTTAAATATTCCCTACTCAATGCCACCCCAACATTATCTCTACCTCCTCAACCAAAACAACTAACGTTTACTACCATCCACCCACAATTGCTCCCATTTATACACCCTTACCCCTCTCCCCCTAATCCTTACCTCCATAACCAAAACAAATATTCACTGCTGCCTTCCACCACGTATCGCCAGCTATCATACCGCTGCTATAGATACACCCTCACCCTCTCCATCTCACCCCTACCTCAATTTACTGGTATTCACTGCCATGTACCTCTTTGCCACTTTCTTTCCTGAAATTCCCTCCTCCTTAGCCACCCTACTAGTATAATTTATTTGGACCCCCCCTTATTGCTCGCCCCCACCTTTCATAACCTCATATTCCTTTATTCTTTCGCCGCACCATCTCGAAGACCGAACAACTATTCATTTTCTATTTTTATCTGAAACCATCTCAAACTTAATTTCTATTCATTAATCTCACATTGAAAATTTCTGAGACCCTACCATTATTTTCACTACTGATCCCCTCAACACCCTGTTCTTTCACTCCACCACGACGCCATCATCTTGATATAACCATCTTACTTCCCCTCCCTACCCTAATCCAACACCCCCACACTCCTATCGAGCCGCCTATCACCTCCTACCACTACTATGTCCTTACTCGCACTACACCTCACTCTACCAATATAATTCATTGCATCTTGATTTCATGGCCCCATGAAAGAGGGTTTGAGAGGCAAACATTATTCCAGTGACGAGGAAGTGAAAACTGTAGTGAAGAAGTGGCTCAAAGAATAGTCAACAGAATTTTACAGAGCAGGGATACATGCTCTCATTCAAAGGTGGAACATTGCTATTGAGAGAAATGGTGACTATGTTGAGAAGTAGAGATGTGATCCACAGAGGACCTGCTTCATTTTGATTTATGATACATGTTCCTGTGTTGGTAATTATACCTGTCCTAAACAAAATGGTATTACTTTTTGACTCACCCTCGTATTAACATTGCAGTTTTTTTTTTTTTTTAATTTTTTTTTTAAGCGCTTGCTTTTTATACAGCCTCTCCCTGATATCAAACAATTTCTTCCATGCATCAGGTACGTGTTTAATGAGTAGCTTTAAACACTGCTCTCCTCCGCTTCAATGGATGTCTAGTCGTTGGGACTCCGACATCGCAGCTCACACGATAAACCTCTCTCCAACCCCTGCCGTCTGCCCCACCACTCGCACACGTAATAGAGAAAAGATCTGAAAACGTCAATTTGGAAATGAATGACAAAGTGGGGGAAAAGATAATAAAAAAAAAAAGAGAGATTCAGCTGAGAATACTTAAAGTGCGTTACCTACCACCACCCCACCAAACTCACCCCTGGGATATTATATATCCACCCTCATGCCCCCTCAGCTTAGATAAAATGATTTTATATGAAGTGCAGACTAGATGAGTGCCAAGTAAATAAGGAGGTGGGGGAAGGGCTTGGATTGGTGAGTGAGAGATAAGAGGAGAGAAAGAGAGAGAGAGAGAGAGACAAAGATCCTGGTGAGATGAGAGCTGGCATGGCATGGGCTTGCAGAGAGAGAGAGAGAGAGAGAGAGAGAGAAAACTCACCTGGAGCATCGGCTTAACAATGTTGAACGGCATCGGAGGGTAAGCAAAGTCTGGGTTTCTCACTTTGAAATCATATCGCGGGTAATGATGGACTGGGTGTGGCACAAAATTTGTGGGCTACAAGAGAAGATCCAGCCAGGAGTGAGAGATGGCGCAAAGTCATCAACTTTGGTGAGACTAACGAGGTGAGACTCGCAATGAGAATGGGTGGATGGGTGGTTGCAGATTGGATGCCAGCAATAACATATGAGGAATATTTTTTCAAAGAGACTGATCAAAGGAGCTGATAAGGAGAAAGATTACTAAGAAGAGATTTGAGAAACAAGAACGAGACTAAGACGACCACTGCTGGATTAGCAACTGTAAACAAAGGAAAACCATTCGATGATTTAATAATGATTTTAACACTATGGTTACCAGGTTGAGATTGCAATCACAAGGTTCTGGGTTCAATCTCAATGTTCTTCTGCCCATTGCTTCAGTTGGCCTAAGCCGTCTAAGTGAAATTGGGTTGATGGAAACTGTGAGGAAGCCTGTCACTCTGCAAGGGAGTTTTTTTTTATTTTTTCAGCAGTAGACTTAATTCCATCATCGTCTTTGAGACCATGGCACCATCTTTGGGTACCTTTAGCAGAGTCCAGAATCTCAATAACTTGATATCCTGATATCATCATCATCATCATCCTCCTTTAACGTCCGTTTTCCATACTGGTATGGGTTGGATGGTTTGACCAGAGCTGACAAGCTGTACCAGGTTTCAGTCCGATTTGGCTTGGTTTCTACGGCTGGATGCCTTTCCTAACGCCAACCACTTTACAGTGTGTGCTGGTTACTTTTCTTAACGTGGCACCGCACAAGTGCTTTTTACGTGGCACTGGCACACGACTCTTGCAGGCCAATCCTCTTCATTCCTTCCAAATGCAGCAACCTAACAGTTCTGGTTTCTTTCCCCAACTCCCACCCCACCAACCTCAGAAACCCTACTCTGCAGAATATCATGACTGTTGACATTGTTTCTCCTCCAAAGCAGCAGCAGCAAAAAGACTGAGTGAAAAAAATATACAAAAACAAAAAAAAAAAAATACTTGTATGAAGTTCTACCAGATAGAAAAGACCAAATTGTTGTGAACTCCAACTTTGTTGTTATTAGCTACCAAACACGTTTGAAGGACAAAACATCACCATAAAAAATATCAAAGCTTCTTGGACATCACACATCCACAAAGTGAACTATTTGAGGCAAAGATAAATCCTCTTGGTTCCAATAAGCAACAAAGCTAATGATCAGTTAGAGCTGATGAGGGAGACTCTATTTCATCACATAGTCTGATAGAAATAATAGTCATTGCTCCAAAACATAACACTACCATAATTAACAACAGAAAGGAATATATTGTGTATGGTAGTCACAGCTGGACTATCTCTGATCAATCATTGTTGATGGGTGGAGGGAGCTCAATAATGATGGAAAAAAATTAAATTAAAGCCAATCACCATTTTAACAGTAACGAAGTGGACCAGAAACAAAAGATTTATCCCTTTAGCATTCAAACCGACCATATCTGGCCCAAATATTCTTCCTTGTTTTATGCTCAAACCAGCCAGATGTGGCTTCTCACATCTACCCTACAATGTCATTCTAAAAATAAACAATTGCATCATCAAAATCTCAAAGTTACAAGATAATGAATGCATGATTAATTTAAAACAATGTGAATAAATAAGTATTACATCCGAGAGAAAAAAATCTGAATGCTAAAGGGTTAATCTTATGTCTGACAAAAGGTTCATAAGAACTCTTTAATTCCACCCATTCTACAGATATAAAGATTCAGAGAAAAACACTAGCATTCAGAAGACACGATACCAGTAATACACTAAGGTCCAAATTTATACACTGTCCCACAGCTCCTCATATTGACTGAGAGTCGATGTGATCCCTCAGAGTCAGAGGACAAAGAATAATGAACGAATGAGCTGGTCATAAAACGACATTGATTCATATTATTAGGCATTATAAGCTAGCCATAACAAAGAGGATCTTTTTCAAGATATAGCAACAAAAGAATATTTATATGTAAATGGGTGACCCTGTGACAAACAGGCATTAATGTTCAGGGAGAATGTTGACCTGCCTGCTTAGTCAGAGGAGAGGTATCATTCAAAATCAACAATGTGAGGAAGTGCATTGTGACCAGCAGTGTATAACAACATCTGATAGTCAATACAGTGATATAGATATATATATATATATATAATATCATCTGGGTAATAACCTCATATTTATAGGATAGAATGAAATGGAAAACTCAGCAACTAACAGCTGTTACTAATGCACAGAAACAATTGTTGTGATTTATGATTAAAGCCTGTTCATTCTATCTTCTTGTTTATAAATTTATATATATATATATATATATATAATTGATGACAATGAGGTTGAGCTCACTATTTCTTGTTCAATTTCTAAACTGTGATGTGCAATTCAGATGAAATAATTGTTATTTCAATATCTATCTTCTTCTCAAATAAAACCCCGAGACTTCAATACAGTATCACAATAAATGGTGAGAAAAACTGTAGAATTGATACAGACATCTTTACAAACTCTAGAGTGGCCTTGAGAAAACATGTTGCTGAATGTAGTAGACTGATTTAGCAAATGGTGAATGAGACAAGTAGAATTTCACAAATCCATGAACTGACAAACCTAAGGTAAAAACTTAGCCAACATCTTGTAAAGTAAACAACTAGTATCACCCATCTTCATTCAAAGTTTGTCCTTTTTTTTCTTTTTCCAATTTGGTGTCGTTTGAAATGAGGAATATTTTTTTTTTTTCTCCCCACTCGTTTTACTTGCCAGTCAGCATTGCAAACCCATTGACTAATGTTTGTACTAATTGAGCAATAAACAAGATTGTTAACTTTAATTAATAGTTGTAAAGAACAGGTGGACTGAGATAACCTGATCCAAGTTGAGCCGAGGTTACAAAGAGAAATTCTTTTCTCTCCTGTAATATTGTTTAGCATTTCAATATGGAGGGGGGGAAAAAAAGAAAGAACAATTTAATAAAATCAAACATGCAAAAAAAAAGTACATCATTATATGCATGAACAAAAAAAAATTGAATTAAAAAATAAAACATCAATACTTTGGAAATTCATGTCATTATAGCACAGAAAGAAATATAAAAACAGAAATAAGTAAACACACACACCATGCCAAGATTCTAGACAAAAAAGACAAAAATCTCTGCTGTAACAGAGAGATATAACATGCTTCATAAAGTTTAAATCTGTCAATAATATTAGAGCATCTTATCATAAACAGATGAACATATTGTACGTATATTAGACAACATCAATAAGCAACTAACTAGAAGCATTAAATCATATCTTCGAGGTTTACATTTGATTATAAATGCAAATATACACAAACACAACAAGCACTCTGGCATACAGACAGAAAAACTTAGGCTTCCATTTCGGAGCCAATATAAGTTTCAGTCCTGAGCAAACTGTTGGCACTCTACAAGGCCCCCAAATACGCCCCCACCCCACCACCAACCAACCAACCACTATATAGAGTATGTAGTTCTCATCAGATACGTGAGATGATGCACCTCCTTCCAATCACTGACATCCAAGACCACACGCAGAAGAAAGCCATCCACCTGATCAGTAAACCTACAAATCTTTCACTAGTGATATGCTGTGTTTTTGCCCTTTGACCCTTTATACTGCAACTGCAACAACAGCCCCTGCTTTTCAACAACTACTGACTACTACATCTAATCGAAACCAAAACCCACGTTACCAACCTACATCTCAGCGTCTTTCTCTCTCCCACTAAGTCATTGGTCACCTTATGAAAAAAAAAAAGGCCCTCTGCACGTCTTTGCATTAACTAACCTTCAATTCTTCAAACCCCACTCACCACAAAAAAAAAAAAAAAAAGCCCAATCTTTCTGAATTAACAGGAACCCCACCAAGTTAAAGGAAATGGCTTTACTCCTCCAGACACAAGGATAAAGATGAATTACATAGAAATACACAAATCAAATAACAATACTATATAAAGAGGAGAAGGTTATTTAACAAGAAAAATAATTTCCTCCATTCTAGTCTCTACGCTTTGATAGAATCTGAACTTCACACGTCTCACATTGAAACCAAATATACAAAACAAATAACAATAACTAAATGATCCTCATCGTTCTCATCATTTAATGTCCACTTTTCATGCTTGCACGAGTTGGAAGGAACTTGTTAAGGTAGATTTTCTACAGTCGGATGCCCTTCTTGTCACCAACCCTCACCTGTTCCCAAGTAAGGTAATATTGCCCCATAATCAAACATGTTTCCCCAGAAGATTGGCAGCGAAAGACACCACTTGTATGAAAGCGATACTCATTTACAACTATCACATGATGCCATGGCAAGGAAACAGTAACACACACGATGGACTTCTTCCAGTTTCCATTTACGAAATCCACCCATTCCATTCACAAGGCATTATTTAGTCCAAGGCTATTATAGTAAAAGACACTTGCCCAAGGTGCCACAAAGTGGGACTGAACTTGAAATCATGTGGATGGGAAGTAAGCTTCTTAACCACACAGCCAAACCTGTGCCTCTTCTATGAACAAAATGGTTTAACAAGATAGAGATGGCTGCGTCCGAACTAGGCCCTTTGCTGCAAACCAAGTTTCAGTGGCTTATATTACTAAGCCAAACATGGAGTAAAGCTTCTGGTAATGCACTAAATAGTCCTTATGTGTATCTGGCTAAAATAATCAAATAATAGCTTTTAATCAAACTAATTCAAAAGAAATTTTGAATATACAGAGGAATAGGTTCACACACTCAGTCAACAGAAACACCAACACACTTCTCAACACCCACTACACATAGAACAATCAAAGAGAAAGATCTAGAGTAAATAAAAGGTTTTTTAGACTTCTTTTATGCAAAAATCCTCCAGTTTGCACATTGTTCAAAAAACTCATATGGCGACATGATGCACCTACAGCGTACTAAAAGTTAATGTTCTTGTTCTACCCCCACCTCTCTTTGTTTATGTGTGTAAGCATATTTCTCTTCATGTTTATGGGGTGAGGGAAAGTGTTTATGTCAATTATCATCATCTTCATCCTTTAACGTCCGTTTTCCATGCTGGCATGGGTTGGACCATGTTCAATTAAAAGGATGATGATGATGATAGGAGTGGGAGGAGACATTTGGAAGCTGATGACTTGGCATTGGCTGACTTGACATTCAGCCTGTTTTGGTGTTAGAGACACACTGTGTGTGTGTGTGTGTGTGAGAGTGAGAGAGAGGGGGGGTTACAATTAAGTACATAAATAGTTCTGGCCATAGGCATCTATTTTACTCTTATTTTACCATCCCTCACTCACTCATTGCCCCCTAAACATTGCTCTTCAATCATCAACAACTCACTGCAAACAGAATGGGAGTACAAGAGACAGTTAACCCATCTAGTTAGTTTGTTTTGTTTTTTTTAATGGCAATTGATACGCAGTAATTATGAATTGCTTAAAAGTTTCCAAAATATCAAAAATCCTGTCTGTAATCCAATAATGAGATATCACAATAGCAATAAACATTTATCTGAATATCCACCTAAACTGTATTCTGTTATCATTATGCTATACTTTATCACTATTTTATCCTCCAATCTAATCTTGCTTCCCAACGCCATGGTTCCGGGTTCAGTCCCACTGCATGGCTCCTTGGGCAAGTGCCTTCTACTATAGCCTCGGGCCGACCAAAGCCTCATGAGTGGAAACTGAAAGAAGCCCGTCGTATATATATATATGTATGTATGTATGTGCCGGTGGTACACTCTCTAGAGTGGTTGGCATTAGAAAGGGCATCCAGCTGTCCAAGCCAAAAATAGACTGGAGTCTGGTGCATCTCCCAAGCTTGCCAGTTTCCAGTCAAAACTGTCTAACCCATGCTAGTATGGAAAACAGACGTTAAATGATGATGATGATGATGATGAATCTATATATTTATATTGTAGTGGGCGTGTGGAAGCAGTGTTGCAAATAAACAAACATTTAGATCAGTTCATGTAAGTTTTGGACATACTTGACCTACACAAAGGCTGTATTCATTACTAATTTGCCATGGAGAACCTTTCTCACTTCAGTCAAATCGGTGTTGGGCATTGCGGTACATGGTGCTGATGATAGCCAAGAATATAGAAATGCATTCACCATACTGCCAAGAGAGGGCGCCTTGAAATAACTGTTGGTGTTTTTCAACACCTACTGCTTAAAGTGAGAAAGATTCTCCATGGCAAACAGCATTGAATGTGGCCTTTTTACAGGCCGAATATGCACCAAACATATTTCAACTGATTTGAATGTTTATTATTATTATTGCTTTCAGCTCAGAGCTGTGGTCATACTGGGGGCACCGCCGTTTGTATATTCATATAATATTTCAACTGTTCAAAAATGAAGGATTTTGGACAGTTCTGACAAGAAAGGAAATAACTAAAAAATGCCAGGCTATATATGATCTAGAATTGAAAGTCACATGTCACTAGGAGATAAAAAGTCCATATTACGCACATGAGCACTAACTGGCAAGTGAAATAGTAAACCCAGATAGGGTTCAGCACAAATATGAATGATTCTATTGAAATATCAATAAAAATCAACACATTTTCCTTCAGAGCAATTGTCATCATCAACATGAAGGCGCAAGGCCCAGTGGTTAAGGTGTCGGGCTTACAATCGTGAAGTTGAGAGTTTGATTCCCGGACCGGGTTGTGTGTTGTGTTCTTGAGTAAGACACTCTATTTCACGTTGCTACTACCGGAGTTGCAACCGATAGATAGTATCAGCAATCAAAAGACCAATGGAAAAATTTGTTTCCTTGGTCCGATTTGATGAAAGCCGATCATCTGCCGATATATATCACGTTAACAGCACATGCTGTAAATGTGGATGGTATGGGAAGCGAGCGTCGAGAGCCCGGTGCCGGTGTCACGTTAAAAACACCCAGCACACACTGTAAATGTGGTTGGCAGTAGGAAGGGCATCCAGCTGTAGAAACCAAGCCAAACCAGACAGGAGCATGGTGTTAGCC
>JAOPUL010003973.1:813940-825150 GCA_027564515.1 Octopus rubescens | reverse complement strand
CTGGAGTCTGGTGCAGCTTCCCAGCTTGCCAGTTTCCAGTCAAAACCATCTAACCCATGCCTGCATGGAAAAAGAGATGTTAAAGGATGATGATGATGATGATATCCTTTGTAATATAGTATTTACATTTTAATGTAAATATACTGTAATATACATCCTCATACATGCACTAATACATACATACACACACACACACACACATATATATATATACACACACACACAGATGTGATAATTATATCAGTATTAAAACTAATACTAAAATAAAACTAACACGATCATGCAATATAAATATAAGAAAAACATGTATAAAATGTGAAGCCAACAACGACGAAGTAGCAAAAAGATAAGGAAAAAATAAATGTAAACATTAAATTAAAGCAAACAAAAGATCGATTGACATGCAAAAAGCTATAACTACACATCAACCATATGTAGCTTGAAATAGAACACTCTCAGTGTGTGTGTGTGTGTGTGTGTGTGTGTGTATATAACAAAGGATCTATAATATAACAATGACTACTGTAGAACAGTGTAGAGCAAAAAGGGAGACAACTGCTAATGTAGTTTAGGGGATAATTTTAACAATTTCAGCAAATTAATGGATACGTTTTCATGTCAATAATTTCTTTAAAATATAGTGTAATGAATAAAAGTTAAAATAAAATACATGTACTCAGCACACACATACACTTCTACTAATTGTTAGACAAGTAGATGCACAAACCATATGTGTGTGTGTGTGTGTAATGTTTACAAAGCATTATTTCTAGCGTGGTTTGCCCTAATTACTGACAAAATTGCCATCACCTTAATAACAGTGTTAGGAACATATTCTTAGCTCATTAGAGTAATATGACTTGATTCTTACTCCAACATAATGTTGGTTGTTATCTAATTAATTCCAGTTTCACAGGCTGGAACAAAGTGACCCCTGTTACTAAGGTAACCAATCAAACATTAGGGGCAACCGCCAAGACTAGCATCCCAGCTATGGCATATTCATTGTGGTCAGAGACAGTTGAGCACACATTTTCTGTTATTATTAAGCTGAAGGAGAAGAGCCACAGAATCTGTAGGCTCTCACAGAGTACAGATATTGGTACAGCAGGGGAACAACATGAGTTTTACCAAAGTTCTACAGAATGAAAAGAAACAAGTAGGTCCCCAAGACATTAGTGTTTCCTTCAAGTTGTAGGACTCACAGGGCTAGTTACCTGGTTTCCAGGGTGTGTTAAGTGACTGAGATCGCAACATTCCCCCACCCCTGAACGCGACACCAGTTCATTGCCGGTCTACTCATTTTTGCCATTTGAGTGGACTGGAGCAATGTGAAATGAAGTGTCTTGCTCAAGGACACAACATGCCCAGTGCGGAAACCAAAACTGTGATCCTGTGATTGTACGTGTAACACCCTAACAAACTAGGCCACGCACCTCCAAAACAAATAGAAGGGGTCACTGATAGGTGGGGGTGGAATTCGCAAGTCTGTTTCCAACATTTTGAGATGTTAGAAATGAAAGTAACAGGATAATAGTTGCTAGGCGTAGAGATAGAGATGTCCCTTCTTGGATAGCTTGAGTTTCCATATATTGAAACAGATCTTTCTGGAAAGAGAAGGATGAACAGTGTGGAGAGGTTAGAAGCTAGCTCAGAGGTACACGTTTTTTCAAAGCCAATGAAAGCGAGTGATTCGTTAAGGAGAGAGGTTAATGTTATGTTTTCAATTCAGTGTTTAGCTTGGTATATGTTGCACATCATCATCATCCTTTAACGTCTGTTTTCCCACACAAGCATGGGTTGGACAGTTTGACTGGAGCTGGCAAGCCAGGGGCTAACACCATGTTCCAGTCTGGTTTGGTTTCTACAGCTGGATGCCCATCCTACTGCCAACCACATTTACAGTGTGTGCTGGGTGCTTTTAACGTGCCACAGGCACCGGACTTTCTACACTCGGGGCGTCGCTTCCCGTGTCGTATTCGCTTTGTACAACTCGCTTCCCGAAAACAGACCAGAGACAATTGAGAATCGTTATTTTGTTATTATTATTATTATTATTATTATAACATACACACACATATAATATATATATATTTATTTATTCGGGTTTTAAGAAGTTGTGTACATTTAAACTGCAGGGGCTGCATTACAAGACAAAATCGTGTTGCAATCCATTTGGCTCACGACTGGTTTCTGGGAAGTTTATCATTCTAAGAGCCTTTTCAGATATTCAACCACTACAATATAATGGGGTAATCTTTAAAAAGTAACAAAATTATACAATGACTGTAGTAAACTAATACCATGGCATCTATGGTTAATAGTGCAGCATCTTAATAATCATTGTAGTTGAACTTATAGTACCCTGGGAGGACAGACTCAACATTTCTCACCAGTTAAATACCAGGACTTGGTCAATGAGACACTTGTCAAGAGATAGAAGGTGGCCTCATTCCCTATTGAAGTCAGCTGCTCCAGCTTTCCAGCTAGATTGGTGTAACCATTCATCCAGAAATAGTTATACCTGAACTTCAACTACATAAGTATGTAAATCTATAACAGTTTCTTTCTCTCAGTATTTACTGTGGAGACAAGATTTGGTTTTGTTCCATTTAACTAACCATTCATTCTTAGACAATCAAAACGTTTACTTCCAAAACCACCAAACCTACCTTGCCAAGTGATTGCAAATGGCAGAGGTGACGACCTCTTTGAAAATCCACTGAACTGAATGTCTTTATTCCCATCTTTTCTTTCAACGATTTTCTCTTCAACATTAGGAAATACCGCCCTAAAAAGAGTAGAATGACAGAAATTTTGAAAAAACTTTACATACACACATTTAAAAAAAGTATTGGTTTCTCTAAGGTTGTTGCAGAAACACAGCTAGACCTAACACTGACTTCTTTCTCCTAGACAGAACGTTACACTGTTATGAGTTTGTTTCTCTGTTGAGAAAGAAACACAAGCTGCAAATAATAACATGTTTCAAACTGTTGGTTTACTGTCTCCTCTTTAGTGAAGCCAATCTTTACTTCACTGACCTCTACTCACCAAGAGGGTTTAAAGACAAGTTATCCAAGATGGTATCCAGAAATACAAGGTACAGAACATGTGGATAACAAGGCTCAATTGCAGAGCATTTTTCTCTCTCCCATTTCAGCTACCCATTAAAAAAATTAATACTGGTTTAAAATTTTGGCACAAGGCCAGCAAGTTCAGGAAAGAGAATAAGTCAATTATATCGCCCCCGCCCCCTTAACTGGTACTTATTTTATCGACCTTGAAAGAATGAAAGGCAGCGTCAACCTTGGCAGAATTTGAACTTAGAACGTAAAGTCAGACGAAAACCAGCTAAGCATTTTGCCTGGCATGTTAATGATTCTGCCAACTCGCCACCTTAAAAAGTTAATGAGTAGAAACCCCTCCCTTCATTTCAAATGTCTCTGCATAAATTTGTTCTTTTAATAAATATCCGGACAATGAGTTATTATGAATAAAAATATAATTCTTCAAACTACTAACCTCCACTTAAGATGAGAGAATATTGGTTGAAAAGATATACAGTATTTTCTGACATACAAGTCAAATTTTTCAGACCAAAGTTTATGGCCGAAAGGAGTAGGTTGACTACTATACCAAGAGGACTGTGGAGGACCAATAATTCCATGTGGAATGCGGCCAGATTTGGAAAGATAGTGACAATGTTACAATTTTACACTACATGTTTACACAGTATACGTCAACTTGTATGCCGAAAAATACAGTAATCATATATTTGTTCGGATTTAAGAGATAAACAATACTCTTTTTAACTTTCTAATATGTAGCTGGTGTAAAACACTAATTTATGGATCACAAAATATCAAAAAGAAATATGTTTCCAAGTGTCTCATAAAATTGGCACAAAGTTGCAAACAACATATGACCATACTAGGATCACAAATACCATTTAAAAAATAAAACAAAATGGGTTAAGGTTTGTTACTTCTCTAGGGAGTTGTTACTCAGTGTTCTGAGATATGTTGGTATTGATTTAGTGAAACTGTTTTCAACCAGCTACATATTTAGCCAATATATTTACACATATCTGTGTATAAACAGAGATGTAAAAAAAACGCTACCTCACAGTGTAAGATGGCTGTTGCAGTGAATAAAAATTAGTTTTGAATCTTCATTAATAAAAGTGACTCGAAAACCAGATTTGATAAAAATATCTTAAAACTGGAATTTATAAGAATTTTCTAGATAGTATAGACTTTAATAATTGCTTTCTTTTAGTAAAAAATTACATACTCCAAACTTATTAATAAGCAGCTTTCTTTATCATCACAGAGGTGTAGACTTTGTGCTTTACCCAAGAGTGAATCAGAATACTTGTATCAACGTTTGAAACTTTGATGATCTTCTTATGGGTTAACCCCCTCAAGTAGTCTGTGATTAATATAGTATTGTAGCCCAAACACATGTAAACAACAAAGAAAGGGAGATGGAGCACTTACTTAACACAGGTATGCAACACTGAGCTGTTCAGTGGATTTGGTAAGGAAAACTTTTTACAAAAAGATAAATAATCTGTGTACAATGACAGATGGGACATGTAACAGCCATCTCTTAACTCGAGATTTGCTCGCAACCTGCAGGAATAGAATAACAATGTAAGTAAACATAAGAAAAAAAGTGCAGAGCATAGACACGTAAGATGTATATGTGAATATCATATGCTTATTCTTAGCCCTGCGGCAATTATGTCTAATTGTTTTAGAATAATTGTTAGCCCAGCATTGAAAAAAGTGTGTCTTGTGGTTTAATTTGAGGCGAAACACCAAGTCGTATGTAGTCACACATGCATGAGTTTATATAATGTAGGTGTGAGTATATATGACTATTTTTCACCGTACCCAACTGATGATAGCAGGACTGAATATGCACTAGAACGAAGGTAGATTATTGTTTTGATGAATGGAATAATTTATGTACTGTTCGGTGGTCTATCATGCTTTGATTGTGGAACGGTTAAAACTTTAGAGTAGAGAGATTAATTCCGTAAAATTGTGAAAACAGGTAGGAAGAGTTTTGACTCTGCCTTCTAGCAATACCCGCGTCCTCATTTGAGAACCGTCTCCCGCTTCACGTGGGCTAATATAATATATATATATATATATATATATATATATGATAGTTTCTTTCAGTTTCTGTCTACCAAATCCACTCATAAGCCTTTGGTTGATTTGGGGCTACACAGTAAGTGTGTGTGTGTGTGTGTTACTGTCACCTTGATTGGCTTAATGTGATAGTTGTAAATGAATGTCACCATCATGCAAGTGGTGTCCTCCTTTCCACTCTTCTGTGAAAACATGTCTGGTCATGGGGAAACAGGTGAGGGTTGGTGACATGAAGAGCATCCAGCTGTAGGATATCTGCTTCAACAAAAATTCCGTCCAACCCATGCAAGCATGGAAAAGTGGATGCCAAAATGACGATGAACATATGTTTATTGATTATTCATTTTGATTCAAGCTCAACTCTCCACCCGTCTCATCTATAATCCAAAAGCAAACCAATTTACAATAACCCACAGTATCCTGTGTGTTTCTGAGCTGGATTTCAGCCCCACTTTCTCTTCAAAATATCTTTTCCTACAGGTATTTACATGAAGGTGCTTAAACATGTAACGGCATGAGCTACTCTCTTGGAAGTTATCTTCTTTCACCTTACATATATATATATATATATATAATATCTTTATACACACACACACACATACATATTACAGGCTTCTTTCAGTTTCCGTCATCCAAATCCACACACAAGACTTTGGTCAGCCTGGAGTTGTGGTAGAAGATGCTTGCCCAAGGTGCCATGCAGTGGAGCTGAACCCATAACCATGTGGCTGGGAAGCAAACTTCTTACCACACAGCCATGTGTGCACCTTGTTTGAGGAAATTCATCTTAAAGAACTGCCTGTATTGACAAGTAGGAAATAGTATGATTTGATAAATTTGATTGAAATCCTTATAGCTAGAGATGAGTGTTAATGAGAACTTCCAGGCCATGAATGACTTGATGAATAACAGTCTATTATCTTTTACTTATTTCAGTCATTACACTGTGGCCATGCTGGGGCAATGTCATGAAGGGTTTTAGTTGAACAAATCGATCCCAGTACTTATTTTTTTTTTTAGTCCGGTACTTCTGTCAACCTTTTCTTTTTTTTTGTTTTGCTGAACTGCTTAGTTAGGGAAATGTAAACAAACCAACACAGGTTGTCAAGTGGTGATAGGGACAACACACACACATACATATATACACACACATATATACGCATACACACACACAGAGTGCAAACTTCTTCACAGTTTCTGTCTAATAAATTCACTCACAAGGCATTGGTCAGCTTGGAGTTATAGTTGAAGACACTTGTCCAAGATGCCATGAGTGGTTCTAAACCCCAAAACCACATGGTTGTTAATCAAGCTCCTTAACCACACAGCCATGTTTTCAATGAACCGTGTTACACCGTATAACACGATTCTGGTCCTTGCGTAGCAACTGTTATTTCCTATTTGCTTACCTCTAGAAAGTATGAAAAATGGCTAATATTTCCTTCAAACGTTGCTTTTGTTAAATTTATTCAAACCCCAAAGAATCTCTCTCAACACATGGCTATGATGCTCCCCCACTACTCCTGCTCATGATCAAAAATACACGTATTGTCAGCCAATAAGGGACATGCTCAAGTGGTTATGGTCAAACAACTGACAAGTAAATCTGTGGTATTGAGCAGAATATTTGCTACAACGATATTTCTGCTTCAGCATTTCAGTGCTGAATGTGTCTGAAATGTAATGGAAAGTAGGTCAGTTTCAAAACATTGATGTCTAAAGGTCATAAAAGCAAAGTTTGTAGGGAATAGTAGTCATTTCCTTTGATTTCTAGATAAAAGCAAATAGGAAATAATATTCACTGACCAAAGACAAATTTTGTTACACAGTATTATTTTATTTTTGATCAACAATGATAGAGCAGACCTATCATGAGTGACATTCCAGCTGCAACCAGCACCCTTCTTCTTTATTTTGATGGGGCATAATATATTTAACATGAAGGTGTGGGGTTAGGGTGTTGCACTACAATCACAAGATTGTGATTTCAATTCTCGGACTAGTCAGTGTTTTGTGTTCTTGAGCAAGACACTTCATTTCACATAGCTCCAGTTCACTTGGAGGAATGTCATGATCTTGGTCACTTATACACTATAAGCTTGCCCACTTAGCCATCAGGGTGGCATCATTTGAAAGTTACAGCAGTGCAAGGAAGCACATTGTGACCAGTGGTCTTTAACAATATCTGATAGTCTGGTGGATACAGTGAATATATCTAGCACTACCCTATCCAGTGATTCCTTCCTTCCTTTTTCTTTAAGATAATGGAGTGTGAGATGAGACAGACCTGGTTGCTATTTGTAGCAAGTTAAGCAACCATGTAGAAGCTCTCTTGTTAAATGTTGGGAGCTATTGCTGAATTTGATTTAGTCACCTATCAACTTTTACCCTTTCTCAGAATCTCTGATAGATAAGATCTCTCATAAATTTTGTAAGATATACTTGAGTTCTAATGTTACTACAACTTTCAAAAGTTGTAATTATTACTGAGCAACGAAGTTCATCATCATTGTCATTGAACATCCTTTTTCCATGCTGGCATGGGTTGGACATTTCGACATAAGCAAATGAGCCATCAGAGGGTTGTGAGAGCTCCAATGTCTGCTTTGGAATGGTTTCTACAGCTTTCCAACATTTTGCAACTGCCAATGACGTCACATTGTCCTGGGTGCTTTTCATGTGGCACCAGCATTAGTGAGGTCACCAAGTACCAGCAAGACAAAACCCCTTTAACTGATTGGGGTGTAGTATTGAGGGATATGAAAGTATGAATTCATCTTGTATTAATTACCTTAGTGCAAGGTGTAGAATTGAAACTGCAATAACTCAGTAACAGGAAATAGGCCACAGCACATCAGGTGACTTGGCCATGAATTTCAACCAATCATATTTCAGCTGTGATCATTCGATCATATGATTTTGAATGGTCACAGCTAATATATGGTTTGTTAGAATTCAAGGCAACTTTCCTGATGTGCTGTAGCCTATTTTGCGTTACTGAGCTATTGCATCTTCAATTCTACACCTCGCTAAAACTGGTGGCCCTGAGCTAGCAGAACTATAATCAAAAGAAGCAGTCCAGTCATGACCATCCTGTGTTTCTATTGAGCATTGCATATATAGAAGTACATTATTCAATGTGTCCATCCCTTTTCAAGACAGTAGAATGTAAACTGAGGGAGAATGTTAGCCCTCTGGGCTGGGACTTGAGGTGTGGACACAATATGGATGGATAATGAGAAAAGAGAAAATGGGAGACTGAAATGCCTGAAAAAAACCAAGGTCACTGCAGTAGCTGTAGAAAAGGCAGAAAGAGGAGACCGTGCATTTACGAGCCAAAGTTTGACAAGTGATTTCATGACAATGTTAGATTTTAACTGAGTTTAACCCTTGAGCTTAAGATTACTCTGCCAAATGTAATGCTTATTTATTCACATTGTTTTGAATTAATCATGCATTATCTTGTAGCTTTGAAATTTCAATGATGTGATTGTTTGTTTGTAGAATGACATTGTAGGGTAGGTGTGAGAGGTTAGATTTGGTCAGTTTGATCATTAAACAGGTAGAATATTTGGGCTGGATATAGCCAGTTTAAATGCTAAAGAGTCAAGGTGTGGGACTACAAACTGCATAGTCATACATTAAAACGTGACTAAATCTTTTGTGTTGCATCTCCTGAGCAAAGCTAAAGTGATTTTGTTAATGTGTCTGACTAATAAAACGAATTCAAGTTTTATTTCACAGACGAGTGTTTAACTGGGGTAATCTATGCCATGAATGTGTTCTACTCTTTTTGTGTAAGTCCTTTGGTTACTGGACATATGGTAGGACAATTGTTGTGCTGATGATACCTATTGAGGCAGAAACATATGTCCCCGACTGTCCTCTTACTTCCAGACAATAAGCCTATCCTTTTCCTTAAGGACATGTCAACTTTGGAGACTTCTTGATTCTTGAGATTACCTCCCTTCTTATATGGAGCTGGTCTTAATTGCCATTTGGTAATTATGACACATCTTCTAGAGACGGAGATCATTTTAATAAATCAAGAATTTATGTTGTATGGTATTTGGTATACCTGTATTTATCTATGTTGTAAAAGCAATAACTCCAAAAATGCCTAAATATCATCTCAATATTTGATATATTTTTTTTATGTTAAAATTTTAATTATTTATCTATTACATAATTATCTTTTTATCTATTACTTGTTTCAGTCATTGGATTGTGGCCATGCGGAGGCACCATCATGAAGGGTTTTAGTCAAACAAATTGACACCAATACTTATTTTTTTAAAATCTGGCACTTATTCTATTGATCTTGTTTTGATAAACCAGAGTTATGGGGATGTAAACAAACTAACACTGGTTATTAAGAACTGAGGGGGTGGGGTAAATAAAGACACACATACATAATAAATATATAGGTGTAGGCATGGCTGTGTGGTAAGAAGTTTGCTTCTCAACCACATGGTTCCGGATTCAGTCCCGCTGCGTGGCACCTCGGGCAAGTGTCGTCTATTATAACCTCGGGCCGACCAAAGCCTTGTGAGTGGATTTGGTAGACATAAACTGAAAGAAGCCCGTTGTGTGTGTGTGTGTGTGTGTGTCTTTGTGTCTGTGTTTGTCTCCCCACCACCACTTGACAACCATTGTTGGTATGTTTAAATAAGATCGATAGAATAAATACCAGGCCTAACAAAAGATAAGTATTGGGGTGGATTAATTTGATTAAAATTTCTTCAACGCAGTGCTCCAGCATGGCTGCAGTCTAATGACTGAAACAAGTAAAAGGAGTTGTATATCTTAATAATACTAAAAGTCTAGGGATGTTTGTTTCTACCCAAACTATCTCAGAAACTGTATATTCTATCTTAATTTTTTTACATATATATTTGGATACTTGGTTCATGAAGTGCAATGTGAAGTTTGAAGATATTTCGAGATTTCTTTATTAGTGAAAACAGTTGAACAAAAATTTCGATAAGTTCCACGAAAAACACACAAAGATCAGTTATGGTCGTGTAAAAGGAAGAAATACATTCAGCAGAGAGGATGAGGGGCAACGCTATATAAACACAGACACACGTACTATAAAAATAATTTCTCCTTAAATTACAACGTGTTTGTGTTGTTTATACAGAAAAAGTAAGCATTATACCGTCCAAATCAACTTCACTATATATTTAATTAATTATTTTTTCTGTAAATTCTATTCTGACGTTAAATTCCTGTACGAATATATCCGTGAATACTTTACTGGGTAACGCTGGTTAGCAAGTCTAGTATATATAGAAAGAGGGGGGAGAGGGGGAGAGGGATGGGGAGATAGATAGATAGATAAGTAGATAGAGACATGGAAATACACATGCAACAAATACACACATATAAAGAGACAAGAGCAAGACTATGTTCCTTTAGCCCTAGGTCTACCTTGATAAAAAGTTATAAGTTATATGATCAAATGCATTTCACTTTGATCATTCCATCTCTTGATTCAAAATCAAGGTATTGGTTACTAAAAGTTATCCATTCTTACATTCTTTCAGGCAACCAAGTTTGAATTTGAAGAACATTTAGCTACTGAGGAATTTCTTCATTGGCTTGTATAATTCTTTGTTCAAATAAGACACAGAAACAAATATCAACAACAAAAATGTTCTCCATAAATATTTCTTGACTACATGCATAATTGATGTAAATGCCAATATAACAATGTTATTAGTGAGTGGGGCAACTTGATGAAGAAACAAAAAAAACTGTGTTGGAATAAGAATTGTTTGGGGTTGAAAACAACAACAACAGCTACAACAGCAACAACAGCAACAATAACAACAACGAATGAGTATTGTTAAAACAGCAACAAAGGCAAAAGTTGATAAATATATTATTGGCATTTGTATAATTTCATAGAAAAACACAATTGGTATATGTCTTCTTATTTGTGCAATATTTATATACATACATATGGCGTGGCTGTGTGGTAAGAAGCTTGCTTCCCAACCCCATGGTTCTGGGTTCAGTCCCACTGCGTGGCACCTTGGG
>JAOPUL010003973.1:799473-810064 GCA_027564515.1 Octopus rubescens | reverse complement strand
ATGTGAATTTGGTAGATGGAAACAATGTGGAAGCCCACCGTGTGTGTGTGTGTGTGTGTGTGTATATATAGGTGCAGCATGGCTGTGTGGTAAGATGTTTGCTTCCCAACCACATGGTTCCAGGTTCAGTCTCACTGCGTGGCACCTTGGGTAGACGGGGACTGAAAGAAGCCTGTCATATATATATATATATGTGTGTGTGTTCTTGTGTCTGTGTTTGTCTCCCCTCCCCACATTTGACAACTGGTGTTGGTTTGTTTACGTCCCTGTAACTTTATAGTTTGGCAAAAGCGATCAATGGAAAAGTACTAGACTTAAATAAATAAAAAAGATAAATACAAAACCCAACAAAAATGAAGTGTAAACTTTTACCTGAAGGGCAGAGTTGCCCAGAGTATCCAGTCCTATTTGCCGCAGTGAGCCATATTTACTGTAGGCACAAAGTAATAGAAACCTGCAACAGAGAAGAAAGGGGCATTGAATTGACTGGAATGGCTGGAAGGGATAAACTGGAGGCCAGAGTGTCATGGTTGAGTGGGACAAAGGAGGGATAATTGCTAAGCATAGAGTAGAATTAATTTCTATCAAATAAAGATTGTTTTATAATGCTTACAAATCCTTGAGATACTTTTTACAGCTAGTGCCTAGCTCTATTTTACTGGTATTAACTCTTTAGCTTTCAGATTACTCAGTCTGTAATGCTTATTTATTCGCATTGTTTTGAGTTAACCCTTTAGTATTCAGATTACTCCGTCAAATGTAATTCTTATTTATTCATATTGCTTTGAATTAATCCTGCATTATCTCATAGCTTTGATATTTCAATGAATGTGATTGTTTATTTTTAGAATGACATTATAGGGTAGGTGTGAGAGGCCTGATCTGGCCAGTTTAACCCTTTAGTATTCAGATTACTCTGTCAAATGTAATTCTTATTTATTCATATTACTTCAAATTAATTTTCCATTATCTCATGGCGTTGAGATTTCAATGATGTGATTGTTTATTCTCAGAATAACATTGTAGGGCAGGTGTGAGAGGCCGGATATAGTCAGTTTGAACATTAAACAAGTAGAATATTAGGGCTGGATATGGCGGTTTAAGGTGTGTGGCCAAGTGGTTATAGTATTTGGCTCATGATTGTACAGTCGTGAGTTCAATACCCAGTGGCATGTTGTGTCTCTGAGCAAGACACTTTATTTCACATTGTTCCAGTCCACTCAGCTGGCAAAACTGAGTTGTACCTGTAATTAAGAGGCCCAGTCGTGTCACATTCTATGTCATGCTGAATTTCACTGAGAACTATATTAAAGGTATGTGTGTCTGTGGAGTGCTCAGCCACATGCACGTTTATTAAATTCACAAGCAGGCTGTTTCTGTTGATTGGATCAACTGGAACACTCGTCATCGTAACTGACAGAGTACCAGTTTTTGAGTTAATCATGCATTATCTCGTAGCTTTGAGATTTCGATGATGTGATAGGTTATTTTAAGAATGACTTTGTAAGGTTGGTGTGAGAGGCCAAATCTGGCTAGTTTGAACATAAAATAGGTAGAATATTTAACCCTTTAGCATTCAAACCGGCCATATCCAGCCTAAATATTCTACCAGTTTTATGTTAAAACTGACCAGATCTGACCTGTCACACCTATCCTACACTGTTAGTCTAAGATAAGCAATTACACCATGAAAATCTCTTAGCAACAAGATACTGCAAAATTACTTCAAAACAATGTGAATAAATAAGCATTATGTTTGAGAGAGTAATCTGAATGCTAAAGGGTTAAGCTGGATATGGCTGGTTTAATCCTTTAGTATTAAAACCAGCCATATCTGGCCCAAATATTCTATATGTTTTATGTTCAAACTGGCCAGATCTGGCCTCTCATATCTACCCTACAATGTTAGTCTAAAATAAACAATCATATTATCAAAATCCTAAAGCTACAAAATAATGCAATGTGAATAAATAAGCATTGCATATGACAAAATAATCTGAATGCTAAATGGTTAAACGCTAATGGGTTAAGCATGTGCAAGATATATCAATCCATGTGTAGGTTGCCACTGACCTATGTTCAAACAGCACTCCTAAGTCATCTGTTACTTATTCCTGATGACAAGTGACCTGAGGTATTTTAGAATAAACTGTGATGACAAGAGAGCAGTCTTAAAATGTTATCCACTCAGCCATCTTCACTCAACAGAAAGGTTGTTGTGACTTAACATCAGTGTGGCTAGCCACAAGTTAAGTTTATCACTCAACACTGAACAAGGAAAGATAATCTGCCAAACAATAGATATCACTCAGTAATGAGTAAAACATGATCTCTCACTTAGAAGTGATCACTCAAGATCTGAGTATGATACAGCTAGTCAACTACCAACTAAAAGAAACACTTGCAAAAACAATCTGATGATGATAGTAATGATGATAATACTGATAATAAGAGGAATTATCATTGAAGACATAAAATATAAAAAGATAAAGATTTTTACCTAAACACACTTCTGTTGTTGGCCAAGATCTGCAAATTTTCTTCATCAAAAGATAAATTCCTGATTATAATAGCCATCTAGAAGAATGGGGAAAGAAAAGAAAAAAAACCTTTAATGAAATTCTTGTGTCAGAGAACTGAGGTGAGTTGACTACAGATAAAGTTTGGGCAAATGTGAGAGATTTAAGATACATTTTGAAGAATATAAAGAAAGAGAAATCCAAGGAAGGGACAATTTATCTCATTCATTATATTTTCTCAAGCACGTGGTTTCAGGTCCAGTCCCACTGCATGGCACCTTGGGCAAGTGTCTTCTATTACAGCCCCAGGTAATATTGGAATGTAAGAAAATTATAATATTAATGATTTCATAGTAGTTGGACTAAGGACAGTGGAACAGAAAATAAGTGGAGCATTGGGCAAAATGTCTCATTTGTATTTGATATCCTTTTACATTCTGAGTTCAAATCCTGCACCAGCTGACTTTGCTTTCCCTCCTTACATTGTCAATGAAATAAGGAGCAGCTAAAGTAATGCGTTCAATATGAATAGCTTTAAATATTTTAGTCCCGCCACAGTCACAGTCACAGTCAGTGGAGGCGCATCACTTAGTGGTTAAGGTATTGGACTCATGATCGTAGGATTGTGGTTTTGATCCCTGGACTGGGCAATGTGTTGTGTTCTTGAGCAAAACACTTCATTTCATGTTACTCCAGTCCACTCAGCTGACAAAAATAAGTAATCCTGTGATGGACCGGCATCCTGTCCAGGGAGAAATATATATGCTAGAGAAACCGGTTAACTGGCCCTATGATCATTACGGTGTAATGTGGACTAACCGCATAGCCACAGTCAAATGACTGAAACCCCAGAACAACAAAAAGATGCATTTTAAATTTTGACTTCACCACATATACATAGTGAAGGCACGTAGCTTGGGGGTTAGGGTGTTGCACTCATAATTGTAAGATTCTAGTTTCAATTCCCAGACTAGGTGGTGTGTAGCGTTATTTTCTGTCGCTCTAGTCCACTCAGCTGTAAATGAGTAACCCTGCAAAGGACTGGTGTCTCATTCAGTAGAAGCATTGTAATTTCGTTCACTTACACATGCCATGGAAGCCAAGTAATTGGCTTGATGAGCCCTAGGACTCCAGACACTGCTAAAAACAGAAGAAAATATATACATACCTGAGTCACTCGCTGACCTTCAACATCATTAACTCCTAGACTGCGACCAAGATTCAAAACCTCTTCACCAACCCATTCTCCTGTGAAACAAACAAAGGAAAGACAAAAATATTTAATTTCAAAAATGTAAATATACATTTATAATGTATAAGGTAGGACTTAAAACAATGTCCAAACCATGCATGAAGGTTCCCTCAAGAGCTGTGGTTCTCGACCATTTTTTGCCCATGGACCCTTTTGATTCTTGTTTTACTCTACTGGACCCTCATAGCTATTCGATATTAAAAACAAAATCCTATTATATTTTTTATAATTAAATATTATTAGGAATTGTATAATAAATTGTTAAAATATTTTGTGTATTGTAGAAATAGAGCCAATTTATTGTTCATAAACCTTAACAACAAAATCTTTTATGGACCCCCAAGGGTCATTGGACCCTGATTTAGAACCACTGCTCTAGAGTTACACTTGACCCTTTTGATAACAACCCACCTGAGACCACCATAGGTCCTACAAAACAAATTTCCAAAACCTTACATCAAAATTTGGTGTTAGGTTATGTTCCAAACACCATTTTAATAGGACAAAGGTGAAGGCATGTGGTTTAGTGGTTAGGGTATTCGGCTCACGATTGTAAGGTCGTGAGTTCGATTCCCAGTGGCGTGTATGTATCCTTGTGCAAGACACTTTATTTCACGTTGCTCCAGTCCACTCAGCCGGCAAAAGTGAGTTGTACCTGTAATTCAAAGGTACAACTCATTCTGTGTCACACTGAATCTCCTCGAGAACTACATTAAGGGTACATGTGTCTGTGGAATATTCAACCACTTGCACGTTAATTTCACAATGATTATTTTCAACATTAATTAAAACAAAAACAGTGCTTTTCAACAAATATATGGTAACAAAAGGGTTAAAGTGTTCTAAATTGAAACCTTCCATCAAAATTTGATATTATGTCTCAAATATCAACTTAATAATGACAAAGTTATTTCTCTAAATTCTTCATTACTTTCAAAATGAATTAAAACAGAAATATAGTAATGAAAGGGTTAAATATGTCTTGAATATATCCCTAGAATTCACAGAGACTAGTGGTGTGATGTGTTTGAGCCAGATTTGAGACAGACAGTAACAGTATAAAACAACATCTAAAATGTAGATCCCTATGTCTAATGAAATGCCTTCATCATCATTTAATGTTCATTTTCCATGCTGGCACAGGTTGGACAGCAAGGCCAGGGGCCACACCAGGTTCCATAGTCTGTTTTGGCTTGGTTTCTACAACTAGATGCCCTTCCTAATACCAACCACTTGAAAGAGTATATTGGGTGCTTTTTACATGTTATGTTATATCATCATCAACCCCTGGCCATTACTGTTTTGAGTTCAGGGACTCACAGGGGTGGTAGATCCAGACATATCTCAGCTATAAGCAGAAAAAAAGAAATAATACAACAGCTATGATATTAGTCAGGTTATCTATTGTATTAGGTATAAGCATGCAACCACTGCAGGGAATACCAAGAGATATTTACTTATCAGCGATGCATCCCTCGTGTCTGAGATCATTTCACGAACTTCTTTATCATACACTGTATCATACCAGAACTGAAAATAGAAAAGAAATACATCAACAACAATCACACCAAAGACAAACAAAAAGAAGAATTTATGTATGCAATGTCATATTTCCAATAAAATAGATGGCCAGATGAAAGAGGCCATGGGCTAGAATTGACCTACAGGTTGTGGTTTACAGTTCCTTGTTTTTTAACTCAGTGGTTCTCAACCTTTTTTTTTTTGTTTAACCTATGGATCCTTTTGATTACTATTTTATTTTTGTGGACCCCCCTACCCATTTGATGTTTAAAAACTAATTTTATACAAACTTTCAAAATTCCTATTTTGCTTTTCATCCATTCACTTGTGTGGTTCTGAAATTGCACTCTCTGAGGGAACATGTTTCAGTGGCTGGAAACACATCAACCCTTTACTATTCAGCTGTCTGTCCAATGTCCATCTGTCCTCAGTCTATATGTCTTATCAGTTGGACTAACAGTCGTCTGTGTGCCAGTGCCATGTAAAAAGCACTTGTGACAGTGCTATGTAAAGCACTACCGCCGGTGGAACGTTAAAAGCTCCCAGCACACACTGTAAAGTGGTTGGCGTTAGGAAGGGCATCCAGCCATAGAAACCAAGCCAAAGTAGACTGGAACCTGGTGCAGCCCCATGGCTTGCTAGCTTTGGTCAAACCGTCCAACCCATGCCAGCATGGAAAATGGGCATTAAAGGATGATGATGATTATTTCTTTGTCAAATGTGATGCTTATTTATTCACATTGTTTTGAATTAATCACGCATTATCTTGTAGCTTCAAGATTTCAATGGTGTGTTTGTATATTTTTAGGGTAGCGCGAGAGGTTGGATCTGGTCAGTTTTAACATAAAACAGTTAGAATACTTGGGCTGGATATGGGCAGATTAAATGCTAAAGGGTTAAACTATATAAAATATTAGAAAAAGAAACCTAATTATTTCTTGCAATAAATACATCTAAAGCAAAATTTTTTCATTAACCCCTACAAAATACTACCATGGACCACCAATTTACTGTTTTGTTTGTGTGGACCCCACAAAATCTTATATGAACCCCCAGGGATCATGTGGTTGAGAACCACTACTTTAACAACTGATCCACTGTAATTCAATTACTAAACTGAAAAAGGAAGTTATAATAACGACAGGCAGTATCAATCTATTCTCCGCCACTACACTGAAGTCATTAAGTCATTATATAAATCACAAGTACAAACCAATTATTGTATTTGGTTTCAATTTCACTAAATTATCTCTTTTCTTATTTATGAAAGCTATATTGTTTTCAAACATTGGACAGCACTCGTGTGTGTGTGTGTGTGTGTGTGTGTGTGTGTGTGTGTGTGTGTGTGTGTGTGTGATGTGCATGTGTCTACGTGTGTGTGTGTATGTGTGTGTCATCATTTGATGTCCTTTTTTCCATGCTTGCATAAGTCAGACAGAATTTGTTAAGGCCCTTCCTGTTGTCAACCCTCACCTGTTTCCAAGAAGCAAGGTAATATTTTCCCTTAGCTAGACATGTTTTTCACAGAAGACTGGAAACAAACAATCATGATTGTGTGATGATGGTGCTCACTTACAACCACCATGTGATGTTTAGACATACAAAGTACATGCAAACACATACACAGTTTCACCTACTAAATCCATTCACAAGGCTTTGGATGGCATGGGTCTATAATAGGAGACACTTACCCACTAAGATGCCATGCATAGTTGGGAAGGAAAGCAAGCCTCTCAACTACACAGGTATTCCTGCATGCCTTCATCACACATTCAGCTACACCAAGTTATA
The DNA here is from genome assembly GCA_027564515.1 of Octopus rubescens. NCBI lineage: Eukaryota > Metazoa > Mollusca > Cephalopoda > Octopoda > Octopodidae > Octopus > Octopus rubescens. The sequence goes on along the minus strand of JAOPUL010003973.1, from coordinate 802,981 downwards.
AATGATCTCTGATAACCTTAAAGATGAAGTAACTACAGAAACTTCTGGAGAAAAATTCAGATAAGTGGTTTCTTGTTACCTCTCAGACAAGTGTGAAATTCAAGAATGTTTTTAAAAGATCATCATCATCATTTAGCATCCATTTTCCATGCTGGCATCGGTTGGACAGTTTGACAGGAGCTGGCAAGCCAGAGAGCTGCACCAAGCTCCAATTATCTCCTTTGGCATAGTTTATACAGCTGGATGCCGTTCCTAGCACCAACCACATACAGGTATGAAACGTTTTGGCACAGCTGCTGTTTTGTACCACTTATTTGGCATCGCTGATTCAATGATGACTTTTTTTTTACTTCAGACATGTTAATATTTCTCTTATACTCCCCGCACTTCTTTCTGTGTATGAGCATACTTCTCTTTAAGTGTACGGAGGAGAGGAAAAGTGTTTATGTCAATCATATTCAATTAATAAATTGTAATGTCTCTCTCCCTCTCTCTGTATGTGTATATTCCTGTATATGTGCGTGCGCGCGCGTGTGTGTGTGTGTGTGTGTGTGTGTGTGTGTGTGTGTGTGTGTATTTTCCTCCAACACCCAAAAGTACTGTCACCAAATCAGGCTGAATGCAAAGTCAGCCATGCCAAATTGTCTGCATCCAAATCGTCTCATTCCAGTGCCGGTACCACGTAAAATGCACTCGTGCTGGTGCTATGTAAACGCACCTGTGCCGGTGGCTCGTGAAAAGCACCCAGCTGTAGAAACCAAACCAAAACAGACAATTGTAGTCTGAACAGCTCTCCAGTTGGCCATCTCCTGTCAAACTGTCCAACCCATGCCAGCATAGAAAACGGCAGTTAAACGATGATGATGATGATTACGAATTTACCAGCAATTCATGATCCTTAGACATCTTTTAATCCAGGGCTCACTAGACTGATAATATAAAGGCACAAATATTTAAAACTGAATTTAATGCCACTAATCTCCTAAAAGACCTCTCTCAAAATATTGTGAAGAGCATGTCAACAGGTAACTTACTTTTACTGCAGAGAATACAATAGACCACTCAACATGAAAGAGGAAGATGAAATATATACTGTTTATGATTACATTTCTATAGCCTTGGGCTGACCAAAGCCATGTGAGTGGATTTGGTAGATGGAAACTGAAACAAGCCCGTTGTGTGTGTGTGTGTGTGTGTGTGTGTGTGTGTGTGTGTGTATGCATGTATGTATGTATCTGTGTGTATGTCCTTGTGTTTGTGTTTGTCCCCCACCACCGCTTGACAACCGGCATTGGTTAGTTTATGTCCCCGTAACTTAGCAGTTCAGCAAAAGAGATCGATAGAATAAGTACCAGGTTTGAAAAAGTAAGTGCTGGGGGTCAATTCATTTTGACTAAAATTTCAAGGCAGTGCCCCAGCATGGTCGCAGTCTGATGACTGAAACAAGTAAAAGATTTCATGAGAGAGAGTCCTAGGAGGGTGTCCCGGAGTGAAGAGGTTAGTGCATGGTGTAAGATTTGCATCTTCATATTTATATTAGTTGAGAAGGTGTGAGTAATTCCGACTTCCTAAGATATTTCCTCTTGAATAAACAAAGGTGTGTCATAAGGAATTGGTAATGAAAGAGTTCCAAGAAATTTAACCAGAATTATTATTACATAAGCTCTGCTTGTTAATCTAACAAAACGAATAATCTGGTATGGATCTGGTACTAAGAGTGCCAAGAAAATCAGCTGATGTAACTGTATAAGTAAAATAAAAAAATTTACCTTCACAAAATTCCTTTTAGAAAATGGTCGCCAACCATTTTCGTAGAGTTCTTCTAAAGAACTTTCCCCTGCAATAGAAAGAAATTGTAGTTAAGAATAGGTTAAGATACTGAAATTTTGATACCAACCCACCTGAGACTGACCCTGGTTCAATGATACAGACTTGTTGTTTTTAAGTGGTTTTAAAAATTAAAACCTTCCATCAAAATTTAATACTTCGAAGATGATGAGCCCGACAGGATTGTTAGCAAAATGGACAAAATTTAATACTTCCATCAAAATTTAATGTTTCGAACATCAGATTAATAATCCTTTCTATACTGGGCATGAAGGCCTGAAATTTTGGGGGATTTTATCGATCCAGTTCATAACTGATACTCACTTTATCGACTCCAGAAAGATGAAAGGCAAAGTCGACCCCATCGGCATTTGAACTCAGAACATAAAGATGTACGAAAATATTAATAATTAATAACGTAAAGTCGGAAGAAATGCTGCTAAGCATTTCTCCCGGCGCGGTAACAATTCTGCCAGCTCGCCGCCTGAACATCAGATTAATAATGACAGTTATTTTATTAAATTCTTCATTATTTTTGAAATTAATTGAAACAAAAACAGTGCATTTCAATATAAGGATAATAGTGAAAGGGTTAAGGATGTAAAAAAAAAAAAAGTGAGATGGTTGGACAATATCTATAGTCTCTGTTGGACCCTATGGAGGACTCTGCCCACATGACCCTCCCAGGGTGGCAAAAATGGATGGATGTAAAAAGTATGACTGGGTAAAAAAAAAAAGTTTTATTTCTTCCTCTTTTGAAATGTCTAACATCAATTAGTTACTTTAGTGTTATTGAAATAAATAGAAGGCAAATGTATTTCTACATCATGACAATGGTGTTGGTACCACAATCACAGTCACTAGCATCAGTGTTGTAAACCCATGTGGAAACCATTATGTAGTCACACAACCAGCTAGACATAGCAGCTGAATGCCACTCAAATCACATGGCTATCTTAACCCTTTTGTCTGAGACTGCCCCTAATTTTATTATATAAACTTCTTGTTTTAACCCTTTAGCATTCAGATTATTCTGTAAAAAATGCAATGCTTATTCATTCACATTCTTAATTAACCATGCATTATCTGGAAGATTCGAGATGATGATGATGTGATTTTTTAATTTTTAGAATAACATTGTAGGGTAGGTGTGAGTGGCTAGATCTGGCCAGTTTGAACATAAAATAAGTAGAATATTTGGGCCGGTTGTGGCTGGTTTAAATGCTAAATGGTTAAAGTGATCTAAATTAAACTTTCCCTTCAAATTTTATGTTAAGTTTTGTTCCAAACATCAACTTAAAGACAAAATTATTTTACTAAATTCTTCATATGAAAAGCAAAAAAGAAGGCTAAAAGCCCCTCAAATCACACTATTGTCTCAACACTTTTGATACCAAACCTGCCCAAAACCATTCCTGATTCTATGATATAAACTTGTTTTAAAGTGATCTAATCCAAAACTTGCCCTCTAAATTTCATGTTAATTTATGTTCCAAACACCAACTTAATGACAAAATTAATTACTAAATTCATCATTATTTTCAAAATTGATTGAAACAAGATACACTATGTCTGAATAAACAACTACATTATTTTGATAGCTATCAAAACAAAACCACAGGAGCCTGGTGCAGACTCCGGCTTGGCCAGCTCCTGTGGTACCGTCCCACCCATGCTAGCA
>JAOPUL010003973.1:724647-735934 GCA_027564515.1 Octopus rubescens | reverse complement strand
TTGAGCAGAATATTTGCTATAACAATATTTCTGCTTCAGCAACTCAGTGCTGAATCTGTCTGAAATGTAATGGAAAAATAGGTGAGTTTGAAAACATTGATGTCCAGGTGACAAAAGCAAAGTTTGAAGGGAATTGTAGTGATTTCCTTTGATTTCTAGATAGAAGCAAATAGGAAATAACACTTACTGACTAAAAACAAACAAAAACAAATTGTTACACATTGTTATTTGGAATAAAAGCAGTGTATTTCAACAGAAACAGGGTACCAAAAGGGTTGATCCATTTTATACCCACCCCATTAAGACTGCTCTAGGTTCTATGATACAAATTTTCTGTAATAAAGCAATCTAAATTAAAACCTTCCATCAAAATGACATTTTAACTTATGTTCCAAACACAAGCATGACTGTATGGTAAGTATTTTGGTTCCCAACCACATGGTTCCAGGTTCAGTCTCACTGCATGGCACTTTGACCCGGCCAAATCCTTGTGAGTAGATTTGGTAGATGGAAATAGAGAGAAGCTTGTTTTATGTACATGATGTGTGTGTTTATGTGTGTGTGTGTTTGTGCTTGCCCTCCTACCACCACTTGACAACCGATGCTGGTTTGTTTACATCCTTACGATTTAATGGTTCTACAAAAGAGACTGATAGAGCAAGAACCAGACTTTAAAAAACCCCCAGAGAATTACTTGCAGTCGTAGTGGGGTCTCCAAGACAGTGCCTCCCCATGACAATTGTCCAATGACTGAAACAAGCACTAGATTAATAATGGTTTTATACATCGACCCCAGTGTATGTCTATATATCTATCTATATATATATATGAGCACGTATCTTGGCAAAGTGCGAAATGATATTTCTATAAGTATTTCTGTCTGTGTACCTATATAACAATGGCTTCTAACATGTATATTAGCACATGTAGATATATAATGATATATTAATGCTTGGATGAATATAACATTATATATCTTTACCATCATGAACATGGGAAAGCCACAAATCTTTGTTGCAACACATATCATACTTTGAATAGTTGAATGTCTTTCTATTGACTACATTTTTTCATAGCGCTACAAGCCTTTTACCAGGGCCTAAAGAGTACCCCATGTTTGGTATAATTCTTTTATTGAGAATTACTGAATTCTAAGACAAATCTAAGCCGCGGCTTATGAAGACCATGTCTCCTTCATTCCTGGGGTTAAATAACAGTAACTGCCTGGCGATATTAATACTACTACTGCTGCTACTACTAATAATACATCAACCGATATAGTTTATACATATATACACACATAGGGATGTGTGTGTTGGTTTTGCATATGTTTGTATATGTAGGTTGTATGATGTATACATGTATGTATGTTGGTGTTGTGTACGTGTTTTGTTTTGTGTTGGTGTGTTGTGTATATGTGTAGTGTTGTTATGTATCCTTGCTGTGTTGTTATGTATGTGTGTTGTGTTGTATATATGTTGTATCATGTATATGTGTTGTGTTGTTATGTATGTGTGTTATGCTGTTGTATGTGTGTTGTTCTTGTAGTGTAGTTGAGTGTATAAACATGTTATACATTTATATGTCTTGCATGTGTATGAGTGTATGTTGGTGTTGTGTACGTGTTTTGTTTTGTGTTGGTGTGTTGTGTATATGTGTAGTGTTGTTATGTATTCTTGCTGTGTTGTTATGTATGTGTGTTGTGTTGTATATATGTTGTAATGTGTATATATGTTGTGTTGTTATGTATGTGTGTTGTGTTATGGATTATTTTTGTTGTGTTATATGTGTGACTTTATTGTTTACTGTTGTTGTTCTTGTAGTGTAGTTGAGTGTATATACATGTTATACATTTGTATGTCTTGCATGTGTATGAGTGTATGCATGTGTGTTTTTATGTTGTGTAGCAATAAGATATAAAATAAAACGAACAAAAAGATAAAAAATTGTCAAAGATACCATCACCAACAAAACTAAAATATTATCAAGATCATCACAATCATCTTGCATACTGTCAACACTTTTGTGACCATCATTTCACACAAACACACACACACATCGTTAAGATTTTTACTCTCCCAAGCATCATCACAATCACCATCAACATCATCATGTCATATATAATCATCATCATCATACACATGAACACACTCACATCATCATCCTCATCACATCTGTACACGAGCACATACTTCAACTTGTGCAAGTACTTTGTTCCCAAAAAGATATATATATATATATATATATATATATATAGATAGGTAGATAGACAGACAGACAGGTAGATAGACAGATAGATAGACAGACAGACAGACAGGTAGATAGACAGATAGATAGACAGACAGACAGGTAGATAGACAGACAGACAGGTAGATAGACAGATAGATAGACAGACAGACAGGTAGATAGACAGATAGATAGACAGATAGATAGATATATAGATAGATAGATATGTAGATAGATAGATAGATAGATAGATAGGTACGTAGGTAGATAGATAGATAGATAGATAGATAGATAGATAGATAGACAGACAGATATATATATATATATAGGCATACCTCAACTTATGTTGGTAACTTGTTTTTTTTATGAATGAATGAATTTTTATTGTTCTTTATTAATTTCGTTAAGTATTTTTCATAATACATTTACTTAAATATTTCTTATTGGAATATAACATGTATGTATATGCTACATATATAATACAAAACCACATTAAAATAGAAATCCAAAACCCAAAGAAAACACAAGCATGAGCAAAGAAAGAAAGGAAAAGGAGAAAAAACATCAATTCAACACCAAGTGCCTCAATTGGTCGCATACCACAAGGTTCAACGGAACCTACTGAAGCAAGCCAACATGGTCACGGCATTACCATGAGCGATGGCGAGGCTAAGGCACTGGAACAGCCAAGCACCCTCACAGGCATCACCTGTCACCTTGGTAACGATGACAAGAACTTCGCTTGGTTCCCATCAAGACATGCAGCATAACTAAAAAAATGACGGAAGATGAAAAACATTTTAAAAAACTTATTAACTTATATCTGTTTCAATAAAGGGGTTGTACATATTTTATCTCTTATTTGTTTCAGTCATCAGACTGCAGCCATGCTGGGGCACTACCTTGAATTGACCCCAGTACTTATTCTATCGAATTCTTTTGCCGAACCGCTAAGTTATGGGTTGTCATGTGGTGGCGGGAGACAAACACAGACATACGGACACACACACACACATATATATACGATGGGCTTCTTTCAGTTTCCATCTACCAAATCCACTCACAAGGCTTTTTTTTTAAAAATATGTAGAGCCATAAGGCTACAAGCTGTAATACAAAGTTACGAAGTAGATTAATTTTTAAAAAATTTATCATGTCAGCTTGTCCCTTGCCAATATGAAAACAGACTTACTTCACAAGCTGGAGCATTTTTGGATCCTATATCTAGTAATACCGGCTCTCTGAGAGCCCTTAATTTGTAATTTTGATATATATATATATATATATATATATATACACACACACACACACACACAGACAGACAGACATTTAAAATTAAATAGACAGCTCTTGTTATTTCATTTTATCTGTGTGGACTCTATCTACCTGGTGCTTCAAATTTCTGAATGTATTATGCACAAGACATGTCTACTAAATAAAATTCAAATATGAAATAGAAGCAGCTCTAGGATATATATTAACAACTCCATATACTTAACATATATGCATTGTGTATTTGCCGGTGGGTTAAATTAAGTATTTAAATAAATCAAATGTCATTATTTTGCTTTTAGAAAAAAATCTTTAAAAAATGGTGGTATCTATTTACTTCTGAGCTGTGTGTGTATATTACATGAGCTGCTAATAAAGTAACAGATAGGGGGGGGCGGCAATCTGTATATGTCACATGACCGCTTAATGAATGGAGAGGGTGTTTGTGTATGTGACCTGATGTATTAATAAACAGGCCAATGAGCAAGCCTCTCTCTATGTCACATGACCTGCTAATGAGGGAGGGAAATATGTGGTTATGTGATACGACCAATTGATAAACCAGCCAATGAACAAGCCTCTATTATATGTCACATGACCTGCTAATGAGGGAGGGAAATATCTGGTTATGTGATATGACCAATTGTAAACCAGCCAATGAACAAGCCTGTATATATGTCACATGACCACTTCAGGAAGGGGAGAACTTCTAAATCTGTCACATGACCTGAAAACAAGGAAGCCAATAAAGGAATCTTTATATGTCACATGACTTTCTAACTGAGTCACGGATGACTGGATAACATGCCAAGAAATTGATTTATTGAAGAGTCTGCAGCCAATACATATTGCTCTCAGTGGTCCAATCAAATTAGCTGTAAGTTCCTGCGGTGGTCTTCATGGCTGAATGATATACACCACAGTTCAGGGAAATATCATGACAGTTCCAAGTTCAATTCCCACTAAAAGTGGCATAAAAAACAGCATGAAGACACCTAGGAGTCATGAACTAGGTGGGCCTGGCTCCCTAAGAGTGTCAGGAACAAACAGGCCAAAGCACTTGCATGAAAGTAGTTCTTCCTCTGAAGATTTCTGCTGTCTGCTCACCTTGTAGCAAGTTTCCACTTACCAATAAAGTTCATTGTAGTTAAGCAACAGAAGCAATAGAGAAGTACTGCAAAAATAACAAACATCCTATTAATTTGCACTGTTAAGACCAATCATCTTATTTAGACAGGGATAATCTCTGTCAAATTGACCCGGTCTTTGATTCACTAAGTATATTAAGTCTCAGCAGTGAATTTTTATTCCTATAATCCTATAGATTATGGGACTCACTGGTGATCATGTGATTGCAATAGCCAACATGCATGTTACTCTAAACTATGAGGCAATTATTTTTTTAATAGGGAGTGAGAGGAGTTCGTTCTTGGTCTTTCCAAGCAACTACACTCAACACAACCCTTAGATCATTGCCACAATCATCCTTTAACGCCCGTTTTCCATGCTGGCAAAGCCGGGAGCTGTACCAGGCTTAATTGTCTGTTTTGGCATGGTTTCTACGGCTGGATCTCCTTCCTAATGCCAACCACTTTACAGAGCGTACTGGGTGCTTTTTTACGTGGCACCAGCACCGGTGCTTTTTATGTGGCACCAGCACCAACAGGGTCACCAAGTACATTGCAAGACAAAAAAAAGAAAATAAAAATAGAGAGAGACAGAAACACACATACACAAAAAAATCAGTGACACATAGAGGGGGAAAAGAAGGGAGAGAGAGAGAGAGAGAAAGAAAGAGGAACTAAGATCAAAGTACGGAGGATATGAAAATCATTAGATATAGAAATGATTTGAGGCAAATATCTTTTTTTTCTCTCTTCTAAATAACAGCCATTTAAATTGTAGAGGCTTCCACTTTCATAAACCAAAGGCCGTCACACTTTAAATATATTTTGTCATGTCAATGGTTGTTATAATATGTATTGTAGTGTCACGGTTTGTTACAGACACTGTGACATCGCAAGGTTACAATGTACTGTGACTGTGACATCGTAATATTACAACATGTACGGTGAAATCACTGTGAGTGTAACACTGCAATGTTACATGTACTGTGACATCACAATGTTACAACATTTACTGTGACATCACAATGTTACAACATTTACTGCAACATCACAATGTCACATGTACTGGACTGTGATATTGCAATGTTACAATATGTACTGTGATTGTTACATCGCTGTGTGTCACAGCCTGTATACTACTGTCACAATGTCACAGGTTGTACTGTGAGATCAGGTGTTATAGCAGGCACTGTGACATCGCAGTATGTTATAGGTGTGTACTGTGATGTCACAATGTGTTACAGAGTGTGTACTGTGACGTCACACTTTGATGAAAGTCTACATTTGATATTTTAAAGATTCAAGTTTTATTATGTCACCTTTGTGAAAGAGGAGAAAGGGACATGTTTATTTTTTCCTGAAGACTTGGAGATCTGGGCATTTCCTTATATCCTAATATAGCTTGGCTCCATGAGAGGAGAGCAAAATTGGAATCTACGGAAATAACTATGATTACCAATTGACAGTTAATGATGGAAATAAACCCACAGAGCAACTTATTTATATTACTTCATTAACCTTTTAGCATTTAGATCAGCCATATCTGAGCTGTTTTATGTTCAAACTGGCTAGATCAGGCTTCTCACATCTACCCTGCAATGTCATTTTGAAAATACACAACCACATCATCGAAATCTCGAAGCTACGAGATAATGCATGATTAATTCCATATGGATAATAAGGATTAGATTTGATAGAGTGATCTGAATGCTAAAGGGTTTCAAACAGAAATTCAATGTTAAAAGAAAGCAATAGGATAACTTTGCCAGAGATTGTTTCTACCATGTTAACAAATGACCAAGTTTAGTCATTTTGGAGATTTGAGAAGAGAAAAAAAAAAAAAGAAGAAACGAACCTCAGAAGTCTTGTTATTTTTAAAATTTCAAAATTCATAACTGAGGAGCAGAAAAACAGAGACAGCAATATATATTAAAACCATGAATGAATTTATCATTATGTTGGGAACACCTCATCTTAACTATAGACAACTTAATTAATTGAGTCAATTGTTTAGCATATAGAGGGAATAAGTACAACTAATATATTTTGAGGGGGCGCTATATATCTTCACAAAAGTAATTCTATATTTGGAATATTTGGTGAAATGCTCATCTCAACAGCATCCACCTCGGTTATCATTTGTGGTGAATTGGAAATATCCATATTTTCCTGTCTTTCATCTTTTAATTCTGAAATTTAATAAAGACAACAAAATAAATAAATTAGTTATTTCATTTCTTTTCTTGTTTATATATTAATTTTTAATTTTTCAAAACTTTATACTGCACAGGATTCTGGTTATAATAATAATAATAATAATAATGGTTTCAGATTTAGGCACAAGGCCAGCAATTTAGGGGGAGGGGTTTAATCAATTTCATTGCTTGGAACTGCAAGAATTCTCCACAGGGTTATCGATGCATGATCAGAAAAAGTGTAACCATAGTCTGCTGGCTGTAGACAGCTGACACTTTACATCCTACACAGCAAAATAACCTGAGAGTTTTCATTCGTTCGTCTCTACTCTATTTGTCTATCTGTTTACCAATTGCCTGTGTAGTGCCACGTATAAAGCACTTGTGACTGTGCCACGTAAAAGCACTAACACTGAGAGTCCGATGCCGGTGGCACATTAAAAGAACCTAGCACACACTGTAAATGTGGTTGGTGTTAGGAAGGGCATCCAGCTGTAGAAACCAAGCTAAATCAGACTGGAAAACGGACGTTAAAGGAGGATGAATAATAATAATAATAATAATAATAATAATAACAATCCTTTGTAATATAGGCACAATGCCTGAAATTTTAGGGTAGAGGGCCAATGGATTGCATCGACCCCAGTGCTTGAATGGTACCTCAGTTATCGAACTTGAAAGGATGAAAGACAAAGTCAATCTCGGTGGAGTTTGAAATCAGAATGTAAAAACAGTATTAATTACTACCATACAACAATATACATCTTACACATACCTAATACCATCCTCTATGTTTCATCTTTTACTTATTTCAATCATTAGACTGCGACCATACTGGGGCACCACCTTGAAGAAATTTAGTCCAATGGATCAACCCCAGTGCTTATTGTTTTTTTTAAAGTCTGGTACTTATTATATCCATCACTTTTGCTGAACCGCTAAGTTATGGGGACATAAACACACCAAAACCGGTTGTCGAGCGGTAAGCGGCGATGAACACAGACACAAAGATACACACACATAGATATATACATAAATATATATATATATATATACATAAATATATATATATCATCATCATCATCATCATCATTTAACGTCTGTTTTTCCATGCAGGCATGGGTTAGACGGTTTGACTGGAAACTGGCAAGCTGGGGAGCTGCGCCAGACTCCAGTCTATTTTTGGCTATATATGAACTCTCCTGGCATAGACGACATGAGGGTTCTGTGATTTCTTGCTGAACAACCTGCACAGATAATTTGTTTATAGTGATCAAATGTTTGTGCTGTACATTCACTCACTCCCTCCATCAAATTGACATTGCCTTCACAATTCAGATTTTGAAGTGATTGCAGAGAGATGAAGTGTTTTGCTCAATAACACTATGCATCATCAGGTTCAGGTCCAGGAATTGAAACCATGATCTCATGATCATGAATGCTGCACCCTAACCACTAGGCCATGCACCTTCACTATACATACATATATATGTATATACACGCACATACATATAATTGTATATGTACACACATACATGTATCTATCCAAAGTCCAACCCATACCAGCACAGAAAACGAACGTTAAAGGATAATGATAATCTTAAATTCTAATCGTCTTTATCGTACTGTACTAAGTTTATTCAAGTAAGGCCATTTAACTGAATGGCCAAGCCCTAACATTGAACTGGTAACCACCTTACTCTTGTTTAAGCTTGTAAACCACAATATCATCACTGTCCTCAAAGTGATGCACCAGTGATGTTTTAATCTACAAGTTGTACAACACACATACACACACATATGACTGTGTGGTTAAGTTTGCTTCATAATGTCATGATTTCAGTTTCAGTTTCACTGTGCCTACTAATGGTTTATGAGTGAATTTGGAAACTGTACAGAAGGCCACTGTGTCTGTGTCTACGAGACTTAAAAATAAATACTAATGACGATGTGATCCATTAAACATTTTAAGGTCGTGCCCCAGCATAGCCACAGTTTAATGACTAAAACATGTTAAAGAATATTTGTATAAAAAAACAAGTATTAAAATTGTTTTAAAACAAATGAATTCATGCACTGCACTTTGCTGCAAAGGAATACATGCATTGGTGCAGTGCATTAAAAGCACTCGAGCTTTCTGTATATATCATTTTCTCACTTCACTGAAATACTTGTAAGATAGTGGTTGAAAATGTCTGCAATACACTCAAGGCCATATTTATTTGAGTCCTCAAGACATTAGATTGAATGCCTTGCAGTGTTTGTTGTAACTATCAGCACTCTGGAGATCAAATCCTGCCAAAGTCAATTCTACCTTTCATCCTTTTTGGATTGATTAAAAAGCTACCAACTTAGGGCAGAAGATTGGTGGAACTGTATGGGTATTGGACTGGATGCCTTTTGTTATGTGTTCCAGCACTGAAATTGCATTTGCTTGGGTATTCTACAATAGAGCCAAGAACTGGATTGTGTAATGTTTGTGCCTGCATCAGCACCTAGACTAAAATATAATCATGTTTTATATTTGATCTTGCATTGATTGATCCCCCAGCATATTTATTGAACACACAGAATGTGATGCTTTATACCTTATAAGCTGATATGCAAATAATTTAGTAAACCAGTAGAACCCTTCCCAAGCATGACAGGTAAGGCAAATCCTTGAAACAAAGGCCAGCTCTAAATAGATGGTATTTGGTGGAGTTGAGGAAAAGTTTTCTCCAGTAGGAAAAGGCACGTGCCATGCTAAATTCAAACAGTTGGATAAATTTTATGACCTGATAAAGGGAATTTAAAGGTTTCAGATTACACCAGTAAACATTTCATTATTCTATGATAATGAGTTCTACTCAAGACTTCTTTTGTTCCTCATTACACAAAATTTATTCAACTGTTTGAGCACTTTTCTATTACTATTTATCAACATAGATCATCACAGTTTTTTTGGGTTCTGCTATTTTACTAATTTATTTGTATATATACACATGAGATACAAAGCATCACGTTTGGCATGTGTGTATAGTAAATTGGGAATCACTGCAGGATTAAATGAATATGATTATATTTTAACACTTTGTTATAGGAGTCACTGGTGACTCCCAACAGTGATGTTTTTTTATGAAGCCTCATATTATTGAGGTTCAGGCTACATTATTTAAATTTTAGAACATGTTTCTTTGTATTTCTTGGGTGATTTTCAATTTGAATCCAAAGAAGCTGAGATAGGACCTGGTAAAAGAAATGTCTTAAATAAGTATTAAAAAAAATGCTGTTATTCATGCCTTATTAAAGCTTATGTTGGAAAATGCATAATTGCTAGTGCAAAAGAAAATATGGTACAGAATGAGCTTGGTAGGTGCTGATGCAGACACACACATCACATTTTTCATTTCTTGGTTCTTTTGTAAAATATCCAAGCAAACGTGATTCCAAGTTGGATATAGAAATAATTAAGAGAAGACAACTCTCATATCAATAACATTTTGTGCACGTATCCTGCAAATAACTCTTCAAAATCATATCTAGTTACGTTTCAATCTTAAAAACAATTTGCTCAGGTTTTCTGCAACAACCAGTTCATTTAACATGTGACTGCATCTATATTTTACTTAAAATCTAAACTTATACAAATAATTGGAGGTTCTTGTTGTTTAACACTAGGTCAGCCCCTGATCACCAAACTCATGACCAGCCATCTTTTATAGGATCACATTATCTAATGCTTCCGTTAACCTGTTTAGTATCAACCCCCTGGTTCTATGATACAAATTTGTTTTTTGTTAAAGTTATCTTAATTAAAACCTTCCACCAAACTTACATGTTAGTTTATGTTCCAAACACCAGTTTAATAATGATGAAGTTATTTAATTAAATTTTTCATTATTTAAAAAATTAATTAGAATATACACAGTGTGATTTCATGAAGATCTGGCCGCTATTTCTAGTTGGTTAAGTGACCAAGTAGAGGCTCCTTCTACATGGACAGATAACACAAAGATTTGATTTCCAGCTGATCGGGCAACTGCAGAGAAGCTTTGTCTTTAAGTTGTTGTATGTATGAGAGTGTGTGTCTAAAATATAGTTGGCAAGATGTTATATTTCAAACCCTTATTCATTGAATATCAACCTGAAACGATTATGTTCAATGCGATGTTTGATGATACAACAAAGTGCTTATATTTTTTCTTATATATGCTCATGTACATATATATATATATATATAAAATATATGTGGAGGGAAGATGGAAAAACAGAAAATAGATTGTCAATTAGTTACATATTTATTATAAGACTGACAATTAGTTTCGCTGTGACCATAAGAACGGATTTGAGTAATAACAATCCATATCCTAGTAATGGACAAAGCTTATCAAGGAAAAAATGTAATAGTAATACTTCTAGAATTTTATTCAGGTAAGTCACCAGATATTATGTATGTCCTATAAGGAGAGTGTAAACCCTTCTTGT
>JAOPUL010003973.1:686934-697063 GCA_027564515.1 Octopus rubescens | reverse complement strand
TAGGGAGCTGGAATGTGGGAAGTTTGAGAGGGAAAGGATCAGAGATATGTGAGGAGTTGAGAAAGAGGAGGGTGGATATGTGCGGTATCCAGGAGGTGAGGTGGAGAGGGGAGGGGGCCAGGATGATAGGAGTAAGTATAAGCTGTGGTGGAAGGGAAACGCTGATGGAATAGGGGGTGTGGGAGTCTTAGTGAAGGAGGATACAAGTTCTTATTTGAACTGAGCACAATATCAGGGTTTTAGGGTTTCTCAATGTTGGACCCAGTGTTGTCGATTGTATAGCTCAACCAGTAAAAAAAAGATGTGTATATTGTATTTCACTATTGACAATTAAACACTAATATTTCAGGAAAGAGGGTTTTGGGAGGAGAAGGGGAGGGTGGGGTGATGTTAAAAATCGTTTCTTCTCAGATACAGGATAAATTACCTTGCCGAGAAGACACTAGGCGGGGACAGTTTAAGATGATGAGATGGAAATAAGAACAAGTGGAAGGACAAGGATCTTAAAATTTGAAATGATATTCAGTGATAAATACCGTCTCATATAAACACGCAACAATCACACATACTTTTTAAAAAACTTTCTCTTCTTACAAGTAAAAGTAAAATAAAATAAAATAGAGTCCCTTTATTAAGCGACAGTTTAATGGCATTACTGGTGTGATAGGGTTTGTTACTGCTGGTATAGGTAGGGTTTGAACCCTCCGATATAGAAGTAACAGAACATACCTTCCACTTGATGTGGGATGACGATGAACGAAAAAAAAAAGGGATTGAAGATGTATATGATGTCATCTTATGCGAAATAGGGGGCGGGGGTCAAGATTTTGTTTCCTTTAGGAAAGTAAGTCTTCGTCTAGTTACTTACTTCTCAAGGAAAATATATCACATGTTTTGTTTCTTAGTAGAAATTTCTGAAAAAATTTGCACCAGGAATTAATAATTAAATGAAGAATTGGTTCATTTTGTAATTTTCTTTTGCAGAGACGGGGGCGGGGAAAAAAAAATATGTAAAATATTTCATATAAATAACAATGAAGTCCAGCAGTAATAGATATATTCATTGATGTATATATATATATATATATTAAAAAAAAAACAAAAAAACATTTCACAAATAGTAGATATATATCTGAAGCATATTTGCTTTCTTGCTTGTCAGAAATGTCTGGATGTCTCAGCAGAACATAACCAGAACCTGTTCTTATTCAATACAACAAACCCCCTGCTCTCTTGGTAAATGTATATATTGTATAATATTAATATTAATAGTAATAATAATAATTAGGGAATAAATAACCCCCAAATTATAATGGCCTAAGAACATTAAAATTTATGTAGAATGTTCTGGTCTGGTAAAAAAGCTTTTGATATTTCAGTTTATGTTATATTATAGTATATTATCATAATATGTAAGACACAGATTGATCTACCAATATCTAGTTAACAACACACAATGCTACATAGTGGTTCATTCTCTCAGAATATATACAGAGAGATCCATGGATAGACAGACAGATGGATGGATGTTGAAGTAAATAGAGACAGACATAGTTTGATTATTACACCCAACATGCAGCAGCAGCAGGTAGACGGGATTGAGATCTGGCATAGGTCAATACGTGTTTCCACCCTCACTATCCTAATCATCATCATCATCAGCAGCAGCAGCAATATTACTCAATTTCTCTTTTTGGCATGGCTTGAACATGTTTCACAGGATTGGAATATTTTCTTTCCTTGGATTTTCCCAAGAATTTCTCTGATTTTAAAAAATTATTATTATTTTTTTAAAGATCATGTTTTTATCAATTTTATAAAACAGCAACACACACAGAACAATCAAAGAATCTCTTACATACACATATTTCAATTCATACATGCACATACTCACATCCAAGTAATTTTTCTGTTTTGCAATAATTTTTTTTTTTTTTCCCATTTCTCCATGAGTATCAAAAGTTTATGTTGGTGCAAGGGACTCCATAGTTGGATAATTCATTTCCTGACTGAAAACCCACCAACTGTAAGATATGACAAGGAAATTGTGTGTGTATGTATTTATATAACCTGGAGTGGAAAGGGGATGTCATTGATGAAGTCATGAATGGCAATGAAAGGACTCTAATGAACCTAGCTGATTAATCAAACAATCAATCAGTTAATTGGTTAAATGGTTTACTAGTTAACTAATAATTATAACAGAAGTGAAATAGAACCAGTGTGTATGCCTATAACGTGGCAGAATGACTTTCACAAGATTCAACAAAATCTCTTTCAACACATGAGTTCACATCAGGCATCTTGCAAACCAACACAAAAACAATATATATATATATATATATATCAGTTAATGTACACAGTATAAAGATATGAGCTACTGATAGTTTCTTGCTGTGGAAACACGTGTCTAGGCAGATTTTTATAACACACCTTGCATCTCTAAGCAACCACTAGGTTCTGAGCAGCACCCTACATACATCTTCACTAAGACATCAGAATTGTTGGTTTACCAATTCTTATAGGGTTGTCAGAGTGAAGCAGGTTGAAGCTGTGTGACAGCAGAAACATTCCCACCCACCCCTGTCCGCCGCCGGCAACAAAAACAAAGCATTGCTTCACTGGCAGCACATACACCTGCGTTTCTACTTCCCTAGTATGTAGATATAATAAAGTAAGAAATGAGAATTGGAGAGAAGGTGGGGGTGGGGGGATTGTTGTAATAAGAAAATATACTTTTATAGGGGGTCATTATAAGTATATACATGTATGCATATAAATGTGTTTGTATAAAGTTTATGAAAAAGGTAAAAACCTTAACCCTTCACCTATCTTGCCATAATCTTTTCATTTTAGTAATTATTTTTGTCATTATTATTATTATTATGCATCAAAATATCTATTGTGTCCTATTTCTCTACAAATGAATATTCTGACTTCAAGGAGTGTATATGTGTATGCATATTTGTACATATATACAAATTATTTATGTAGAAAAAGAAAAGGAAAATAAGAGAGCTTCTAACGATGCAGAAAGTTTTACAAAAATCTTTATATTTCAGGCACAAAAGCCCATCTTCAGAAGCTTTCCTATTTTCCTTTTCTACTTTTGTACTACAATGCTTCAAGCAAATTACAACACTCTTATATATATATATAAAGGACTTTAAGTCCAAAGTATTGTATTTTATCCCTCAGTACGCGAGTGTGTGTATATATGTTTATAGAAATACTATTTTTCTCATCAAATGTTGCAAAATCCATAAATAAAAATTCAACACCCATTGAGTTAATCATAGGAAAGGTTTTAAGAAAAAAGAACCCCAAAAGGTTGGGTGATAAGGTACTGCTTTTTTTCTTCTTCTTTAAGTGTAAAGCATAGATATGACTCTGAACAGAGATCTCTTCACATACCAAAGGTCTTCTGTAGGATGGAAAATTTAAACATATTATAACAAATGTAATATTGTAGCCAAGACCAGGCCTTCTACCTCATAGCTGGATCCTAAAGATTAAGTGATGAACAACCAAAGATTGCACAACAGAAGTTGGTAGATCATGGAATCTGTCCAGGCATGGAGTTTGGTGTATATCGGACAATTGTCCAAACCACACTTTTTAATACAGAAGTGAGACCTGGGTATGATACTGACAACATAGGCAAAACCTGGAGTAAATTCAAACTAAGGTACCTTGGACATCTGCAGCATCTTGTGGAAAGATAAGGTACCTAACACAACTGTACAAGAATAGTGCAGTACTGAAGGGCTTAGCTGATGTGAGCGAGACATACTGTTTAAAAGGAAGACTGTCAAATATCAAAAGCTTTTTTTTTATGGGCAGCTTTCATAATAAAAGATAGAAAGACATCTTGAAATCATATCCTCAAAATAGAAGATGTTCCTGCTGACAATTTGGAAAGGTCAGCATTGATCCAGTCAGGGATCAATGCTGACACAAATGTCAAAGGATCAAGTGCTACACAAATGCCAGGTGTTTTGAACGTTGTTGCAGCAAACAAGCAGCCTCAGGAGTATCAGGCAACTGACTGTACCCAAGTTCAAGATCTCCTCTTCTCACAAGAAATACATTTGTCTGGTCTGTTGGCATTGACACCTCTCATGGCTACGCCTGGTCAGGTCAGCCGTTGCAGATGTCTTGACAGCCAGACAAATTATCTACAAAGAAAAATGATCTTGAATTACCATGGCTCAGCCTAGCGTCATCATCTCACACCCCCACATATGCACAGGTGTTTATGCATTCTGCTAGCTCACTGCCTTAATAATAATTCTTTCTACACAAAGGCCTGAAATTTTCAGGAATGGGGATCGTCGATTCAATCGACCCCAGTACTCAACTGGTACTTATTTTATCGACCCCCCAGCGGCATTTGAACTCAGAACGTAAATAATGGGCAGTAATCATCAATGTGTGTTATCAACCATCAACTATTTTTAAAAAATTTATTTCACAGAAGGTAGACTTTCGTTGAATCGGACTGAGGAAACAATGTTTTTCCATTTGCTAATACTATTTATCAGTCACAACTCCAGGTAGAAGGAGCAACGTGAAATAAAGTGTCTTGCTCAAGGACATAACGCTTCACCCAGTCCGGGAATTGAACTCACAACCTCATGATTCTGAATCCAATTCCCTAACCACTCAGCCCTGCGTCTTCACTAATATATATATATAAACAACATATATAGCCAAATTCAAAATGGAGATGGAACCCCAAAAATTTTTTAAAAAGAAGACTTGAAAATGACCAACTGTAAATAACCACATGAAACCTAAGGTAGCATAAACAATCCACAAAGAAAGCATTTATCCACCAATGCGATGATTTGAACTCAGAACACATAAAAGGATAAAATGAAATATCTCAAAGTTATCTAGTCTAGCTCTTCACCAATTCTACTTTAGTAATATTAATTAATAAAATATTCAATTAGAGCCAAAGAATTAATTTTGGTTGGCAATAGATATACTTGGAACCAAAGAGGACCATGAGACTTGAAATAGTTTTGCAGCAAACCTTCACTTGGCTTTTGTAATCCATGGTAACCATAAACTATGTTAAACATCCATGTTAACCATCAGCTGTGTTAAATATTCATATTAACCATCAAGTATGTTTAATGCCTATATTAAGCATCGGATATGTTAAATGTCATGTTAACCATCAGCTGTGTTAAATATTTACGTTAACCATCAGCTGTGTTAAATGTCCATGTTAACGATCAAGTATGTTTAATGTCTATATTAAGCATCGGATATGTTAAACATACATATTAACCATCAGCTGTGTTAAATGTCCATGTTAACCATCAGCTGTGTTAAATGTCCATGTTAACGATCAAGTATGTTTAATGTCTATATTAAGCATCAGATATGTTAAACATACATGTTAACCATCAGCTGTGTTAAATGTCCATGTTAACGATCAAGTATGTTTAATGTCTATATTAAGCATTGGATATGTTAAATGTTCATGTTAACCATCAGCTGTTCCCAGGCTTCTTCCTTCAACAAAGACTCGCTTACAAAACAGCTTCATGAATGATATTTCTACAAGGCACAAAGAACCATACATCTGCCACCAAATTCAAGACTTTACTAGTGTTCACAAGATGTCACACAGACACACATTATTATCTCCTGAAGAAGAGATATCAGTCCTATTTCAAGAAACATTCTTAGACAATCTGGGCACAATACCAGATTGTGCCTACAGCTCTTAGATCTGGGACACAGAAAATTTAGATTCTTCTTCCAAAACACAACAGAATATCAGAAACAGATATTTAAAAAAAAAAACACTTCAACCACGAGTAGAAACCTAATTCATACATCATTCACATTTCCCCTACATCACACCTTCCTCTCCATGGAGACATGGACCTTCTTTCCTGAAATTAAATTCCAAGATAACTAATAAAAACAGACATCACAGAACAACAAAACCTCAACCAGAGACGAATGTAATGCACACTGGCTTGCAGCCCAGTTCAAGGTGTGTGAGTCGTTTGAGTCCATAGAAAAAAAAAGGAAAATAGAAGAATATATATGAAATTCACCATCATCACCATTGTCCGTTTTCCATTGATAATCATTAAAAATTACTTTGCTTTTATAAAAATTTTCTTTTGAAAATTCATAAGAACTGTGAGGTATAGTATATGCCAAAATAATAAGACATGCAAGAACTACCCACCCTGCCATGTTGCTTGGACTTAGGGTAATCCTCTTTAGTACTTCAAATTATAAGGAATTTTTGAGAGAGAGAAAGAGAGGGAGTGGGACATATTCTTAATTGTTAAAGCTTCTTTCATTCATGGCATGAATTAAAAAAGGAAAAAATGAGGTAGTTATTGTATCTAAAAGACAATTCAATTAGTGTTTCTTAATTTCTGAAATCATTATGACTTTGACCAATAGACATTAAACTAATTTGTGAAATGAATGAATGAATGTATATATGTATCATCATCATCATCCTTTAAAGTCCGTTTTCCATGCTGGCAAGCCATGGGCTGCACCAGGTTCCAGTCTGATTTGGCTTGGATGCCGTTCCTAATGCCATATATATGTATACATTATATATATATATATATATATACACACACATGTATACATATATATATATACACACACATGTATACATATATACACACACACACATATGTATAAATATACATATATATATACACACACACATATATATATATATGTGTGTGTGTGTGTGCATGTGTGTATATGTATTTGTAGTTTTATGTAAAACAATGTAAACATTAGTCGTGAAATCTAAGGTGGTGCAAAAAATCCACAAATAGTAATATTTTTGGTTAACATTGATCTATTATCTCATTAAAGCTGTTAATGTTTCATGTTGGTTGGTAGTCTTCAGGTGGCCTGGAGAAGTCTTTTATTGAAAAACTCTACTTTAAATAGTCAATAGTTACTTCTATTCATCTATAATTAAAGCTTCATCTTGTTGCTAATTTAAAGAGTCTTATTCTTCACACATTGCTCTTTACAGTGAAGAAGAAAATATAAGAAATGAGAGAATCAATGAAATAAATCTTTAATTAGAAGTTCTGTGTGTTTTATGTTCAAATCATCCAGATCTGGCCTCTCACACCTACCTTACAATTTCATTCTAAAAATAAACTATTACATCATTGAAATCTCAAAGCTACGAGATAATACAGGATTAATTCAAAGCAATGTGGATAAATAAGGATTAGATTCGACAGAATAATCTGAATGCTAAAGGGTTAAGGAACAAACAGAATCAGCCGAAGAAAGGATAAAAACTTAAGAATTAGGAAATTGCCATCTACCACTATTGCAGATATAATGGTGACAAGTGAAAATGGAATCTTCTTATTTTTAAAAAAAAAGTAAAGACCTGACTCTTTTTTTAACAAGGTTAAAAAAGGACAGACTCACTCTACAAACAATACATAACTTCACAAAACCCTACCTGCCAAAATATACATGATGTTATAGAAAACGGGGATTGTATTATGTCAGCAGTTTCATAGTTATAAAAAATAAAACACAACAAAAACCACTCATAAAAATGTGATCTAGATAATTATTAAAACACAAGAAAATTGTTTGTGATCAATACCCATAACCTTGCCCTGCAGCTTATTATTATTTTCGTACTCTGAAAACATGGATGAGATAATCCTTGGATAACTGTGCTTGAAACTTATGACTCCCTTATTAACTACTGCCTTTTATCTATGGTATATGAGTATGAAGAGGAAGAGAGAGAGAGAGAGAGAGAGAGAGAAAGAGAAGCTAAAACAATGACACATGCCCACATAAAGGGGTAAAATGGAGTGTTTGTGTTTATGGTCAGTGCCACATTCAGAAAGGTCACCAAAGAACCACAACTAAAGACTTCACCAATCACATGTAGTGTATCTAGAGAAAGTTACTTTATCAGAATCCTACTTTTCTCAAAGCTATATATTTACAGCAAGAGTTGAACTCTGCACATCAAGCTTACTAAACACTGATAAATTTCTCAGTGCTACCACTGCCTACAGCAGCAAGTTTGTGACTGAACAGAGCTATGACCAAGGCATTCCAGCCATGATCACCCTGTCCATTTGCACATCTAGGACTACATTCATTCAAAGTGTCCATTTCTCAAAATGGTAACGTGATTTCAGAGACTCTGGTTGACAGACCCTACTCAAAAGCCTCGGGTTCATGGGGGAAAATTTATTTCAATAAAAGGAGACCAGGGTAGTGAAAAGAGCTTAAAACCACTGGGTTAGAGACTTCCTTGTTATCTAACCTATTTACTAGGTAATGATTTGAAAGGTAAATGCCTTGACCAAAGACAACACAGCACTTAGTTATTGGTATTTAACAGACAATGCCAAAGAATTGTGTGATGCATTGAACCCAACTTGTAATTCTGGAAAGGCCAAAAGGTCAAAGGTTAGATATCTGGAAGCAGAATTCAAACTCAGTCCAGTAGATCCTGAGCCATCTTTTGGTCAGCCATGTTTTTGGATCTTGATCCTGATTTTGGCTCAGAGTGAGTCTGTGTGATGGACCATGTTGCAACAATAGCCCTCAAGAATAGATAACTTGCAGACTACCATAAGACATTCTATAGAGATGCAACAGACAGAGGAAACTCAAAAATAGACAAAAATTCGTAAGGATACTGCTTATATTTTGAGCCAATAACCTTTGGTTTATCAAACTAGACTATTTTTGAATAACTAATAATATTTAATAATTGACATGTTTATTATGACTCTACAACCCCCACACACATCCTTAGCTGCATAATTACAGGTACAGACCTGTACATGTTAGTACAAAATTGAGGATTTCATACATTGCTTATGAGCAAACAAATGCACATAAATGAGAAACTCAATAGTAATGGATTGACTTAAATCCTCAGCTTCATATAAATAAACAAATAAACTTTATTACATGTATCAAGTACTTTTTCTCCCATTTGTAAACCTATATATATATATATATATATATAAATTACAAATAAAGGGCTCTCAGAGAGAGCCTGTATTACTAGAAATAGGAGCTAAAGCTCCAGCTTGTTAAGATATAGTCTGATATTGGCAAGGGATTTAATAATCCCTATCAGGACAAGCTGACTCAAAATACATTGAACCCTGGGTTTCGAAGAATCCACTTCACGTCAACAATGCTCGTTCAGTGTCCCATGACCTGATAAAGAATTATTTCCTTGCCAAGATATATAAACAATTTCAAATAAAACATCGAATGATATTGTTAATATCAATATGTATTTTTCTAAATATAGAGAGCCGAAGGCTACAAGCCGTAATACAATATGTTATTGAGTAGGTATAATTTATCAAAGTTATGAATAAAGGGTTCTCAAAGAGAGCCTGTATTACTAGAAATAGGAGCTAAAGCCCCAGCTTGTTAAGATGCACTCTCTCTCTCTATATATATATATATATATAGCTAAGGCCTTCTTTGGACATTGGTGACCAGAGGTGTCTGTACCTGAAAAGTCCCTCTTCAAGGCTGCTGTGTGTAGTAGTAGCCATCCGTTGGTCTCAAAAGACCATGGATCTGCACCTGGAGAATTTGTGTCAGCTGCTGATGGTGGTGCAGCATCTGGTGTGGCTGTGCAGGCCCACATGGGAGTGGCAGTCATGCATACAGCGACTGCATTTGAAGAAGCTCTCTACCAGTGCTACTGGTTTTTCCTTTCTTCGAGTGCACTTCTTTTCCTTGGTGGCAAGTTGTTCCATTTCTCTCTTCATCATCCCTCACAGTATTTGTCTCCAGTGTGGGGGAGACAAATTTGCAACCTTCTCCTATCTCAGGACGTCCAGATCTTCATATCTCTCTTGCAGACAACCTTGAAACGAAGATGGAGTCATCCTCGTCTGTGTATGTGTGTGTGTGTGCATGAACCAAATCGCCATGACAGAACGCTAAACTAACAGAATCTTTTCATTCTGTTGAAGAGTGAAAAGCTTGAAATGTAAAAGACTTTCTTTTTTCCTATTCCTGAGCGTCAAACTAATACACCTACTTGTTACATCTGTCTTCGTTTTCTTGTTTTATTTTCTGTAAATTTCCTCTC
>JAOPUL010003973.1:341435-352615 GCA_027564515.1 Octopus rubescens | reverse complement strand
GGCGACAATACAGAACCTTGATGCACACCCACCTTCACCTCAAACTCCTCAGACAACTCCGACCCTACTCTCACTCTCTCTCTATATATGTGTGTCTTTGTGTTTGTCCCCCCCATCACTGCTTGACAACTGGTGTTGGTGTGTTTGTCTCAGTAACTTAGCAGTTTGGCAAAAGACACTGATAAAATGTGCCAGGCTTTAAAAAAAATGTACGGGGGTCGATTCATTAGACTAAAATATTTTTCAAGGCGGTACCCCAGCATTTCCACTGTCAAATGACTGAAACTAGTAGAAGATAATAAAAATGTATCTACAATCTAGTCTTTAACACATTACTGTATTTGTTAGACTTGACATCTTTTGCTAAGTAAAGAAACTTATTGAAATCTGCTTAACTTTACTGAATTGTACTAGTGTAGACCACCACTACTAGTTTCTTTAGACTTCAAAAACAACATTAACTGTTGTTTCATGCAAACAGATTTCATACACTTTGTTGCTAATGCTTTTGTTTTAATATATTGTTGTGTGATATTATAATATATTTGATCTTGTCATCATTTTAACGTCCAACTTCCTACGATTGCATGGAACGGATGGAATTAGTTGAGTCAGGTTTTCCACAGTCGGATGTCCTCCCTGTTGCCAAGTAAGGTAATATTTCCCCATGGCCAGGTGTATTCATGCAGAAAATTGGAAATGGACACCACTTGTATGATGGTGACACTTGTTTACAACTATCGTGCAATGTCAAGACAAAAACACACACACACACACACACACACATTTATATTCTGCTGGTACCACATAAAAAGCACTGGTGATGGTACCATGTAAAAAGCATTGATGCTGGTGCCATGTAAAAAGCACTGGTGATGGTGACACGTAAAAAGCAGTGGTGATGGTGCCATGTAAAAAGTGCTGGTGCCACGTAAAAAGCACTGGTGCTACGTAAAACGCACCGCTGATGGTGCCACATACTGCACCCAGTACACCCTGTAAAGGGGTTGGCATTAGGAAGGGCATCCAACTGTAGAAACCCTGCCACAACAGACTATAAAACCTGGTGTGACTCTTGGCCATGCCACAGCATAGAAAGCATATGTTAAATGATGATGATGATATGGCATTAGGAAGGGCACCCAGTTGTGGAAACCCATGCCAAAGCAGACAGCAGAGTTCAGTGCAGTCTTCTGACTTGCCAGCTCCTGTCAAACCATCAAACCCCACCATGCCAGCATGGAAGACTGACGTTAAATGATGACGTCAATGGTGGTAGGCTTCTTTCTCTTTTCCTCTACCAAATCCACTCACAACACTTCGACTGGCCCAGGTGGGGCTATAGCAGAAGCCACTTGTCCATGGTGCCATACAGTGGGATTGAACCTGAAACTATGTGTGTTATGAATTATAATATCCTATCATTAATTGCTTTCTATAATAGTAAATAATAGATAAGAAATAGATATCTCTTTTTGGTATTGAATACAAAAATAGATGGATACTGACTCTACTTAATATAAACAATGCGTCTTAATCACTGAAAGACAGCGGTCGCAATATAGTTTGAATAAAATTTGTCAAAAACCAGTTTGAAGAAGGCTTTTATTCAAACTATATTGCAACCGCTGTCTTTCAGTGATTAGTCAATATCCATCTATTTTCGTATTCAATACCAAAAAGAGATATCTATTTCTTATCTATTATTTACTATTATAGAAAGTAATTAATGATAGGATATAATTCATAACAATGTCGTTGGGAAGCAAACATCTTAACCATACAGCCAGCCAACCATGCAATATATTTTTCGTACGGTTTGTCTTGGTTTTTTGTTCATGCATCGTGCATGTATGTATATTTGTGTGTATATAACCAATTCTATGTGTGTCTTTCTTAACCCTTTAACATTTAAACCGGCCATATCCGGCCCAAGTATTCTTTTTTTTTTTTTTCCGATCAAACTGGTCAAATTTGGCCTCTCACACCTACCCTACAATGTTATTCTAAAAATAAACAATCACATCATCATAATCTCGAAGCTTTGAGATAATCCATGGTTAATTTAAAATAATGGTTTCACATTTTGGCATAAGGCCAGCCATTTCGGAGGAGGGGTTTAGTCGATTACATCGACCCCAGTGTTCAACTGGTACTTATTTTATCGACCCCGGCGGAATTTGAACTCAAGACGTAGAGACGGGCTAAATGCTGCTAAGCATTTTGCCTGATGCGCTAACGATTCTGCCAGCTTGCCGCCTTAATTTTAAATAATGTGAATGAATAAGCATTGCATTTGACAGAATAATCTGAATGCTAATGGGGTTATATGCTATTTCTTACAGATATCCTTTAGACAGAAAAGGAGAAACAGGTGACTTATCTGCTGGTAGCAACACAACTCCAAATATGATTGGACTACAGCAGCAGCAACCACAGCAGCAGCAGCCGCCACCACCATCGCAGCAGCAGCAGCAGCAACAACAGCAGCAGCAGCAACCACCTAAAGCCAGAAAGGTAAGCAGTGCTTAGTTTCTTAATTCATGTTTCGGCTCTAGCCTAGAAGTTAGTTACTTCACCAAATAAATGTCTTTTGGGAAAGTTATTAATGTTGCAGTTTCACATTTTTGCCATATTATTATTATTATTATGTTGTTGTTTAATCCCAAGTCAGCTATGACTGGCAGCGTTTCAACCATGACAACCCCCAATAGAATAGAATCAACTAGTTTTGTCCATCCTTACAGTTCATCAGATGTCATTTGTTTCTGTATCGATATTAATCTGGATAAATATTTATTTTACTTTAGTAATACACACACACACAGAGTATAACTTATTTTCTGTGTATCTTGTATATAGCATGTGTAATACACACGTTGAATTGTCAGATAAATTCATTTGTTCCCCCCCCCCCGCATATATTTGAATCCCTGTCTTTCATTATATGTCTGAAAAGAGATATAAAAATTCATTCAAATTTCAAAAACGAAAAGTCGTAGAGGAAAAATATAGTTTACTCCCCCCAACCCCAACCCCATAAAAACACTATGGTAAAAATATTTTCCATGTTAGTTCAAATAACATTGGTAAGAAATGATTGAATTTATCTGACAAGCCGATGTGTTAATTGGTGATACACGCTTGCAAGAATGAGAACAATGATGGAGGCTGGAGAGTACATTTTACACCAAACAGCCAATGAAAATTTCTCTCATGGTAACTACCACAGTATAGTTTGTTCTAATAGAACATTACCTCTAGGTATCAATACTGCCTCTGTCGCTAATATATATATATATATATATATATTTCTATATTAGGGCCTTTTTGCTTATTTTTTATCTGTTAAGTCTCCACCTGCTGCCCTTCATGCCTATTTCCTCTCACCTATCACCTCTTTCCTATACAATGTACCATGTAATGAGAGAAGCACTAGTTCTGCCCATACTCAATCCCCCACCTCTTACCATAATCTGTATTTTTCTACACATTTCTCCCTCCTTTCTTGATACCTGATTAGCAAGGGATTACATCGAATTAGTTAATACGATACACCCCTACTTTTACTCATATACTCCCTATTCCTTAGGTAAATCCCGTATTGATATCTGCTAGTGACCCGTTAAAAACACCCGTACTGGTGATACTTTAAAGGCACCCAGTATACTCTCTGGAGTGGTTGGTGTTAAGAAGGGTATCCAGCTGTAGAAACCATGCCAAATGGGACTGGAGCCTGGTGAAGCTCTCTGGCTTGCCAGCATGGAAAATGGATGCTAAATGACAATGATGATGCTGATCACTCTCTTACTAGCAAATATTACCCTCCTATGTTGCTTTCATTGATATCCCTTTCACTCATATATGCTCACCCCCCCTTCACTTGCTCTCTCTCTTTCTCTTTCTCTCTCTCTCTTTCTCTCTCTCTCTTTCTCTCTCTCACTTTCTCTCTCACTTTCTCTCTCTTTCTCTCTCTCTTTCTCTCTCTTTCTCTCTCTTTCTCTCTCTCTCTCTCTCTCTCTCTTAGCTGCATTTAATGCTCCTCCTTCTCATCATGATGTTTGAGTAACAAGAAATTGCATCAGTTCTATTGATATCTGTTACATTCCACACCCGCCTCAGTTTTCTCTCTTATCAGCAAATATGCTGTTGCCATTAGTGTCACTCCCCTATTACAATTCCTAATTAATGAGTGATTGCATTGAATATGATCCACTAATGGTTCTCAAACCATTTTTTACCTATGAACCTCTTTGATTCCTATTTTACTCAAATGCACCTTCATACCCATTCAATGTTTTAAAAAATCCTATTATTTTTATAATTAAATATTATTAAGAATTGTATAAAAATAATTAAAATATTTTGTGTATTGAAGAAGTGTAAGTAATTTATTGCTACAAATTTTAACAACAAAATCTGATGTGGTCCCCTGAGGGTCATGTGGACACTGGTTGAGAACCACTGTGATACACCCTCCCCTTGGCCTTCATTCCTTCTCCCTCAGGTATCCATCACTCTTTTCCTACTGCCATTGCAACTACCCGGCACTCGTGACTGCTCTCACCAGTTAACATTTCATTTTTAATATCCTAGTCTCCTCTCCTCCAGGTCACTCATTATAGGCAACCATCACACTCTTGCCATTTTGCAACTTATACAACACTTACTTGTCATTACTACAGGGTATTCATAAATTATCTTTCACAATATATTGTATCTATTAAAGTTGAGATCCATCAATCAACTTCTTCGCAACCAATGGAGCCCATATAGGAGTGGTCCAATGTTTCTAATAAAACTTTGTTCTTTTGCCTATACTTCCCAATAAACTCTGCCGAGTTATCCTTATTTTTTATTTTTTCCTGAATTTTTCAAATTGTAAAGGAAATTTATGGACGCTTTGTATTCTCTCATTACACTCTCAAGTGTTTTTTGAAGTTTGCGTAGTTTATTAAACCCTTTCACACTTTTTCATTTTGCAATTTTTTCATGTTTTCATTTTTTCATCTGCCACCCTTTCATTTTTACACCTTCTCTTGTCTGCTTATTAAGTACTTTAAAGTCCTCTTAACTTCTCTTAACCTAACTTAACTTCACCTGATTTATTCAGTTGCAATATTTCAGTTTAGGAAATTAAATGACATTTAGCTTCCTAAACTCTCCTACTAACGGTATTACCGTTATCCTCCTTGCTCTCATTACATTCTACCACTACTGTCTCTTCCATTAGTCCTAATATTGTCCTTTTACCCCTGTCATTACTACAGGGTGTACATAAATCATCTTTGCAATTTTCACAATATATTGTATCCATTAAAATTGAGATCCGTCAATCATCTTCTTTGCAACCAACGGATCCCATGTGGAAGTGTTCTGATATTTCTAAATGTTTCTAATAAAACTTTGTTCCTTTACCTATATTTCCCAATAAACTCTGTTGAGTTATCCTTATTTTTCAATTTTTTTCTCCCCCTGAATTTTTTTCAAATTCTAATTGTAATTTATGGACACCCTGTATTTCTCTCATTGCATTCTACCCCCACATTCCCTTCCATTACTCCTAATTATGTCTCTCCATTTTCACCTCAATCTCTTGTTTCCTCTCTTATTCTCCCTTTCATCTGAGTTCATCTTCTGCAGTTGTCTGCCCTTTATATCCACTTTATTGGTCACATTAACGGACATAATAGAGCAGTGAGTGAACACCTCTATTGCCCCCCCTGGGTACATGCTGGCACAATGATAAAATGCACCTAATATGCTTTATAAAGTGGTTGGTGAAAGAGGGGAAACATGGTGTTGGACATGACAGTTTCTCTAGTGCTGGTGTCACTATAAAATGTACCCAGTGTACTCTGTAAAGTGATTGGTGATAGGAAAGACATTCAATGGTAGAAATTATATCAAACTTAAAATTTATGAGAGAAGTGGTTCCCTGGCCCATTTAAACAAACAATAATATCAATTAAATCTGGCTCATACTGTGATGACACATCCAACCCATGCCAGCATAGAAAAGCAGATGTAAAAATGAGTGATGATGATGAATGTATAAACCAGGTTACTCATGAGGACTGAAAACCTCCTGGGTTGAGCAAAAGACCAAAGAGGAGATTTTTGGGATACATTCCACTCATCTCTATGATGATGATTACTCCACACTGAGTAGCATTTGCTGGTCACTGCTCTCGTGCTGAACTGAACACCTGACCATGTCAGAGATTATGCTTCGGAGACTTCCCATATGCTGATTCAGGACAAAGACCACTTAACTACATAGATGTCATTGGCAGAGGCATGCAATATGAAATTGAGGAGCAGAAACAGGTATCTTGCTGTAGGGGAGGTAGATGGGTATCCCAGCAGGAAAGGGAGAAAGGATGGTGGAGACAAGGTGTCAGGGTGTGCCCTGAAGATAGAAAAAGGTGGAGAGAGAGAGAAAAAAAGAGACGCGCGCATACAGAAAGCAACTTTATATTGTTTTCTCATTTCTATAAAATCATCCATTTTTTTTCATCCTTTTTCCTTTCTTGCATTTTGTCCTCATAATGCCCTCCTTATCCATTGCCCTTGTGACAAAATAAAGAAATTATCATTCTTCTTATTGCTAATTGAAATGTTTTTTTTTAAATTTCAGACTTTTTTTGAAGAGGAGGATGAACCTAGTTTTTATATGCCCCAAATTTTTAGACCTGACAAAGAGGTAAGATTGCTTTTCAACACTTAACCCTTTCATCACCCCCTATCACTAAGTCAATTTTTTGACCAACTCACAGCACTGACATCTGTTAGTTCTCGAAAAAGCCCACCCGATTACTCAGCGCCAGTTGTTATAAAAATGGGAATCAAAAAAAGTTTTTTTATTGACTAAAGTCATATATGGCAGTGAAAGGGTTAAAAAATGGGAATCAAAAACCTAACTTGACTGGAACAAAGTTTTTTTGTCAACTAAAGTCGAATATGGTAATGAAAGGGTTAATAAATATTTTTTAAAAATGACATTTACTTTATAACCACATGGTTCTAAAAAGAAACATTATTTAAATAGCCATTTCTTGGGGAAAGCAATACAATAAATTTACTTAATAACATTCGTTGTTTAAATTTCTTTTTTTAGTAACCAGGAGGAAAGACGGGGTGCTCATCACTTTTTATAGGATTTCTTAGATTGGTGGGGGTGGAAGGGAGAAGCAAACCATGATTTCTAGGTTGCCACAGGACACAATATATAAGGATTTATTTATTTCTCAAACTTGAGACCAAATTTGGGGTTTTGTCTGCTCAAATCACTGAAAGGCCATGAGCCTCTCTCTCTCTTCCTCTTCTCATTAGAAGTATTGTGTCTCATGGGCTTATTAAAAAATAATTATTAGAGACAGAAGCTATATTAATACCAAAGGATAACCGCAGTATTATGTGTTCTAAGACAATATCCACTTTTAAGTGGGGATAAATATTACCCTTTACTGCTTCCGTCGCTAATAATTATTTCTTAATACTCCTACTGGCTATTCACGTCACCAGTGCATGATGAGACACGGTGTATTGCTAGCGGGGATATCACTGTTATCGTTAGCGTCCAAGCATCTGCCTTCGACAAGGCCAAGGAAGGGCAAAATCATGTGATCTGGTAGTCTCAGCAGTGGATGATGGCGGTGGTTTGTCTCCTGCTAGCGATATAAACAAGAGTGCTTATATGCATGAAAAACCCATATGAGAGTTCTCTCATCATAACTACCACAGCATTCTATATGCTAAAATAACATCCACTTTTAATATTCCATTCTATACTGAGCACGAAGGCCTGGAATTTTGGGGGAGGGGAGTAGTCGATGTTATCGACCCCAGTTCGTAACTGGTACTCACTTTATCGACCCCGGAAGGATGAAAGGCAAAGTCGACCCCGGCAGCATTTGAACTCAGACCGTAAAGTCGGAAAAATTGCCGCTAAGCATTTCTCCTGGCGCGATAACGACTCTGCCAGCTCGCCGCCTTAATATCCACTTTTAATATTACCCTTAGATGTTAATATTGTGTGTCACTTTTGCAGGCCCTGCATCATTATTTTTCTCTACTCTATGTAGACTTGGTATGCTAGAGGCTCATAGCGCCAAAGGGCCATAAGCCTCTTCCCTCTCCCTTCTCATTAGACATACTGTCTCACTTTCGCAGATATTTTTTATCCACTCTGTCCTCTTCCAGGCCCTCTATGATTACTTCCCTATTCAAGTTTTTCCAACAGATCTCCATGTCTGAACATCTATCGTTTCTATTTCCTCATCCTTGGAAGACCTGCAAAAGTCATGAGAACTGACCCCTAAAACTAAGCTTGTAAAATAATAATAACAATAATAATAGTCTTGCTGCTTGCTTTGTTGATTTAGAATTTAAGTTTTAAATGCATTTCATTTCTCCTCATGACAGGTTTTGACATCACAATCCCCATCACAGTTATCTACATTAACAAGTCACTTTTATAACCAGAGTAAGTGGTTTTTATTGATTCTTTTGGTGTTGTTGTTGCTGCTTAGTCCTGATCAAAGATGTTCCAGCCATGACCATCCTGTCTGTTTTGTTGACACATTATTCTCTTTAGATTTTCTATAGAAATTAGAGCCAGCAACGTTTTGTATACGAATATGTCTTTAAAAACAATGTGATCGAAGATAGAAAAATCAATGCTGGATGTAATTGCTATAGAAAATTTGTAGAGGTGATTTAATAGCACTGCTAACACAGGTGGGACACAGTATTGACTTACAAGCCTTTAATATACTTGGTAGTATATTATGGGTGCATAACAAAATACGGTGTCCCTACAAATAATTAATATTATTCTCTGAGTTCTTTTCTGAGACATTAGCATGTGATTTGAGGGATATTTTGGCTGCTATTGTCAGCATTTGAGTGACTTCTTAATGCAGACATTTACAATTTGTTTGAGAAACAGGTGCAGGCATGGCTGTGTGGTAAGAAGCTTGCTTTCCAACTTCATGGTCCCAGGTTTAGTCCCACTGTGTGGCACCTTGGGCATGTCTTCTTCTATAACTTCGGGCTGACCAAAGCCATGAGAGTATATTTGGTAGATGGAAACTGAAAGAAGCCTACCGTGTGTGTGTGTGTCTTTGTATCTGCTTTTGTCCCCCTCCACCACTTGACAACCTGTGGTGGTGAGTTTACCTCTCGTAACTTAGTGGTTTAGTGAAAGGGACTGATAGAATAAGTACCAAGCTTAAAAAAACAAAGTACTGTGGTCAATTCATTCAACTAAAAATTCTTCGAGGCGGTGCCCCAGCTTTGCCGCAGTCTAATGACTGAAACAAGTAAAAGAATAAAAGTTGAATAGGCCAAATGAGACATGGCTCATAATCAGGTGAACCACACTACTAATACATTCATGGTAATTATTCATTAGGCATGCTATTCAGAACGTCCCACAGGCTGCAGTTTTTGCCTATGACTCTCTTAGAATCTCCCTCATTGGCTTGTTGTCATATTCTGATATAGTAAAATTTGTGAGTTTGGAGAAGTTTGTAGGATGTGAGGAATCTGCAGTTTCATCTGTAAAACCACAGTTGATAACCTAACCAAACTCGATGTCAAAAATTTCATCCCAGGTCCTATATGGGAAGTTGGGTCTATATTATATGCTTTAGTGCACTAAAAACTTTTTTACCTGGATACGCACTACTGCTGAAATTAGAGTGCCTCTAATATACCTGTGTTTTATGCCATCAGATATGGTATATATAATGTATAATAAGACCCCTTTATAATATGTAGCAGAGATTAAACTCTCCACTTTTATGTGTGTCCCTGCCTACAAACTCCTTTATCCACAAGGCCACCGAGACGGCAACATTTATATAATATAAATATATTTATAATATTTGATAAATATTTAAAAAAAATTAAAATATAGATGCAGGCGTGGCTGTGTGGTAAAAAGTTTGCTTCTCATCCACATGGCTCTGGGTTCAGTCCCGGTGCATGGCACCTTGAGCCGACCAAAGCCTTGTGAGTGGATTTGTTAGATGGAAACTGAAAGAAGCCTGGTGTGTGTGTGTGTGTATGTATATATATATATATATATATATATATATATATGTGCGTGTGTATGTCTTTGTGTCTCTGTTTGTCCCCCACCACCGGTCAACAACCAGTGTTGGTGCGTTTGCATCTCAGTAACTTAGTGGTTCAACAAAGAAACTGATAAAATAGGTATTAGGGTTGATACATTCGACTAAAATTCTTCAAGACGATGCCCCAGCATGGCCGCAGTCTAATGACTGAAACAAAAGATAAAAGATTGAATCGGCAATGCCAAAATAAGTGGCGCCAAAACAACTGCCAAAACCCAGAAACTGTAGGAAGCCTCTGTATGTCTGTCTGTCTGTGTGTTTATTTAAATATGGACATCCCACAGTTTTGCTTGTCATTACTGGTGATATGTTGCTTACATTTCTTGATGATGTTGTAACTGGTCGCTGTGCGCATTTGAAGACCTGTGGAATAAAATAGGAAAGAAAACAAAACAAATCCCTTACTTGAAAAACAAGGTTGGCAATCGGAAAATCATCTGATCATAAAATCCTGTTTTAAAAAAAGTCCCTGTCAACCCATACTAGATTGGTAAAACAGGTGTTGAATGAACAATTGAGCAAATATTTTAGTTTCATTATACTGAAAATTGAAGCAGGCATAAGAAATATAGTAGTGAAAAAGTAATTCGCTTGAAGCATTGTATTACAGAAGTAGAAAAATGCAGAAAGTTTAAACTGGCCATCATCAACTAGATCAGACCTCTCACACTTACCCTACAATGTCATTCTAAAAAATAAACAAACACATCAATAAAATCTTGAAGCTATGTGTTAATGCATGATTAATTCAAAACAGTGTAAATAAATAAGCATTATATTTGACAGTAAATTGGAAAGGGTTAAAAAAAAAATCTTTATATTTTGGACACAAAGGCCCATCTTCAGAAGAAGACAATCAAAGAAATATGTATTTACATAGATAGGCGCAGGCGTGGCTGTGTGGTAAGAAGCTTGCTTCCCAACCCCATGGTTCCGGATTCAGTCCGACTGCGTGGCCCCTTGGGCAAGTGTCTTCTACTATAGCCTCGGGCCGACTAAAGCCTTGTGAGTGGATTTGGTAGACAGAAACTGAAA
>JAOPUL010003896.1:2221155-2232633 GCA_027564515.1 Octopus rubescens | reverse complement strand
GTGGGGTTGATAAAATAAAGTAGCAGTGAAATACTGGGGTAGATTTAATATTCCTATAAAACATCCTAGATGTCAATAGAATTATAATAGAAGACTAACACTAACTTAACCTTTCATCGTTGTGGGGTTGATAAAATAAGTAGCAGTGAAATACTGGGGGTAGATTTAATATTCCTATGAAACAGTTTGGTTATTTACATGTAATATGCATTGCTGATTTACCTGAAGTCTTGAAATAGTCATCATTTATTTGCCTGCATTCAATGTGGTTCTATTTTTCTTTCTTTTACAGGTGACTTTGCTAGTGCCATCGAGACACTTGTCACAGCAATATCACTGATCAAGCAATCAAAGATTGCAGGTGACGATCGCTGTAAAATCCTGATTAGTTCTTTACAGGACACGCTCCATGGGATTGAGGAGAAGTCTTACGGATCCAAGTGAGTGACGTTTTATATAATTATAATGGGAAAAAGCATGTGTGCCAGTGCCACCTAAAGAGCACGCGTGCCAGCGCCTTGCGTTAAGAGCACGTGCACTGGTGCCACATGTAAATAGCATGCATGCTGATACCACACGTAAAGAGCACGCTTGCTGGTGCCACACATAAAAAGCACGCGCGTTGGTTCCACACGTAAAGAGCATGTGTGCCGGTGTCACACGTAAAGAGCACGCATGCCGGCGCCTCACATAAAGAGCACGCGTGCCGGCGCCACACGTAAAGAGCACGCGTACCGGTGTCACACGTAAAGAGCAGGCGTGCCGGTGTCACATGTAAAGAGCACACTTGCTGGTGCCATGTAAAAAGCACCCAGTATACTCTGTTAAGTGGTTGGCATTAGGAAGGGCATCAAGCCATAGAAACCATGCCAAAGCAGACAATTAGAATCTGGTGCAACTCTCCGGCTGGTCAGTTTCTGTCAAACCATCCAACTCATGCCAGCATGGAAAACGGACCTTAAATGATGATGATGTTGGCTGGTTGACCTCAGATCCACTGGTTAAACAGCCACCCAACGCATCCCAGCTATGAACATCCTGTCTGTTTGTAAATGTATTATTTTCAGGGATTTGGCTGCTATTTCTAGTCGGTCGAATGACCACTTTTAACTTCACCCCATTTTGGAATTTAGGGGCCATGATGTAATGAATGATATTGTGGTGATGTAGGCAAGTTTGAATGAAGGGGGTTGTGAAGCTAAGTAGTTCAGGGGAAGAGTCAGGATGAAAGGGCTGTGGGGCCACACAGATATGGCTGTGTGTTAAGAAGTTTGTCTCCCAACCACATGGTTTTGGGTTCTGTCCCACTGCGTGGCACCTTGGGAAAACAGTTTTCAACTGTGACCCTGGGGTCGACTGAAACTTTGTAAGTAGATGTGGTAGATGGAAACTGTATGAAGCTCGTCGTATATATATATATATATATATATATATATATATAGACCGGAGTCTGGTGCAGCTCCCTAGCTTGCCAGTTTCCAGTCAAACCGTCTAACCCATGCCTGCATGGAAAAACAGACATTAAATGATGATGATATAGTTAAAAGTTTAAAAAACTCAGAGGAGTGAATGTTGCCAAGAAGATGAATACAGCATTCTACAAGTTTGTTGAGGTGTGCCATCAGCATCATCATCATCATCAATTAACATCTTTATTCCATGTTGGCATGGGTTGAACATTTTAACGGTATCCCGCTAACCTGAGGATGGCATTGGTTTCCTGAGTCAGCTTTGGCAAGGCTTCTACAGCTGGATGCCTTTCTTAATGCCAACTACTTTACAGAGTGTACTGGGTGTATATTTGTTTTGTTTTTTGTAGCACTAGTGAGGTCACTACAAGACTCCTTGACCAAGTGTGTGTCTGCAGTATTGATGGAGATGGCCTTGTGCCTGGTGTTAAGAGGCTAACATAATATGTTTGTGTCATTATGTAGTGCATCTATATAATATGGAGAAGAAAGCATACATACTGCTAAAAGGGTTCTTGCATCATTGGTGTAAACTGTTAGCTAGGAAAATGTTAAGTATAACTATGTTGTTTGTCTATTTAATTAGTTGTACATCTATATTTCTTTCTGTGGTTAAGAAGTTCACTTCCCCTCTGCATGGTTTAAGTTTCAGTTCCGTTGTGTGCCTCCTTGGGCAAGTGACTTCTACTGTAGCCATAGGCTGACCGAAACCTTGTGAGTGGATTTGGCAGGATAGAAACTGAAAGAAGCCCTGTGTGTGTGTGTATATAAAACATATGCATGTGTGTATTTTTGTGTCTGTTTGTCTTGATATCAGGCAATAGTTATAAACAAGCATCACTGTCATACAAGCAGTGCCTTTCATTTCCATGAAAACATGTTTGACCATGTTGAAATATTACCTTACAATGGGTGAAGGTTGGCAACAAGAAGTGCAACCAACTGGAGAAAATCAGCCCCATCAAATCCTTCTAACCCATACAAGCATTGAAAAATGGACGTTAAAATAATGAGGATGATTATGTAGTTGCTGATAAATTCACTGGTCAGTAAGCTTTGCATGTTAAACCCCTCTCCTGGTTTTATTTGCTGATTAGTTCAAAAGGGAATCACATGTCCATTGATACCAGCATGTCTGGTGTTAGATGGTTGTGAGCAAAAAAATTTTTAAATCTATCAATTTCAGCTATTACAGTCACTAGAGTACCACAAATATAACACGAGATATCCACTATGTAAGTTCCTTCTTAGATTGTCGTTCACCAAAATCAGAATAGCAATCTGTGTAAAAACTGCGTGTGTCTATCACCCATGAAGTACATGCACAAATTAAGTTGGCTTGCATATGTTTCATCCTCATTTACTTTTCATGACCATTTGTAGAAAAACTGAAGTACAGATACTACAAGCAGGTATTGGTGTTGTAATGGCCTGGTATAATGTGAGGTCTGGTGACATATTCTCCAAATGAGCTGCATTCAGAGAATTAGTGCTTACAGTCTCCCACTTACTGTGTATAACAATGAAATTCTTGGGCATCCGAAGTGATGTTATAACTGCT
This sequence comes from Octopus rubescens, assembly GCA_027564515.1. Classification (NCBI taxonomy): domain Eukaryota; kingdom Metazoa; phylum Mollusca; class Cephalopoda; order Octopoda; family Octopodidae; genus Octopus; species Octopus rubescens. The sequence continues at coordinate 2,229,603 of JAOPUL010003896.1, read as the reverse complement.
TGACAACAAGTGAACACTTAGCAAGTTAGATAGATCTTACGAAGCATGTATTGTGGTCAAGGGACAACTGGTGGTGTATTGGACATATGTCCCCATAGGTGGCAGATGTGTAGCTGGCTGAATTTGGGACTGAAGTATGTGCAACCATTTGTCCTGGTTCTACTGTTAAATTGAGAAGTTTGACTGGTGTACCTCCAATTCCATCCTTTACTATGGAATCTATGCCCAGTGGCACAAGAGGAATATCCTCATATCACCCACCGGAATCTGCCTGGGCTTTTAGTACCAACCTGAGTTGATGATAGTACAGGTTTGATTGCAACCTAGCAATCACATTAGTTCTGCAGAACTGACGTCTCTTATCTGTTGTGATGGTAGATGTATACCATATCTGGAAATTCATTGCTGTACAAGGACCTTAACAACTGTCTTGGTTGCTTTGGACTATCTAATATAATTTATCAATACAAGTGAGCAGATAAATAGCTCCTTGTGAAGGTGGAAGTAGTTCTACAAGATTAATATGTTTGTGTTGAAACCTCACACCAAATGAAGCAAAGATGCTTAATGGTAACTTGACATAGGAACTTAACACCTCTGCTTTCTGGCATGCAACACAGTTCCTGGCCCACTTTATCTCTTTGTTGATAGTAGGCCAACTGAAACCTGCCAAGATCAATTCTTGTGTTGAATTAGCACCTGGGTCTAACAGACAATAGGATACATTAGAAATCTCACAACGGTGTTTTGGGGACACAAAACGGTGTTCATGGCTGGTGGAGATTTTGCACCAAATTGATCTAGTTGAAGAAGGATGTAGCACCTGCTGGAATGTTAGTCCTTTTGCTACCAACCTGTCTGAAACCGCCCAAGGTCCTATAATACAAATTCTTTGTTTTATCATGATCTTAATTAAAACCTTTCGTGTCAATTTATGTTACAAACACAAGGTTAATAATAACAGTTTTTGTTTACTAAATTCTTAATTATTTTCAAAATTAATTGAAACAAAAGCAGTGTGTTTCAACAGAAATAGGGTAACGAAAGGGTTAAAGGTGGTGAATTCAATAGTTAGAATAGCTTATCCCTCTCTTGATCAGGTGTTATTGATTCAAGTTGATAAAGACAGAAGTGTTTCATGCATTATAGATACTATTGTGTGAAAGTTCTTTGTGGATCCTTTCCATATGTCACTTGTTTATCGGGAGATTCAGTTGGTGAATTACTCAGTGAATGGTGATCAGGTTGTACATTAGGGGGCTTGTAGTCTCTGTAGGTGACAAAAACATGACCCTCTAACAAGTGACGGAAGTGCTTCACACTAAGATGAACAGCCATTAATTCCTTTTGACCGAGATGCCTTGGTGTACTCAAGAAGACCTGTCCTCCACAGCAGAAGTGTTTAGGCCGCATCCCTGGTGAAGAGGATTGGCCTGCAAGAGTCCTGTGCCAGTATCACATAAAAAGCACCCAGCACACACTGTAAAATGGTTAGTGTTAGGAAGAGCATCCAGCTGTAGAAACCAAGCTAAATCAGACTGGGACCTGGTGCAGCTTTTCGGCTTGCCAGCTCTGGTCAAGCCATCCATACCCATGCCAGCCAGCATGGGAAACGGATGTTAAAGAATGGTGGTGATGATGAAGTGCCATATTGTATTTCGTTTGATTACAAGCATAGTAGAAATTGGAGTGGCTGCCAGCCTTCTCTCACCAGCTGTTTTATACAACAGCAAACGTATCTACTACAACGCATAGGACAGTTTACTTGGATATGTACCAATCTCTCTAACTTTCTATAACAGGTGAGTTCACTCACATTATGGGTGATTAGTTGATTCTTCTTTCTGTTCCTGAGCATGCATTGAGTGTTTATGTAACTTCAGTGCAGTTTTAATTAAACAGTAATAGAAATTGATGAGACCAAGGAATTTTCTCAACCTGCATTAATGGCATAGGTATCTTGAATAGCTTTCACATTCTCCTTAGCAGACAGATTATCATTTTATCAATAATATGATTAACCATTTTGTTGCCACATTTCTTTTGAAATACACTACCCCTGTTTCATAAAGAATTTATTGAAATAACTTTGTCATTATAAAGTTGGTGTTTGGAACATAAATTATCATGAAATTTTGATGGGAGGTTTTGAGATCAATTTGAAACAGAGAAATTGTATTATAGACCTACAGTTGGATTTGTTTTCAAAAGACCTCAGTACCACAATAGAGGAAGTTGGTTGATGACTGCTATAAGCTATCGGTCATTTTAAAAAGCAAGTGAAGTTCCTTGTGTTTATCCTCAGAGGAGCTGGCAGCTTGCAGATTGTCAAGGTAAGTATAGAGGAAAGGGTAACCCTCAGGTAGATATTATCCATCAACTTCTGAAATATCATGCTGCATTATAAGGGCCAAACAGCATTCATAGAGTTGTTCAGATGGTATTGGGATTGGGAATATCGCCTAACTCTACTGGGATTTAGTTAGAAGCACTGACAAGTGTTCTCTACTATTGCTCCAGGCCAACCAATGCCTTGTGAGTGAATTTGGTAGACAGAAACTGAGGAAGCCTGTCATATATATATGTGTGTGTGTGTGTGCATGCCAATGTATATAAATGTAGATATATCACTTGTCACCACCTGAGCACTATGGTCATATGATGTTTGCATTAGTTGTTGACATTACAACTGCTTGTTGTGCATTTTTGAAGACCTGTGTAATAAGTGTTTTAAAGAAGCCTATTGTGTGTGTTAGTGTGTACCCTTGTCTTGACATCACATGATGGCTGTAAATCATCATAGAAGCGAAGTTGTTCATTTCCAGTTTTCAGTGAAAAAGATATCTATGAGAAAATATAACCTTTCTTTGGTGAGGGTTATCAAAGGGAAGGGCATCCAGACATAGAAAATTAGCCTCAACAAATTCCATCTGACCCATGCAAATTTGGAAAAGTGACATTTGATAGTGAAGATGAAAGATGTATAAGGATTTTTAGAAATTCTTTCTATATATGTGTGTGTGTGTAGGCTTATCTCATTCTGTTCTCCTATCTACACCTTACCTTTCCGAGAGCGAGAACAGTAAAGAATCTCTGAATACCTATGTGTATGTCTATCTCTTAATACTATACATATATACAACAAACAGTGCTAGGTTTTTGGTATGACTACAGGTATTTGGTCATTTGATTTGTTTATTATACAGACCACCAGGAAGTAAATGAGGGAAGGTGAGCTAAAAGAGATATCATGTACCATATGTGTTACAGAGGGAGGTGGTTAGTGTGGTATTTGGTGGGAGGAAAAGCTTGGTATTTTGGTTACACACACACACACACACACATATATGTATATACTGACACACACACGTATATATATTGCATTTTGGTCCAGGATGATTTTTCATGGTTACTTAAAGCATTAGGCCAAATTGATTTAATCTTAATATCTGATTTCTATCCATATACCTTCACTAGATACAGAGAATAATAAGCTTGGTAAATATATCTTGTGAGTATTAATGCAGTCTACACAACCACTCTTTCTTACTGTACCATGCAGTATGAACTGGTTTAATTATTTTCTTAACTTAAAACTGTTTCTGTTCTGGTTGGTTTACCATTTTTAATCACATTTGACTTCTTTTGTTTTTATTCATATACCAGCTTAAAAAAGACTTCTAAAGAAGCTCATTGTTTATTTTTGAACAGGGTTAAGTTTTAAATTAAATTAGATCACCTGCAGTAAACAGTGTAATTGGCAGACGTGAATAACTGACACCTGAAGTATTAATAAATGAAAAGTATTCAATTATGAAAGCATTTTAAGATGTGCCAATTATTTCCACCCACTTATATACACTCATCACTATATAGCAAAAGGCAGACATTATTCTGCCTTTATGTTAGTGTATCAAATGCATTTTGTAGCTAAACTCGGACATATGGTTTAAACATTATCATGAATTAGTAGTGAAAAACTGTTGGGAGAGCTGAGCCACAGAAGGTCTTAGGAGAACTCCCACTTCATACAATTGTTTCAGCCTTTAACTTGCACTCTAAGGGGGCTGGACCACATCTAGTTCATGACTCCAAGATACTCCTCTACTGCCATATCCTGTACTCCTGTCTGCATTGCAACTTTCCTGGATGGTTAAAATTCCCCAGATCCAAGGTACATGGGGTGTTTTAACCAGTTCAGTTTGGCTATCGGGTAAATTATGCCTTTTGAAATTCACATCCATTCCTCCTTGACCAGATCCACTTGCAACCCTCCTCAGCTGCCTCTGCTTCAAGAGCTCTGGTTCGCTTTCTGTCAGAAATTGAGAGCTGTGTGCACATATACGTACATATTAAAAGGAAATGTCATGTGAATATCAAAGGGCATAGTATGGTGCTCATCTAGGCAGAGATATAGGTATATCTGTAGTGTTTGATATACAGATCACAGCTGTTTGACCTACAATGTATGAACTGTAATATTTGTTAATTGAGAAATTTAATGGAATTATCTATTTATTAACCAAATCATTTGTGTTCATCACGAAGATACTTAACAAATACTCAAATTGCATAGCTATAAGTAGGTACTACAGAAGAGTATAGCTCATTGCTATTATAAGCAAGAGCATCATCATCATTATTTAATGTCCTTTTTCCATGATAGCATGGGTTGGATGGTTTGACAGGAGCTGGCAAGCCAGAGGATTGCACCATGCTCCAATTGTCTGTTTTGGCATGGTTTCTACGGCTGGATACCCTTCCTAACGCCAACCACTTTACAGAGTGTACTGGGTGCTTTTTATGTGGCCCCAGCACAAATGGTTTTTACATGGCGCCACCTCTTTAAAATTATTGTAAAGCTGGGTTGAGATCCTCTTGTGGGTATGGCTTGAATTGCAGAAATTGCTGATATTTTTTATCTTTTACTTGTTTCAGTCATTGGACTGGGGCACCATCATGAAGGGTTTAGTCGAACGAATCCTCAATCTTGCTGCTTATTTTTAAGTCTGGTACTTATTCTATTGATCTCTTTGCCAGACTACTAAGTTACAGGGATGCAAACACACCGACACAAGTTGTCAAGTGATAGGGGGAGGTCAAACATAAACACACACAATGAGCTTCCATACAGTTTCCGTCAACCAAATTCACTCACAAAGCATTGGTCAGCCTGGATCTATAGTAGAAGACACTTACCGCACAGTGGGACTGAACTCAAGACTACATGGTCGGAAAGCAAGCTTCTTAACCAAACAGCCACACCTGTCCCTCTACCAACTACAAAAAAATTTTTTTTTTTATCTTTTCATCTTCTTCTGTTCTTGTATTTGTGAGGCAAATAAACTTTAAATTGTTACAACAATTATATTCTGGTATATTCGAATTAATATCCTTGTCTTATCTGTTATAGTCACAATGTTTCAACCATTGTACATTCCTACCTTCTTTAAAAAAAAGAAGGCTAAACTTGATTTACTTCACTTATCCTTTGAGACTTTTAGTGATAAAAGTATCGTAAAAATTGACAATAAGCTACTGCATCATCATCATCATCATCCTTTAACGTCCATTTTCCATGCTGGCATGGGTTGGACGGCTTGACCAGGAGCTGGCAAGCCCAGAGAGCTGCACCAGGTTTCTATTCTGATCTAGCTTGGTTTCTACAGCTGGATGCCCTTCCTATTGCCAACCACATTTACAGTATGTGCTGGGTGCTTTTAACATGCCACCGGCACCAGACTCTCGATGCCAGCGCTTCCCGTACAACCTAGCAGAGACAATTGAGAATCGTACCCTGCCTCGCACAACCAGAGTGGGAACTCGCTTCCCATACAATACAGCAGAGAGACAATTGAGAATCGTATTTTGCCTCATACAACATAGTGTAGACTCGCTTCCCATACAACCTAGCAGGGACAGTTGAGAATCGTTATTTTGCCTCGTACAGCCTAGGGTAATCTCAAGCTAGTTCTACAGGAACTAAAAAGCAATGAAAATATTGTAGTTTGTAAAAATGTGAAGAACAACCTGCTCATTATTATGAATATATTATTAAAATAAATAATAGGTACAGGCATGGCTGTGTAGTTTTGAGTTCAGTCCCACAGCACAGCACCTTGGGCAGGCCAATGCCTTGTGAGTAAATATTGAAGCCTGTCATATATATTCAAGGGTGGACCAAAAGTCCCGCACCGAAACATTTGACATTCTATTTATATAATACATTATTGCTATTATTATTCATTTTGTTCATTATGTACAAGTACGTCTGTATTCATCATTATTTTATTCAATTTTAGAAAGATTGAAGCACCCTGTGTGTGTGTGTGTGTATATATATAGAATATACACATGTATATTAATGTGTGGGTGTCTTTATGTCTGTTTGTTTACATACCCGTAACTTAGCAATTCGGCAAAAGAAACCAATAAAACAAACACCAGACTTATTTAAGTACTAGGTTGATCTGTTTGATTAAAACCCTTGAAGGTGGTGCCCCAGCATGACCACAGTCCAATGGCTGAAACAAGTAAAAGATAATATACTTCACAATAACAATAACAAATATTACCTTGCTTGGAAGGTTGGTGAGAGGAAAGGTATCTAATCTTAGAAAATCTACCTCACCACATTCTGTTGCAAGCGTGCAAAAGTGGACATTATAACGATGATGATGATACCCTAAAGACACAAACTATTAATATAATTTTGAATACCCTCTACACACATCATAAAATAAAACCACCTACTAAACCAAGAAACCTCATGAAAACAATTCTGTTGGTCCTGTGCAACTGAAGTTCTCTTGAACCTCCCTGGTATGAGTCAGACAAATATATTACAGAGGCATTTGTTTTACATTTGAATGCCTCGCTCGATGCTAACAATTACCTGTTTTCCAAGTCAGAGTTCTCTTATTCCACACAGCTTTGAGGGCACAAAACAAGCACTTAGTTTATTGACTGAAGTACCAGCAAGAACACTGTGCAAGTATCGTGACTTTAGCATAAGTAAACAGCAGATATAAACAAACATGTGCATGCATGTGCGTGTGTACGTAATACCTAGGCTTCATTTTCAGATTCTCTCTACCAAATCCACTTATAAGACTTTGGTCGACTCAGCACTGTAGTAGTAAACATTTACATAAGCACTGCATAGTTGGACTGAACCCAAAACCACGTGGTTGGGAAGCAAACTTCTCCAACCTCACAGCCATGCTACACTAGTACAACACATGTAGCACGCACTAAAAATACACTCACACATATGTTCATCATCATTTAGCATCCGTTTTCCATGCTGGCATGGGTTTGACTGGACAATGGTAAGCCAGGGAGCTGCACCAGTCACCAGTCCGTTTTGGCTTGGTTTCTACAATTGGATGCCCTTTCTAACACCAACCACTCCGGAGAGTGTACCAGGTGTTTTTAACGTGTCACCAGCATGTTTAGTACAAAATGAATGAATCTGTTATTAAAAGACTCAATAAAACAGAGCACAGCATAGTTGGAATATATTACAATTCTAGAAAAAAGAAAGAAAAAAAACCTCCTTATTAACATGAAACTATAAACTAGCAGACTGCAGAATTTACATCAAACAACTAACGTCACATGCATTGTCCAGACTAGGGATAGTCTCTTTGTTAGTTTTTTTACTACTCGTGATATAGCTGGTTCATTAAGTTTCAACCAGAGTATACATAGCTTGACTGATCCAGAGACCGTATTCATGCCTACTAGTTAACCCTTTCAATACTAACCTACCAAAAACTGCCCTTGGTCTATGGTGCAAACTTTTAGTTTTAACACTTTAGTATTCAGATTACTCTGTCAAATATAATGCTTTATTTATCACATTGTTTTGAATGAATCATGCATTATTTCATAACTAAGATTTCAAAGATGTGATTGTTTATTTTTAGAATGACGTTGTAGAGTAAGTGTAAGAGGCCAGATCTGGCTGGTTTGAACATAAAATCTGGTAGAATATCTTGATTGGTTTAAATGCTAAAGGGTTAAAGCAATCTAAAATAAACCCTTCCATCAAACTTTGACATTAATCTATGTTCCAAACACTAGATTAATAATGACAAATTTATATTATTAAATTCTTCATTATTTTCAAAATTAATTGAATGAAAATAGTGTATTTCAACAGAAATATGGTTGCGATTGTGTTAGTCACAAACCCTCCATCAAATTTTTATGTTAATATATGTTCTAAGTTTAATAATCCTTTCTATACTGGGCACGAAGGCCCGAAATTTTGGGGGAGGGGAGTAGTCGATTTTATCGAGCCCAGTTAGTAACTGGTACTCACTTTATCGACCCCAGAAGGATGAAAGGCAAAGTCGACCCTGGAGGCATTTGAACTCAGAATGTAAAGTCGGAAAAATTGCCGCTAAGCATTTCTCCCGGCGCGATAACGATTCTGCCAGC
>JAOPUL010003896.1:2161563-2186256 GCA_027564515.1 Octopus rubescens | reverse complement strand
GTGTGTGTGTGTGTGTGTGTGTGTGTGTGTGTGTGTGTGTGTGTGTGTGTGTGTGTGTGTGTGTGTGTGTGACGTATGCATGTTGTCTTTTTCACTTTTTAATTTTGATTTAACTTTGACTGGCCACCTGCTTGTGAAGGAAAACTTCTTGTTTTGTTCATCATCCTTTAAATCATAAGAAGGTCTTCCAGATTTTTATTGTCCCACATATTGTAATCATTTTTAGCATATTAACTACGATGCTGCATTCTCTCCCCAAGAACCCAAGTTCAGCCAAACTTTGCCCCAGGCAGGTTGGTACATGTTCTGTTGCTCCAATAATAATAAGTATGAAACTGAAAATGTACGAGATGCATTCCAGAAATTTTGAGACGTTTTTAGGAGAGGCAGTTATATCTGTCTTAGATTATTGTAATTTTAGCATATCATTACTATACATCTAGCGAAGGCGTGTGGCTTAGTGGTAAGGGTATTTGGCTCATGATCATAAGGTCGTGAGTTTGGTTCCCGGCTGCGCGTTGTGTCCTCGAGCAAAACACTTTATTCCACTCAGCTGGCACAAAAATGAATTGTACCTGTAATTCAAAGGTGCCAGCCTTGTCACATTCTGTGTCATGCTGAATCTCCCTGAGAACTATGTTAAGGGTATCTGTGTTTGTGGAATGCTCAGTCACTTGCATGTTAATTTCACGAGCAGGCAGTTCCTTTGATTGAATCAACAGGAACACTCGTCATTGTAACTGACATAATGTCTCCACTATACATCCAGTAAGCTGACATGCTAACTTGTGTTATTCCAGATTGAAGGATATGGCTGTAACAGCACTTTGGACACACCCAACTAAACACTTCTTGTCACAGCTGACTAGTTTCTAGAATGTAGTTGGGATATTTGGAAGCTCACTCTACAATAAAGTTTTGTGTTAAACTGGACAAAATACTACAGAAACTTATGAAATGCTCCAGACTGCTTAAGGATTAACTTTTTTGCTGGTAGAAGAGGTTCAATGATGGCAGAGAGGAGATGAGAGAGGTTAAGAAGTGTAGGAGGGAGAGGGATATCAAAACATCAGAACTGGTTAAGAAAATTCACAATTTTCTAGATGAAGACTGTTGTGTAAAGATAATAAGCATACAGTTTGGAGTTGGTGTGGCAATTGTACATTATTCATGAAGATCTGAACTATTATTACTATGAATTATTCATGAAGATCTGAGCATGTGTGCAAAATTTGTTCCTAGGATGCTCAGTGACAAGCATCCTGGTAACCAACTACTTGACAGAGATAGGCATCAACACTGTTCCTCACCACAGTCCAGACCTTGCTCCCTGTGACTTTTGGTTTCCCCAAGTTGAAGGAGAACCTCAGAGGAAGTCGTTTTGAAGATGAATGAGGCTATGTTGAGGGTCCTGAACACCTTCAATTTGGAGGACTTCCATGGGGTCTTCTGGAGCACTACAACAAGTGCATTGAAGTCAGAGGATCCTACATAGAAGGAGATTAGAGTTTTGTACTTGTTTGTAATTAAGAAATGTATCTCCTGAAAAAGTCTGAGACCTTCTGGAATCAACCTTGTATCTTGGGTACAGGATTTGCAAACTTTTTATCAATGGCCTGAGTAAAGGCATGTGGCTTAGTGGTTAGAAATGCTACAGACTGCTTATGGATTAACTCTTTTGCTGGTAGAAGAAGTTCAATGATGGCAGAGAGGAGATGAGAGATGATAAGAAGTGTGTGAGTGAGAGGGAGGTCAGAACATCAGAACTGGTTCAATTCCTGGCAGTGCATTGTGTCTTTGAGCAAGACACTTTATTTTATGTTACTCTAGGCCACTCAGCTGGCAAAAATGAATTGTACCTGTAATTTAAAGGGCCAGCCTTGTCACATTCTGTGTCATGCCAAATCTCCCTGAGAATTACTTTGAGGGTATGTGTGTTTGTGGAGTGCTCAGCCACTTGCATGTTAACTTCACAAGCAGGCTGTTCCGTTTGTCGGATCAACAGGAATCCCCATCATCGTAACCAACAGAGTGCCAGTTTGTGTGTGTCTGTTTGTATATATTTATGTTCTCTTGTGTTTTTAATTATCTGAAGTCTTCCTGTAAGGAAGAAGATACAAAGCTTCGTCATTAGAATGTAGATAACAAAAACAAATTCACATTTTGAACTTGAGAAAAGTCTTGCATACTTTTACTCTTCCACTTACAGATTGTATTTGTAATGTATATCTTAACTGGTTGATTTCTTTTTCTGAAAACCTTAGCTTTTCCAGATTGTTACTTAAGCATTTTCTCACAAAACCAAGTGCACCAATTATTATTAATCTGGGTCTATGTATGTTTGTGTGTATGTATGCATATATATATATATATATATGTGTGTGTGTGCACGTATATATGTATGTGTGTATATATTTATGTTTCTATGTATGTAATTACGTGCGTGCACATGTACATGTATATATGTATACGTGTATTTCCGCCATTATTCATCATGTAGGCACACGTGCTCCACGGATTTGTTTCCATCCTCTCCGGATTTCTTTCCTCTCCTCTTTCCGATGAAGAGTCATGCTTGAAACATAAACCTACTTTTTTCCCATCATATACTGAGCACGAATCCAATACATTCTATATGTACGTCCTCTTGACTGTTGTTGTTTTAATTTTAATTGTCCATTACCTATATGTGTATATGTTTGTATTGTGTTGAGCAAAAGTTTTGCAATATTTTGGTAACTTATTTGCTTTATTCGTCAAGTTACGACAAAAGCAGCCTAGCATTCAAAATAGAGGCCATCGTGTTGCACCATCTGAAGCCACCCCTCTGTCAGTTCTTTGATCTCATGTTGACACCAACCTGTACTTCAAACAGCTGTAATGGATGTATACCATTGTCCGGCAAAAATACCCAGCATTGGTTAACAGAAAGCGAGATCTGCAGCAAGACAACGTAAGACCTCATACTGCAGACCAGGCGGCGCATTGTGTTCTTGAGCAAAACACTTCATTTCACATTGCACCAGTCCCCCTTTCGATCATGGGGGAATGTTGGCCTGCTCGCCTAGCCAGGCTAAAACGATGTAAAGCACATTGTGACCAGCGATGTGTAACAACATCTGATAGACTGGTTGGTCATGTGATCATATGATGTGTGTGTATATATATATGTGTATATATATATGTACATGTCCTGGATATGACTTTAAACTGCATCTGGTAGTGAGGCCCTGATATGGGAGTTCCAGGGCTTTGAGAGGTGTGGAACAACCTCTTAGCCACTATTGTTCCCAGGTCTACTCTGACTAGGAGTAATAGTAGCACTTGTTAGGGTCCCAGCTATAGCTCATTTAACATGTGAACCACTGGTCCTCATTAGATCTTCCTTCTAGGAGAAGGTAAGCTATAAAAAACATCCAAAATTGTAGTTGGTTTCTGATCATCTCAACCTCTGTTGTGCCACTAGTGTTATAGCTGTGCAACTCTTTGTCCACTCAAAACAAATTCACGCACAGGAACTTCTTGGACTCTTGGACTATTTGCATGGATTTAGTGAGTTTAGGAAGTGGTCTTATTCGGTCACAAGTTGACTTCCACAGTATATATCATCATCATCATCATCATATATATATATATATTGGTGACACGTTAAAAACATCAGTGCTGGTGACACGTTAAAACATTCGTGCTGTCGTCACATTAAAAACATCCATGCCGGGGACGTGTTTACAACACCCATGCCAGGGACATGTTAACAACACCCATGCCAGTGACACGTTAAAGGCACCCGGTACACTCCCTGGAGTGGTTGGTGTTAGGAAGAGCATCCAGCTGTAGAAACCAAGACAAAACGGACTGGAGTCTGGTGCAGCTCCTCAGCTTGCCAGTCTCCAGTCAAATCATCTAATCAATGCCAGCATGGAAAACGGACGCTAAATGGTGATGAGGATATATATATATATATATATATATATTGAGAGAAAGAAAGTTCGTCACGAAAAGTTTTGGATTTTTGAGAACTTCCGAAAAGTTTTTCTTCATTTCGCCGCCGACTCCTGCACGAGGATTACGTCTGATTTACAACGGTTTTCTCTTACACCACCAGCGGCTGAACGCTTGTTTTTCACCACCTCGCTTCATTTCTGACTGGGACTCAATCCGACTAGAATTACCTGGATCTCATTATTTCTATGGCTGTTTGCGCCTATAAATTTTTAAGGTTTTAATCTAATATTGCGTTGTTTGAAGCTTGTTTCATTTAATATTTATATAATAATAAAAATAATAATAATAATAAATGATAAATCCTCCCTAAACTTAGTAAGCAAGCACTACCCTAACAACTATAAATTCCACTAAATTTTTAATAGACTTTTAACCTAAAAGTCAGTTATAGCTGCACACACAATTTCACCGCTTCTTTAGGTAGAATTAATAGGAAAAATCTAGACCTCCACCTCTACAAATGATCCCTGACCTCAATGGAAGTACATGCCCTCTAAATAGTAAAAACCTTCAAAGAAATGTCATTTACTTTGCTGAAGTCTCAACTAACAACAACAGCAACGATACAAAGTGCTGCATAGACCTCCCTGAGAACACTTTTAAATCAGCATATATACACTTTCAGGCATGAGGGAAAAAACTCTGCAACTCTTTCGAATTATATTTAGAGTTTTAAAAACAAAAGAACCAACTACAGCATTAAATGGTCCATTATAGAATCTCTTCCAGCTCATTTTAATGGTAACAAGTGCCAGCTCACTCAAACCCTCAGACTGTTAAATTCCAAATCAGAGTTGATTTCCTCATATGCCCCCACTCCCCTCTCAAGAAAATCCCTTCTACGATTCTTCAAGCTGCCAACTGGATAATACTCAGCATGCTCCTAATCATCCCTGGCAATGTTCAAACGTTTGTCCGTTGCCTCATTAATAAACTGTTCTCTGCACTAATGCTATATATATATAATCTTTACAGGCATCCACCTTTACACATTGAAAATACACTCATTACCTCAAAGATTTTAGTTTGGAAACCACTCTCTCTTCTTCCCAATGCAGTTTGTACAACACAGTTTTGGACACCAATGCACTCACAGTTCATTAGTTTGGAAAATCGTACACCACTTTCTACTGGACTTTATATTTCGACTTATACAAAAACCTATACCAGAGAAACAATCACCAACCCATCTGACAAAAAGATACACTTTATCGTTATACCTTAATTTATCAATTTTAAAAAATTTCTTATGTGTACTTCAACTCCCTTCCTTCACATATCAATTTTCTGCATCCCTTTATTTATATATATGTGTGTATATGACAGCATATATTTATATATATATATATATATATTGAAGGAAAATAAGGATGAAATAAATCCAGGTGAATACCTCTATAAGCACACTTTTGAAATCGAACTCAGCTAACTAAATAGTTCAGTTAAGGTAACAGTAATCTATATGGTTTGTTGTTTAATTCCTGAGACATTACCAGTTTGTAAATGCGATGGTCGAATACCAATTAAATCATGTATATTAATCACAGAATATATTAGAAAATCCACAAAGGATGATGCATTAACGATTTAATTAGTTATGTAAATCAGAGATAATGCATCATCATTCTTTGTGTTTTCTCCGTGTATATATATATATTCAGGGTGGTGTTCAGGATAAATTTGACAGTGTGCACAAAAGGAAAAAAAACCCACAGTATCCCATCCCAAAATAAAAGTATTTTAAGAAAATCAAAAAATATCGATTAGATTATGACTGGGCGATAACAGTTTACTCATAGTAGGCATTCTTAGCTTCAAGATGGCCTCAGAACCTAGCACATGCGTTCTTTACTGTATCCCTGAAAATATCTTTGAACATCTTGATCTTGGCCACTAGCTCGGCTTTGGTGTTGCAGGCAGAGCAGTTGGTATCTTTCTCAACTGCACCGCACACATAGTAATTCATGAGATTACAATTGAGGGAATTAGGAGACCAGAAATTGGGGATGGTAAAGTTGTAGAAATTCTCCAACAACCACTTCTGACACTTTCTGGAGGTTTGGCAAGGTGCTGAATCCTGCTGCCACTCACATGGCCTTCCAGCAGCAACCTCTCCAGCAAGGGATTGACTACAGTCTCCAATAGCTTCGCATAGCCGTCTGAATTGAGTTTAAAGTCCTATTCAAAGATGTGGGGATGAATTCCAGTGTGCTGATACAGAATGCTTGCTGTGTCCTTACCTGCTGGCCACAGTTTTGTAGTTTCTGTTGCGGCTGTCCATGTCATGCTTATAGCCTTTACATTGTTCAGAGTATTGAGCAGGAGTCAAGATGTCGGTATTGTGATACCTGGCACGGATCATCATCATACAAGTAACTCTTTTCTGATATTTAGATCGCTTCAAGTCCTCCATATCAGTTAACTTTTTCTCGACTACAACTTTAATTTTTATACTCTCCAACACCGTTGACCAGTACATCAAGCTGCTCCTGAAATAGGGAGACATAAAAAAATTGTCAAATTCAGCCCGAATACCCTGTACATATATATATTATATATGAGGTCTGCTCAAAATGTATCTGACTTTATTTTTTCCCGCTAAGCAAAATCCCTTGGGTGGGAGGTGATGTCACCCTTCCTGCACACGCCAGTAGGCTGCGTCAGATCCCGGCTGTTACGCCTCGAGTACAGACGTGTAGTTCACATGCAGCAGTTTTTCGATTTCACACAAGATGATCGAACTCATTGAGCAGAGACCATAAACCCATGTCTTATCACCAGTGATGATGGTCTTCATGAAGTCTGGGTAGTGGTTTGCACAGTCCAGCATGTCTTGAGCGATTTCCATGTGGAGTTGCTTCTGCTGCTCTGCCAGCATTTTCGGGACGAATTTCACTGACACTCTCCGCATGCACAAATCCTCCATTAAAATGGAATGTACTGATCCTGTGATTTATCCCACTTTGTGAACAATATTCTGGATTGTTACACGATGGTCTTCCATGACTATTCACTGAACTTTCTCAATCAGCTTCTCGTTTCCACTTGTGGATGGCCTGCCTTGATCTCCACTGAGGTGCGGCCATGTTTGAAGCAGTTGTAGCACTCCTTGATCTGAGTTTTGCCCATGGCCTGCTGAATCTTCTGGACAGTTTGAGCTTGAGTATCATCAAGCTTTTGACAAAACTTGATGAGAAATTACGATAAACACAAATATTCATATTCTACCTGTTAATTAATAGCCACTGAACTGGATATATATATATAAAGGATATTTCCGAATTCAGCTATTTCTTGTTTATGGTCAACCATAAGATTGTCATCATTATTATGTAGCTTCAGGTCAATTCCAATCAAGCTTAACCTAAGACCAAAAATATTCCAGTTGTGACCACTCCATTTTTTTACATTTAATGAGGACTACCTTATCTAATGTGTTTTGCTCTTATTGAAAACAAATTTGAGGGAGATTTGGCAACTATTTCTAACAAGTTGATGCAGAAAATCCCTTGTAGTTTTGTTAGAGATGAAAATTGAATCAATTTTCTCATTTACACAGACTGTAATTAAAAATGAAGTCATATTGACACGGAGCCATTGGAATAAAATCACTATCACAGGAGAAAATAGAAGACGTTGAAAAAGAAGTAATCCCAAAGTTACATAATTTATTAACAGAAGAGATAAAAATCAAAATAGAAGTTATGGATATGGAATGTCTGAACCTATTATTTAAGAAAAATATATTGGATATTTCCAAACTTGTTCAATTTAATTAAATTCAGCAATTTGGATGAAAATGAGAAAATGTGGGCATGTTAAATTACTTTATTTTGATATTGTAATTAATGAACAATTACATCATTTGTCACATGTTTCCTATTGAGCCAATTACTGGTTCATTGCAATTCTGGTAGCGAGAGTGTCTGTAACTCAGTGCAGAATAAATACAGCAAGGGACTTTTCTCAAAGAGCACTGTTTTTTCTCTCACTGATAAACATTAGCTAAGGTTACACACATAGTTAAATTTGCCCTGTTTATATATCTGGTACATGTTACATATATTATATCATACCTTGATACTGTGTGGACTGAGATCCCCATCGACAGGCTGCTGATATTAAAATCAAGTGTTAAACACTTACAGTATGCAAATGAGTAACTCCAGTTCTTTGTCGATACTGGATTTGTTGAGTATATAAACAGATTGGCTGCTTGCTTCTCTGGGAGTAGTCAAATTAATGTAGACACATCTGATGAGACCCCACAATGTTTTGAAAATTGATTAAGGCTGTCCATCATGTTTTTCAATCTATAGAGAAATAGTTACATCCGCCCTGTTTATATATCTACAAATATGTTACACATACGCACATATATATTATATACACACATGAGCTTCTGCTCATTTTCTATCTACCAAATTCCACTCACAAAATTTAGGTCAACTTGTGATAATAGTAGAAGATATTTCCCAAAGTGCTATGTAATGGAACCAAACCCAGAACCACACGGTTGCTAAGCAAACCTCTTCATCACACAACCATACCTCATAAAATAAGGCAATCTTCACCCATAATTCAATGTCATGCATCATTGTATGGAGGATATGACCATTGAAGTAATGTATAGTGTGTGGAAGTATTTAGATTTTGAAATTAGTAAAGATGAAAATAAAAAGATCAAGTAATTAAAAGGAGAGCAATTAGGGATAACAGAAAATAGGAAACAGAAGTTTGGTCTTAAGATGGTGTCTGAGTAGATTGGCAAAGATTTCAAGTGAGAAACATACTTCTGCCATTTTCCCTAATACAAGCTCTGTACATTTACCATTGGGTAGAAATGCTGATTTTGAAAACAAAATGTGTCCCACTTATTCAAAGATGCTAGCTCTTAAAGAATACAGAGGGTACTTAAATCTCTAATGGAAACTACGTTGAAAGCCCTAGTACCAACTTTGTATAAAGTGGTGGATCCATTTAAAGCAAAGGCCTTGGAAAACAATATTACAGAACTTCATAAATGGATCATAGAACACAGGAATTTGTGATTGTTGAAAAAGAAACAAATGTATATTTTATGAACAAATGGTAGAAATATTGACTTTGGTAGATCAGGAACAGGTAAACTGTCAAGGAATACTGAAACTCTGAATAAACAAGGATAAGTTTGTTGAGAGGAGACTTTCTATTCCTATCACAGACATCTTCTCTAGTACCATTGGTATGCTAAAATGCATTCAGCTCCTGCTGTAGAACCATTGCAGATAGGAAGAGTTTCCAGCTATTAAAACTATGTGCAAAACATATACATAAAAAAGATTGGTGGTGATAAAAGACCAAGATGGGTGTCAAAACCTATACAAACAATATAAGCATAGCAAATGAATTTAAAATGTTAACGAATATAATTAATACTGCAATGTATGAGAGAGTAATGTTGCCTCTAAGAATTTTTAATAAATTGATAAATACTTAGAATTTAAGCTAGTGCTCTCCAAAAGGGGTTAGTTAGTCACCATTAATCAACTGACCATGCATCAGCATATTAAAAAAACATTATCATTAGGATTAAGGTGGCGAGCTGGCAGAATTGTTAGCACACTGGACAAAATGCTCAGCAGCATCTTTACGTTCTGAGTTCAAATACTGCCATGGTCAACTTTGCTTTTCATCCTTTTGGGGTCGATAAAATAAGTACCAGTCAAGTACTAGGGTCAATGTAATCGACTTCCCCTGCCCCTCAAAAACTGATGGCTTCATGCCAAAATTTGAAACCATTATTAGTATTAGGATGCATTAACATAATCTTTTGAATGAATGTCCAACAAAACACCTCGTGGTGCTTGTTTCTGCTCTTTACGTTTTGATTTCAAATCCTATTAAGGTCAAACTGCCTTTCATCCCACTAGGGTCAATAAAATAAAGTACCAGTTAATAGTTTTTCAATTAATTCACCTGATCTTCCCCCTACATTTGAAACATTATTATCAATTAAGATATCATCTTTTAAGACCCATCACTCTTCTAATAGTAGTATTATTCACTCGGGTACTGTAAATGATACCATTTATACCCCTACACTTCACATTGTATCCCTATTATTGTCCCTTATCACCTCCTCCTCCTCCTCTTATTTCCTTCACTTCCCTTCCCCTAAACTAATATGCATTGTGTCCACCTCAATCCCCATCATCTCTAATCATGTCGCAATCTTTTCACTGTAGGGCATTTACCTACCCACCCACCTTTTGTTCCTTCATCTTCATTCTCTCTCTCACACATTCACCTTGAACATTTAGGGCATGCCCTCACCATCTCTCTTTCCAGCTATGAATGCCATGTTTCTCTTCTTCAGCAAGATATCTGTTCCTATCATACTTTCACCTCCTTCAATACTACATGTTACTCAGTTGAGGGGGTCTTGTCTTGCAAGTACATGCTGACTTCACTATGATAAAAGCATCCAATACACTCTGTAAAATGGTTGGTGTTAGGAAGAGTATCCAGCTGTAGAAACCAAGGCAAAGCAGATATTGGAACTTGGTGCAGCTATCTGGCTCATCAGCTCTTGAACTAACCTATGCCAGTATGGAAAAAGGGCTGTTAAATGATGATGATAGCAATAATTTCTCTGATTAAACTTCAGCTCTCCAATTTTTCTTTTCATTCTTTGAAGTGAAACAAAAAACAATCCATTTATCACCCCTTCTTTAGTAAAAAAAGAAGAAAAGATTTTCATACAAATAGGGTTGGACAGAACATATTTAAAGTATACAGTTTGGTGCATTCAAGTCCCTTTCACATTGGGTGTCATGTCTGTACAGTTGATGCAAATAAATAATAAATACTGGAAAGGGTTTACTTTAAAACACTTGGCTCTCATTTACAAATTAAGAAGCAATCAAGCTAATAATTTCATTATCAAGAAAAATCATTACTCTCATTAATGTGTTAGGAGATTACTGTTATTTCATTTATTAAATCACTTTAATTGGTCAAAGATGATAATCAAAGAATATATTCCATCAAAAATCATGGTCATAATGATTAAAAGTTTTTTGTTTTCATTTTAACTATTACAAAGTTTTAATTTTGGGAGAGAAAAAAACAAACCTTTTCATGATTTTATATTTAAGAAGTTTCCTTTGCAATTATGTGGTTCCATGTTCAGTTGCAATGCACATAACCTTGGGCAAGTATCCTCCACTACAGTACTAAACCAACCAATGCCTTGTAAGTGAATTTCTAAACAAAAACTGTATAGAAACCCATTGTTTTATATGTGTGTGTGTTGTCTCTCACTACTTGACAACTGATGTTGAATTGTGTCCATCATAACTTAGCAGTTCAGCAAAAAGAAACCAGCAGAATAAGTACTTGGGTCAATTTTATTGACTAAACCCTTCAAAGTAGTGCCCCAGTATAGCCAGAATCCAATGAATGAAACAAGTAAAAGAAAAAAAGGATATATATATATAATTCTCCATGACTGATACCAACCTCCTGAAGTTGACTTATGGTATGGAGGCTGTTCGGTGTTTATATTAGTATGGAGGCCTGCAGTGTGTCCTGGTTGTCTGGTGGCATAGAGGTTTGTATAGAACTCTTCACACCTTGTATAGAGGCTTGTATAGAACTCTTCACACCTTGCAACGATTCTGTCTAGGTCACAGATGGGAGTGCCATCTTTTTCTTTGAGAGAAGCAATGTTGTTTATACCAAGACATTGCTTTTTCTTGATGGATTTAATACCTCTGTTTTCTTTCAGGGCTTTCAGTATCTGCTGCTCATTAAAGTCTGAGATTTCTTGTGTGATCCTGTGTCATATGGTCTTACATAGCTCAGTGTATTCGATGTGCTGTATGTTTGTTCCGCCTCTCTTCATCTGCCACTGTTTTGTAAGTGTAGAGAGTTTCTCTGGTTTCGATGGCTTGTCTAGTCCAGCTGTTTCCAGTGTGGCTTGGCTGATCTCTGATATCACTCTGTCATAATCTGTGTTTGGATCTTCTGATGTTGCTAACACCTCGAATCTATTGGATAGCAGCAGTTGATACTCTGGTGATTTCCCTGCTAGGCACATGATGTTGGGCTTCTTTTGTCGTTTAATGTATCAAGTTAGTCTCAATATGCATCTTGGCAAGACCAAAGTGATGTTGAACCAGTATACCACCAAAGCACCAATCATATTAGATGGAAAGACAATTGAAGAAGTTGAAAGCTACATATCTACCTTGGAAAGATTACAAAGGATGGTGATCTACTCCCAGAGATAAAGAGGATAGCACTGGGATAGGCAGCTTTTGGAAAGGTGGAAAACATCATGAAAAACCGAAAAGCAAGTATGACAACCAAAAGAAAGGTTTTCAATACCTGTGATCATGTATGGTAGTGATACATGGGCTCTCACATCAAGCCAAAGTGAACTTCAGGTGGTGGCGCAGAGAAAAATGGAGAGGATCATGCTGCGGGACAGAATGATAAACACCTGGATCAGCCAACAAACAGGGGTCACTGATATCAATGTGGCCAGACAGCAAGATAGCAGTGAACACCTCATGAACAAAGAAGACCAAGGACAAGATGGAGGGATGACCTGATACACCGTATGGATCCCAATTGGCAGTGGATAGCTTGAGACAGATATAGATGGTTGAAGAGGGATTCCTCACTGAGTGATAATAAACCCAAAGGAAAAAAAAATGGATGTTGTATTAGAACACAAAATACTGTGTTATTTACCATGAGAGAACCTCTCAAATGGACTTATGGTGCATAAAAGCACTTGTGTTTATACCACTAGTGGGAGATAATCATCCACTGTTGCTGTCGGGACTGCTAGATTGCATAATTTTGGCCTTCCTTTGCCTTGTCATTGGCAGACACCCAAAGCTAGAAATAGCAGTGATTCCTCCATCAGTATTATACATAGAATCTCAAAGTCTATTCAGGCACTGGTGTCACAAATAGCCAGTGGGCTTATTAGAAAATAATTTATAGTGACAGAATGCTCTTATTAAACATATCATGGTGATAAATAATCTCAACAATGTAGATATAATTGTGGTCATATAAAATATAATGTTATAAGGTTGTTATCACACATTGTTATACAGGGGGTGGCACCCCCCTCTCCGTTAGCTTTATGAAGACACCATTACCAACAGCCTAACTTCATAAGTGCCACATCAATGATCATGTAAAGAAAAGGGAGGTTTTTGGCATAGTTTACATAGCAATTGGTGTGGCACCATTGAAGATAGACAGGTGGTGTCTTCATGTAGTGAATGGAGGAGGTTTCTGACTGCACCCTGGGTCTTCTTTGCTCTGTCAATACCATTTATGGTTATATAAGACTTTTTTTTTTTCATGAAATAAATTCTGACAATTGAGATAAATACAGAGCAGCAACATGTAAGACAATTTTTGTTTCTCAAATTCATTTTTCCTTCTTTTTTATTAGTATTCCTACAAATTTGATGAAGATATTTTAAAAATATCAATATTCATAAAATGATTAGATTTACTAACAAGAACAAAGAAAACGATCTTATCTTTATCAAATATGTTTTAATTATTGAAGTGTGGCAATGCTGGGGCACCAGATTGAAAGATATACTCAAACAAATCGACACCAATACTTCATTTTTTCAGTCTCTTTTGCTGGACTGCTACATTAGGGGAAATATAAATAAACCAACAGCAGTTATCAAATGGTGGGTGATGGAGCATAAGCACAAAGACACACAAACAATCTATATATATATATATATAAACACACACACACACAATGGGCTTCTACACAGTTTATGTCCGCTAAATTCATTCACAACCCCCCCCCCAAAAAAAAACGCCTTCCCAATGTATCAATATTGATATGAATTTGATAGTTTCTCATGTCAAATACACTTAATGGATATTCAAAATGTGGGGTCATAATAGGGTCAAGAAAAATGAGGGTCATACATGCAGTGCTTGTTGCACTGTATGTATTATGACCCCATATTTTGATATAGTTACTGTTCTGTATGAATGGCAACATGTTCAGTGAAGTGACCTTTTTCAGAGAATGATTTACCACAGATATCACAGTGGTGTAAGATTAGTCCTGTATGAATGCGTTTATGTCTAGTTAAGTGTCCAGTTTCAGAAAATGATTTGCCGCAGATATCGCAGTGATATGGTTTCTCTCCTGTATGAATGCGTTTGTGAGTAGTTAAGGCATGTCCATGAGAGAATGACTTACTACAGATATCACACTGATATGGTTTCTCACCTGTATGAATGCGGATATGTCTTGTTAAGACTCCATTTTCAGAAAATGATTTACCACATATATCGCATTTATGGGGTTTGTCTCCGGTATGAATACGTTCATGCCTAGATAAATGACCAGTGTCAGAGAATGATTTACCACAGATGTCACAGGGATATGGTTTCTCTCCTGTATGACTGCGTTTGTGAATAGTTAAGTTATGATTCTCAGAGAATGATCTAAAACAGATATCACAATGATATGGTTTATCACCTGTATGAATGCGGATATGTCTTTTTAAGGAACTATTTTCAGTGAATGATTTATCACAAATATCACAGAAATATAGTTTTCCTCCTGTATGAATGTATTTATGTTTAGTTAAGTGAACACTTTGAGAGAATGATTTGTCACAGATGTCACAACAATATGGTTTTTCTCCTGTATGAATACGTTGGTGAGTAACTAGGTTATCTTTTTGAGAAAATGATTTACTACAGATATCGCAGTGATATGGTTTTTCTCCTGTATGAATACGTTTATGTCTAGTTAAGGTACCGTTCTCAGCGAATGATTTATCACAAATATCACAGAAATACGGCTTTTCCCCTGTATGAATGCGTGTGTGTTTAGTTAAGTGAACACTTTGAGAGAATGACTTATCACAGATGTCACAGTGATATGGTTTTTCTCCTGTATGAATACGTTGGTGAGTAGTTAAGTAGTCTTTTTGTGAGAATGATTTATCACAGATGTCGCAGTGATATGGCTTCTCTCCTGTATGAATAGATTTATGTTTAGTGAGTTTGCTATTTTGAGAGAATGATTTACCACAGATATCACAGTGATATTTTTTCCCACTCTCATTCTTTACATCAACAGGAAAGTCAATATTTTTAGTTTCTGTTTCACATTTAACCTTGATCTCACTTAAAACATTTTCCATGATTTTTTCTTTTTGTATCACAATATACACAAGTTTTCTCACTTTTGCTTTTGTATTTTATTCATCATCACCATCATCCTTTAACATCTGTTTTCCATGCTGGCATGGGTTGGACGGTTTGACTGGAGCTAGCAAGCCGGAGGGCTGTACCAGGTTCCAGTCTGATTAGACTTGGTTTCTATGGCTGGATACCTTTCCTAACGCCAACCACTTTACAGTGTGGGCTGGGTGCTTTAACGTACCACTGGCACAGGACTCTTGGTGCGAGTGCTTTTTATGTGGTGCCATCACAAGTACTTTTTATGTGGCACAGATACAGATATATATATACATACAGCATTATCAGCACCAAGCAGTGTTTAGACATAAGAAAACTTTAGGTTAGTTAAAATATGTTTATTCTTAACAACAATTACTCCCACTATATTTCCATCAAATGTGATCTTTGTTGATATCTGAAGAGGTTGCAAAGTCCTTTGTAATCCGAGTTCAATTATAATGCAAAATCAGTTTGTAACTTTTAAGGCAGTGAAGAAGACAAATATTCATCTCCCTTCTAAAGAAATATTTATCACGAATTTACCATACATCTATATAAACAGAATTTTATCCATTCCATGTAACATTTTCAATTAAGTCTTGAAAAGATGATAAACATTGGTGATGTATCTGATGTAAATAATTCTTTGCTGTTTCTGATATTCTGAAATAATAGAGAAACAAGAATGTAAGATTTAGAGGATACTTAAGAAGTAGAGATACAACAATGAAAATCTTACAACATTTTTATAATGAATAATTATAGATGTAAACACTCGAATGAAATAAAAGAACTTATCCATCCAATGTTTCTATCTATCTTTAAAAGGTATATATATATATATATATATATATATTATGACAGAGTAAACGCTGCCACCATTGTAATGATAAACCTAAAATATTGAAAAACATTAATGTGTCAATGACAAAGAAACGAGGAAGGTGGTCATGGGATGTGCTAGAAACAGCAGCCAAATCTTCTTTTTCATCTGAAAATATTTACGAAATTTTTATTTTATCAAAAAAGCTTCTCCCATGGTTTTTAAGTGTTTAGTGACAAAGAAATTGGTCCGGAGGGTTGTGGTGAAAAGAGGGAGGTGAAAAATAATACATTTTTTTGAAGGCCGTAGTGAAAAACAAATTGTAAAAAACCTGTCAAAATGGAGAAAATCCAACTTATGTTGGCGTCCTAATCCGAAAGTCCACCTATCAAATTACTGAAAATTTCATTTTTCTATAATCGTAATAACCAATGTTTAAAAGAAGTACCTATACATCTGAAAAGAATTTCGAAAAAAGAGTGAAGAAGGAAAGTTTTAGAAACCGAAAAATTACGGAAAGGAGGTGGAGGCAACAATTAATATAAATCGAATTTCAGAAAATATTTTTGTTATGCATAATCGTAATCTCCGATTATTAAAACATAGAAATCTAAAGAAAATACAGATTAGGGGTGAGGGTGGGGGCATTAATTAATTTCCGACTCTATTCTGCAGTATTACCACTTTATTCTAACGATCGTAATAATATTTGTGTATGTAGTTTTATTTCAGTTTTTTTTTTTTTTGCTAAAATATATTTTTATATGTACCTTTCGTACATATTCAATCGTGGTGGACATATATGGAATGTCAAAGTGCTGTATGTGATTATAGAACTGAGGTTTGGGGTGACACTTGGTCTGTATTAATAAATATCCAAGTAATTAAATAAGTTTACCATTGGCAGTGTTTACCAATTAATTATTACAGGTTCATTAAGAGAAACTGTAGCTTTACATTAGATTTCTAAATAATCATAGATGGTAGTTTATAGAATGGTCTGGAATAATAAATATGTTGTTGAGTTGTCTTGTTATTAATTAAATCTGTTTAATCATTCATTTCAGACCAGCAGTGCTGGACAATAGAATTAATATCGATCACCTGATCAGCAATATAAAAAGGTTTTCAATTCCCGATGTTCACCTTAATTTTACTTAATAACATATATTATATAGCTTACCTGTTATTGCTGTATAAACCAGTGTTTACACTGAAATATCTTTCATTACATCAAATGTCCTTCAAACATCAGTGCGATTCAATCACGACTAATGTCTGACAACAGAAATTTATAAAAACCGACTCGGAAACACAACTGGCGAAATGTAATTAGTTTCTCATTATCTACGCAGCTAGATGAATATATGTTTTATTGCTATAAAAACTTCATCTGTAACATTAAAATATACTGTTAAATGTAGCAGAAATGTTTAAGTATTACTTTACATACAATAATAATGGAATTCTGAAATGTTCTATGACTGATGGCCACAGTACCGTGTCGGGAGATACAATACAAATTGGTAAACTTGCATGTGGTATGATACTGAAGAGAAATTGAGTATTAATCTAGTTATAAATGTTTTCGAAAAAGAAAACAGAAAAATGAAGTATCTTTCTTATTCTGAATGTATTTCTCAAAAGGATGTAAATTATCGGTGACAACTCCCGGAGTCATAGTACGTTTCGTTTCTTCGATGTCAGGTTTTTTTCACATTCTTCGTACGATGAAATGCGAGAAAAACAATGACTTGGAGATTAGAAACAGAAATCATAAATTTATGGAAAAATGCAAATCCTTTATCCAATTATAGGTAATTAAAGGCTGATGTGATTAATTAATAATTAATGAATGAAGTGATTAATTAACTGATTGTATAATAAAATTAATATTAAATACGTAACTTTCACCGTAGTTACTCAAATATACTAATGAATGAATTACAATTTGATTAATTAATTATAGAATATCATTTAGTCATACAGGATTATTGCATTACACACATGTAACCGTGGTGGCTATCATGCGTCGCCATAAAAGTCACCAAATTGCCTTCACATTGATGTTGTTCGTTGCTAGGTATAGTATATTGGAACGGTGTACCTGAGCTGCTATTTCTGAAATACTTAAGATATCACCAGAGGGTACTATACAAGAAGGTACGTGTGGACGTGGCCTAATGAGGGAATTCTGTTAATAAAATTAAGGGATTTCACCATTAAGGGGTTTCATTAAATTATGGGATATCACTGACGTCACTACCTGTCGATTTATTCTCATTCTTTTAATCTGCTAAACTACATTTTAACAGCATATTCAATAATTAAAATGTTAGCTTTAAAAATACGCCAGGCATGTCTGTGTAATTAAGAAGCTTGCTTTGCAACCATGGGGTTTCGTGTTCAGTCCCCGACCAAGTGTCTTTTACTATAGCCCCAGGCCGACCAATGATGGTGAGTGAATTATGTAGACAGAAACTGTGTAGGGCATAACTACACAAAGGCGCCCAAACTGGATGAGCAACCGATGCGACTTTAACTCAGACATATTTCGTTGGGCAGAACATTGCTCTGGTGTCTAGATCCCTGTTAAGGATTTTGCCGTCGCCTTCTGGGTCTTGTACAAGTAGAAGCTCATCAACCGGATCCCAAAGGGAGGTCGGAGTTATTTCAACCGTGCTCTCTCGATTGAGGGGAATCTGGAGTTCACTGGGCGAGAGAGGGGAGGAGGCGAACAGCCACTTTAATGTTAAATTGGCCTGTCCAACAACACCTCGGATTTTCAGAAACTGTTCCAATTCCCTCTGGTCTCTCTCCACATGACACGCGCGAATACTGAATCCCTCATATCTTCCCTAAAACGGCAGTTCAAGCTGTTCGAGTCCACCCCAACTACTGTTCAACTCAGTTCGGTGATTAGCACAGTTTCAAACAATGGATGTTCAGCGAACTTAAAGAAGGCTATTAATCCCAAATTCAGCGAATTTGACATTAAAGTGGCTGTTCGCCTCCTCCCCTCTCTGTCCTCCCCCGCCCAGTGAACTACAGATTCCCTCAATCGATTGAAGGAGAACACATACCCGGCCCCTCTGGATGACTACCTACACTGGCCCTACCCACCAGGTTTTTAACAGCCTGTTTTCACATCAGACAACGCCATGTAGGCAATTGCACCCTTTCCTGCAGGTTCTGGTGCTGGGATTGGTGGTAGACGACCTCAGCATCTCAAGGATGGTATCTCCCTGTCAACCGGTGATGCCGGTCTTCAGCTCTTGGAAAACCTAACCCAGTTCGTCAGCATATTCTCGCCCGAGAGTGTCCGTCCCTACATTCTCCTCCTGTTCTTTGGGGATAAATTGTCTGGTCTCACACAGACCAATGGTGACCTCCGCCCCGTAGCAGTTGGGTGTACTCTGCGACGGCTCACAGCGAAAGTGTGTCTGTCCTCGGTTTCAGACTGCCTGTCCGCCAAATTTTCCCCTACCAAGCTAGCTTGTGAGGCTGCCGCTCACGCCACATGAGCTTTCACCAACTTACCTCCTGAGATCCCAAAAGTCATCCTCAAACTAGATCTCAGGAATGCCTTCAATTCCATCAGTCAGGATGTCATCCTCTGTTCAGTAAGGGAGAATGACCCACAGCTCTATCCCTTGCTTGGCAAGCTTATTGGGTGTCCTCCTACCTCTCCTTTGGTGACCATCTCATCCCACCTTCCTCTGGAGTCCAAAAGGGTGACCCATTCGGACGTGCTCTATTTGCACTTGGTATCGATGATGTTACCAAGATGGGAGCTGACCTGGACTTGAATGTCTAGTATCTTGACGATACTTGTTTGGCGGGGTCCTCCTGATAAGGTCCTTGTAACTGCGAGGACGATAATTGAAGAATTTGGTCGTAAGGAGCCTTAGCATCAACAGTTCCAAATGCGAGTTCTGGCTCCTCAGCCATCAAGCTTCACACCAGCAGGCTGTAAACCTGTTTGCAAATTCCTTCCCCTCTATCGCAGTTCTTCCCTCATCAGCATGGTGCTAACTTGGAGCCCCAATTATGGACCAAGCTTTCGATTCAAGATAGCCAACCTTAACCAACTGTTAAAAAAACCTTGAGACAACTGAGCCACAAGCAAGGTTTTTTTTTTTATACTTAGGAATTACTTGTCGATTCCTAAGTTATTGTATTTTATCAGAGTTAGGCCCTCTTATAGATTCTCATTGTCTCTCCAATGCTTTGACGACTTAATATTCAGGTAACTCGAATGCTTGGTCAATGTCCTACGACCAGGCTGCTATCCCAAACGGTTTTCGGGGGGGGGGGCTAGGTCTGCGTAAGGGCTCGCCCTTGTCACTCCCCTGTTTTCTTTCCTCCATCCACACTTGATAGGTAACATCCTCTCCTTTCCAACAGGGAGATTGATGAAGCTCTGCTATAGTGGAGAGAGTTGGGTTTGTCAGTTCCTGATACAGATGAGGATAGACGGAAGCAGAGAGTATAAGACAATCTGCGTTCAAGTGATACCATCAACTCTCTCTATGATCAATCTAATCAATTTTCAAGGTGTCGCCTACTTTCCGCAAGTGCGAGATTGTCGGGGGACTGGATTGATGCCCAACATTGGCGGTCTACTCAGTCTGCATTGCACTCAGAGTGGGAACCGACGTCTGTGGGGGGACTGAGATATCGATGTGGTAGACCCTTCGACTCCATAGGCCTTCATGGTTTGTCTTACCGCCTAAATGCTGGTCATTTCGCTCATCACACCGAGCTAAACCTAATCATTAAGTAGGCCCCGGCTCGGGTAAATATCCCCTCAGTTCTGGAACCGGCAGGTTTATCCAGAAGTGATGTGAAGAGACCAGATGGTCTTACCCTTTGTCCCTTGGCAAGAGGTAGGTGCCTCATCTGAAACGCCACAGTCAGTGACTCCTTTGCTCCCTCTAACATCCTGGATGCTGCAGTAAATGAGAGGGTCCTGCTTCTGTAGCCTTACGGAACAAAATCCTAAAGTATCGGTAACCATTTCTTCCAGCCTGTGGCGTTTGAGACGTTTGGAGGAGCTGGGCCGCTGACAGCGAACTTCTTGTCATCGTTAGCGGCTCGCCCTATCTCTATCTAATTATATATACATTCTAACAAGATGCAGTTTTGATACAAAAGTTGAAATCCACCCTGAAGGGTCGTTGATTGTTGACGAAAGGAGAAATTAAACGAATTTCCTATAGGAAATACACATACTACCTCTGAAACAGGGTTCTTAAATTAGAAAAAAAAACAAAACAAAAACGTAGGAGCGGTGTATCAACGACCGAGATATCTACTTTAGAGAAAACAGGTCTCATTAGGTTATAAGGTAGATAAACGTTTTTCTTAACGATCTTTGGTTTTAGGTTTATAAATCTGTGGGTCAAACAATGAAACCGAAACAATCTAGGAAATACAAAAATACAACTTGGGTATATCGAGTAAGCGGAGGGAATATGTAAATGATTAAAAGTCAATTATTAAATAATTTATTTTATAACCCGTTGGTATTTTACTGATTTTTTAAAAATTATTTTTATTCATTAAAAGATTTGTCTTTGTTTTTAGAAACAACACTTTTGTGACACAGTTGGTATTGCACGGGAATTAATATGGGAAGTGATATCAGGTGAGGAAGCGGGCGATTTTCTGGGGGGACTCATTTTTGGACAATCAACCGGTGATAAGAGACGTGAGAACATCAACGGGAACAAATGAGTGTAGTATAATCCTTTGTACTATAGACACAAAGATGTGGGTCTTTATTATATTAGAGATGGCCGTGTTAGGACAAGTAAATCTCCCTCAAATCACTCCCTAGTAAAAATAAATAAATTACAAGGTGTCTTGTACATGATAGCTAGAGTTGTTAGAAATAGCAGCCATATGTCCCTCCAATCTACTGTTCTTTTGAAATTAATTGCAGTTTATAAGTTCTACGTCTGTCTGTCACGAAAAACTAATGAACTACAACAGGTCCATTAAACTGCGACATTTGACTTGCTAGAAACAGTAGCGAGATCTTAGTAAACAGTATGGGCAAAATATATAAGATTGTATATACTTACATATGTGTGTGTGTGCGCTTGTGCATTACTATTTATTGAATATCATGCTCCCGCATGGCCGTGGTTTCAATAATGTATGCAAACGTTAGTCATGTTTATTATTCTTTATAAGGCAGCGAGTTGGCTGCATTCCGTTCGTGTTTACGTTCTGAGTTCAAATTCTACCGCGGTCGACTTTGCCTTTTAACCTTTCGGGGTCGATAAAATGAGTACTAGTGGAGCCCTGGAGTTCGATATAATCGACTTCCCCCTGCCTCGAAATTGCTGGCCTTGTGCCAACATTTGAAGCAATAATTTAACTGCTATTTCTAGCGTGTGTAATATATGTTACTGTCTTTCTTTCATGTATCAATTTCAATACAATAATTAAGTGCCAATTAAAGTTTTATTTTTTTTTTTTAATAAGAAAAAATCTTAATTGGTGATGTATTAAAAGTTAATGTATGCTAGAATCGATGGAAATAGCAGCCAAATCTGCCTCAAATATGTAAATGATTAAAAATCAATTATTAAATAATTTGTTTTATAACCCGTTGGTATTTTACTTTTTTAACTTCTATTAATTAAAAGATTTGACTTTCTTTTTAGAAACAACACTTTTGTGGCACAGTTGGTGTTGCACAGGAATTGAAATGGGAAGTGATGTTAGGTGAGGAAGCGGGCGATTTTTTGGGGGTCATTTTTGGACAATCAACCGGTGATAAGAGACGTGAGAACATCAACGGGAACAAGTGAGTGTAGTAATAATCCCATTCTATATTGGGCACGTAGGCCTGGAATTTTGGGGGAGGGGAGTAGTCGATTTTATCGACCCGCAGTTCGTAACTGGTACTCACTTTATCGACCCCGGAAGGATGAAAGGCAAAGTCGACCCCGGCGGCATTTGAACTCAGAACGTACTGACGGAAAAATTGCCGCTAAGCATTTTTCCCGGCGCGGTAACGATTCTGCCAGCTCGCCGCCTTGACCAAGGTTAATAATGCTTTAAGAAATGGCAACAGTGATTCCCATGTGAGTGATTCCATTACTTCTACCCTGGAGACTTAGTTTGCGAAATCATTAAAAGTATATGTTTGTTGTTAATGTTATTGTTGTTGTTGATGTTATTGTTGTTGTTGTTGTTGTTGTTTAGGGTTGGAAATGAGAATAATTTCAAGAATTAAGTATTTACTCATTTTCTGTATCGAGGTTCTGGACAGAAAATAAAAATGTTCAAATAATCAATACTCATTATCAAGATAATATTTTCATGCTATAACTAAGCAAATATTATTCTCTTATCAACTCAATCAAACAAACATTCATTGCAATTCTGAATATCTTCAGATATTTTGACACCAGTCTTTTCGCTAGTTTCATCGGTCGTGGTTGCTGTTTTATTCTTTTTTCCCCTTACTTTCAATTTCCCTATTCAAAATATACATTAAGGACGATGAAGACGTCAGGAACAATATACATTAAACCGTTGATCCTTCGAGCATGACATCCAATTAATGGGGTAATGACAATGTTTGATGAGTCTAAATTGCGATAAACTGCCATACATGGCAGGAACAGTAGACGCACCAGACTAAATGGCAAACTGGATTCGATTTAGAGCGCTGCAGTTTCCGAGAGGCTGAATGTGCGATGCAAGTTGATTCCTAGTTGAGCCATTTCATTGCACTTGCACTTCGTAGTTGCGGTGTTTCCTACCATAATGAACAGTAATTGAAAGGGGCTTGTCCTCAACACATTTCGTGTGATTCTTTTACAAACCTTTGGAGATTATAGAACAACCAATAAAAGTTTGTCGGAGACTTGGCCGTGTGGTTAAGAAATTCGCTTTGCAAACCGCCTTGTTTCAAGTTCGATTCCACTTCGAGTTTGATTGGCCGAGTGAATTCTACCATAAACTCTGGTTGACCAATAACTTGTGTTGGGAATTTAGGAGAAGAAAGACATGCGTAATCCCATCACATACATACGTACACACACACACACACACACATGCCTGAGTGAATATGATAATGTGTACCTTTTTGCACTCAGGCATAGTTGAATGTTTAAAAAGTCCACCTTGCAACCGTAAAGTGCCAGTTTCGATTTTACTGCATAGCATCTTGGGAAAGTGCATTCGCCATAGCTTCGTGTCGACCCAAGTTTTGCAATTGATTTGGGTAATTGGAAACTGTTCAGAATCCTGTTGGATGG
The DNA here is from genome assembly GCA_027564515.1 of Octopus rubescens. Taxonomy (NCBI): domain Eukaryota; kingdom Metazoa; phylum Mollusca; class Cephalopoda; order Octopoda; family Octopodidae; genus Octopus; species Octopus rubescens. Next base: position 2,161,905 of record JAOPUL010003896.1, on the reverse strand, counting down.
ACTGTATGTGTGATTCAAAGGTCCAGCTTTGACATACACACCTGTCACATTGATTCTGCCTAAGAATTAAGTTAAATGTACTAAATATAAACATGTCTATGGAATACTGAACCATTTCTCATACTTATTCTATGACTAGGCTGTGCAGATAATCGAACAACTTGACCTTATGCGTCAAAGTGATTGCAAAATACCATCATCTTTCATAAATCGGCAACAAAATCAGCAATTTACGAAGGAAATTTCTTGCAATATTTATTCTACATTAGGCGGCGAACTGGCAGAGTCGTTATCGCGCCGGGAGAAATGCTTAGCGGCAATTTTTCCGGCTTTACGTTCTGA
>JAOPUL010003896.1:2131639-2148112 GCA_027564515.1 Octopus rubescens | reverse complement strand
AAGCTTACTGTATTTGCCGGTAGGCTGCGTATGGCGCGTTGGAGAAAATTCTCTCAAGGTGCCGGGTGTTAAAACACTTTAAAGTCATGAACAAGCGAGGCAACTCACCTCCCATCCCATCTAGGATTTATAGATATCGATGTTTCGTCATTTTTATGGCTTACCGACATCACGTTTCCGATAGGACCGGAGACAAATTACAACGCCAATCCACGATTGATATGCTTATAGAGTGCAAATACTTTGCGGATATGGCCGGACATATATATATATATATATAATCAAAGGAAGAGTTTTTATTAAGACTTTATTGCTACGTCCCATCAGAATATTACCCTGCTCTGCCAAAATATTGCTATGCCCCACTTTAGTAATGATTTATAGAGGGTAGTGATCAGTCAATTGAATCAAACTTACCAGATGTCATGAACTATCTCAGTTATTCTCAGTTCATCTGGTTATCTGTAATAGGATTAAAACGATCTGTGAGTTTTACTTTGGTCGCTTAGCGACTTATACAATAGAAAATGTTATCTCTGCTCCACTTCACACTCTGAACCCTGAACTAAGTAATCACACTTTGGTAAGTAATAAAATCACGTCTCCGTAGAATCTTATTTGAGAATCTAAACATTTTCAATGCTGGCCAATTTTATATTTCTAACAGTCCAAGATCTAAAGAATTATAAACAAAAGAAACCAATTCAAAACTATAGAAATATTCTTCGTTAGGGAATCATCATGTCTTTGGTGGGAGGGACATCCATGGTTGCGAAACAGTACGATACATAGTTACACTTTTGACTATAGTTTTAGGTGTAATCTTTTTAGTTTAAATATTGTATTATTATTGGGTGTATTATCTATATATCACGTGATTGACTAGACTACCGGATATTGTTATACATTGCTGGTCACAATGCGCTTTGCATCGCTTTAGCTTTCGAATGATGCCAGCTCGTTGGCTAGATGAGCTGGTCAACATTCCCCCTGATTGGAAGGCTCTTCCGTCGCAGGGTTGCCTATTTACAGCTGAGTGGACTGGAGCAACGTGAAATGAAGTATTTTGCTCAACAAAACAACGCGCTTCTCGGTCTGGGAACCGAGCCCACGATCTAGAGATCGTGAATGCAACGCCCTAACCACAAGTCCACGTACCTTCACTATTATCTCTATATATATATAATTATAAATGCGTGGCCAAAGCTGAGAGAGAAATCTCTTTGCATGAAAATAACTGAAGCTAAAGTACAAATCTCGGTCACAAATAGACGCGAGTGATCTTAATAACCGACAAGACATCATCCCGGCGTTGTGTTTGTGCTAATATCTTACTTTAAATATATAATATTCCCAATGTGTATCTTGTATCTGAGCTTCTCGTGGTATCATTGTTAAGACTTAGCAACACAATAGCATTATCGACCTCTTCAATCATCTTCAAACATTGATCTGTTTAGAAGTGTTTAGACAGATATGAATTTATCTTTGGAAATCTTAATCTTGAAGCAATCATTGCTATTTGTCAGCGGTTAAGATTTCCTGTGGATACAATTACATGAATTATATTAAATATGGAGGGTAATAATATTAACTTTGAAGAATTATATCAAATATGAATTATTATTATTATTGTTGTTCTTGTTGTTGTTGTTGTTCAGTAGTCTTATTTTTGTCACGTGCTTTCACTGCACTACCGAGCGCAGCTCTGTGTGTCTTCGATATGTACTGTGGTTTGTTTTGGTGATGTTATTTTCACTGTATTGATAGTGCTTTACGTAGGATGTGTGCGGTGCCTAGCAGTGCTATTTTCTGTATGTTATATATATTCGTAAGTCCTCATGTTTTGGTTATGTAGTTGTCTGTATGTTTGTTAACCATACCTATTTCACCTATTATTATAGGGATTGTTTCTATTTTTAGAGCATGGGGAGATTGTGGAGGTGAAGTCCACCCCACAACTCAACAGAACCGGAATTCTTATGGAATTCCAGATTCTAGTTTCTCCAGAAGAAATATATCGCATTCCCGATTTATTTCTGTTCCGGGGAATGCGAACAGATGCCGGTGTTTGTCTAAGGAAAGAAACCGAAATGTATCGTGTGTGGGAGTACGAACCCCTCAAAGCTTTTTGTCCCGTGATGGAGAAAGCTTGAAGCTCTCCACCTTTACTACCATCTCCTCAAGGTGTGGATGTAACATCTAGCTCACACCTGCCTTTTTCTTCTGACTCAGGCTTCACAAAAGCAAAGACCTCTTCGAAAAGCCTTTGTCGGAGAGAAGAGAAAGATGGAGAGTGAAATGGATAGAGGTTGACCCAAATTGAAGGCCATAATACACGACGGTGAAAAACAAAATCCGTCACAAAACCAAATACCAAAATCATCAAGACCAACATCAACATTTTCATCTCAACAAGAAAACCCAATTTTACAAACACTTTCACAACTACAAAAATCACCACGAAAACAAAAGAGACACCCGAAAAACAAAAAGACCACCAGTCGCCTTCTCGGGTTCGTACTTCCTTCATCACCTTCACTGTTGTTCAGAAGAGCAACATTGAATTGATTGAGGAAATTATTAATAACAAAAACATTGTTACATGTGGGGAAGGTTTTGCTAAATTCCTTCCGAAAACTCCAGCGGACAAGACTGTTATCAAAACAGATACGAATACGTAACTGGATTTGAAACAAAAATTCCACCAGGACATTGGAGGGTTTACTAAGTACCCCCCAAAAAACTTGCTAGAAAAACCCTTCCCTACTGCCTCCTCGGCCAAAAAGAAGATTGTTACAACATTCATCCCTGAAGACGAAGGTAAATAAATAATTCGTTTTTATTTTCTCTAATGGCTACACTTAGATTAGTCTGCGTAAATGATCGGGACCTGGATTCGGGTTGGAAGCAGGTTCACCTGCTCAACGATCTCAGATATGACCGCCATGAGCGAGACGAGGATAGCCGGGAAGCATGCTCTAGCATCCATTTTCGAAGACTACGTGATATTCTCATCTTGTGGTCTGCCGGGAGCCGGTGACGATGTGGCAGTGCTATTTCGAAAATCCTTAAGTCTCAAGGTAAGGGCAGTCTTCTTTGACCCGGACGGTAAGTTGGTGGTCCTAGATGTGAATGGTAGTGAAGGTGGTGCCTTTAGACTGGTGGCCGTGTATGCCCCGACAGCGGCTGGAAGGCTAGATTTCTAAAGGTATACCGTCTAGTACATAGAAGAAGGGGTGCAAAAGACTCGAAAGCCTGCTCAGAATCTTCCATCTGTCTGACAAATATCGAGTGGATTTCTTTGGTGTGCCAGTGTGGACATGGTGCAACCACAACGGGTCATCCAGATTGTATCTAGATAGAGTATTTGTTAGGTCAGCGGATAGGGATAGCGTAGGTTGTCCACAAATCAAATTGGTCGGTTACACAGACCATAGATTTGTGATTTGCACAGTCGATTTAGATAGGACCCGTAGACAGGGGCCGGTTACTGGAAGTTGAACTCGTCCTTTCCAGCCCGCAAAGACAACAGGGACCGGATTAGCGAGCTAGTTAAGCAGCAGTTGGCAGGGAGGGAAATCGTCAAAAACCGGTGGTGGATCGCCCTGAAGAGGGCGATTAGAGTAGAATCGATAGTGTTTAGCAAAGAGTTAGCAATAGAAAGAAATAGATTAGGGGGAAATAACTAGTTAGCAAAGTAGAAGAGGCGATTAGTAACGGCATCGACTGACGTGTTAGCGGCGAGAATGGCCCTTGGCCATTTCTTTGAGGCGAAACACAAAGGCTGCGTTGTCAGAGCTAAGGCCCGCGCGCTAAAACACGAGGGAACTAAAGCCGTCCGATGGACCCAAACGATGGAGACGCGACGTGGAAACAAACCCACGATCGGGTCTTTGACGGATCGGAATGGGCGAGTGCTACTCGGTTCCGAGCAGATGTGTGCGGCTTTCCAGCAGCATTTCGTGTGGTTGTTTGGGAGGGTGATAGGTCGTCGACGGTATCGGACTTTAATTCGTACCTGGACGGCCTACCGCAGCTCTTGGCAGTGGACGCGAGGTTCTGCGAAAAGCCGATAACGGCAAAGTGGCCACTGAAATACGGGAGGTGATGAGCGATTGCACAAGTCGCAAATCGCCCGGTTTGGATGGTCTGCCCTATGAATGCTATGTGTTCATGCCAGATTTGTTTGGCGGCCTCTTGACAGACGTCTACCGTAACTGGCAGCAGAACGAGAGAGTTATTAGGGCTGTTAGCTGAAATATGATGACATTACTGAAGAAGGACGCCGACAATGGGGACGTATTAGGGAATTTTCGGTCTGTAACACTGCTAAACACAGATTTTAAGATTTTGGCCAAGGTGCTAGCGAAAAGGTTGGCGCCTGTCATTAGTAGTCTGGTCAGGGAAGCACAGACGTTGCCAATCCCGAACAGGTCTATCCACGACAACTTCCACCTTATGCGATACGCCATAGAGAGGGCTGGGACTAAAGCTGGATTCGGTGAAACTCTGGTCAATTTGGACCAGTCGAAAACATTCGATAGGGTCGACCATCGATACTTGGAAGTATTTCGGACCCGTTTTCAGAGGTTGGATCACTGCAATGCACAGCAACACCTGCTCGGTGGTCAAAGTAAACGGCCACCTATCGGAAGAGTTTAGCATCGCACGTTCGGTCCGTCAGGGCTGCCCTCTGTCACCTCTTCTGTACGTGCTGGCTCTCGAGCCACTGCTGCGGAAGTTGGAACAGTTGAGGGGTATCCCTCTCGAACTGGGACACGGGAGGGCAGTGTCGGCGTACGCAGACGCCGTTACGTCAAGGTGTCGGATACCTCCGAAGTGGAGACGGTTGGCTCCATTCTAAAGGAATATGAGTCGGTTGCAGGGTCTAAAATCAACGCCGACAAGTCGGTGGGTTTGCGACTGGGCATCTGGGAAGGCAGGTCGATGCCGTCGGACGCTGGATTGACGGACCAGTTAAACTGCTCGGAATCTGGTTTGATCCCGACCTCCAGGTGGATAAGAACTGGGATGAGGTGACGAACAGGGTGGCCAGTCTTACCCAGAAATGGGTTGAAAGGAAGCTGTCTCTGAAAGGTTGGGCAGAAATGGCGAATGCCTACATCACCTCTGATATCATTTATCGCCTGACCGTCGTGCCTTGCCCCAGCTACCGCTTGATCAGTTTGGAGCATCTCTTGTTTATTTTCTTGTGGAAGGGATGAGTTACAATAGTCAGGCGGTCAGTCTACTGCCAGCTCTCTCTCTCTCTCTCTCTCTCTCTCTCTCTCTCTCTCTCTCTCTCTCTCTCTCTCTCTCTCTCTCTCTCTCTCTCTGCGTGGCTTCTGGTGCACAGACACGCGCTTAGGCTGCGCCACCTGCAACGATGAACGCGTGTGGGCTCCGTGTGTGAGACATGTATTTCCGCAGCTCGTCTCTTTGACGGAGCTGCAGCCTTGGGTGAAGTATAGACCGAGATTGGACGCCTGGCATCTAGAGTGTTGACAGGAGCTCACCGTCCTCTACAAGTCGGGCAATAGGATCGGTGGATGTTCCACTTTAGCTATATATAGAAGATTAGTAGCGGGGAATTGCTTCGACGTCCTAGAGGAGGCCCTGGGCGTCAGCGAAAACGAACTGGCTAGTCTGTTCTGGAGGGCTTTCCGGTCGGGGACTACTATGGAAAATTTCCAGATGTTCTTGGTGGCCTGGTAATGCTAACGAGGGTAATTACCGGTTCGGGATAAACACTACAGGCATGGATGTGCTGTTAGACGAGCTTGTCCGATGTGCGCGCAGAACGACGAAACCGTTCTGCATGCACTCTTTCAGTTTACGGGCATTGCTGACTTGAGGAGTTACGTCGAACAGCTGCTGTCAAGTGTGGGACGAATCCATCTGTCGGCCGTGTCTCTAGTGATGACTGGCCCGCCGCCCTCCTTTAATCGAGCAAATAAGGCAATTTTCCCTTGCCTGGTAGTTGTGGCGAAAGAAGTTATCTGGTGGATGAGGCTGAAAGGAATGAGGACAGAGACTTTCCTCTTTGGAAGAGCCCTCATCGACCTTTTCAAGTTACGCTTGAAAAGGAAAGTGAGGGTGGAGAGGGAGGTGCTGTCCTCAAGTGAATTTATTAAAAGGTGGGTGAAAGTTGCGAAAATGACAAGAGTACTGCTGTAAATGTAGACCTGTGAATCGAACGAAATGAATTGTAGAAGGCAATTGTCCTTTGTAATCAGGGAGATTATGTACCTTCGGGTTCTTTGATTATCCCTAGAGGTCCTCCGTTATTAGGAGGACCACATCACTGTCTATCCCGTTTTTTACTTCTTTTATCTTCTTATATATCATGTAGATATATATTTATATATATTATATTTTTCTGTCTTTGTATAGTTCCCCTCATCATTGTTGTTAATATCATTATTATTATTATTATACACGGCGATCTGGCAGAATCGTTAGCATGCTTAGCGTTAGCATGCTTCGCGCCGGGAGAAATGCTTAGCGGCATTTTTTCCGACTTTAGGTTCTGAGTTCAAATGCCGCCGGGGTCGACTTTGCCTCTCATCCTTCCGGGGTCGATAAAGTGAGTACCAGTTACGAACTGGGGTCGATAACATCGACTACTCCCCTCTCCCATAATTTCAGGCCTTCGTGCCTAGTATAGAAAGGATTAGCATTATTATTATTATTATTATTATTATTATTATTATTATTATTCCAGAAATATAAATTAAAGTTGACCATTGCCGGGTTCGAGCATAGAGTAAGCGTGGAGAAGCAGAATAACTGGTGCAATACATTCTAACTGACACTCTAATGATTCTGCTAATATAAATGATATGTTATGCCTAAATAATATGTCATTTAAAGGGCATACACAGCTGGCCATTACACTAGGTTGTCAAGTTTCAATCAAATCTCAAATGCATGTACATCTGTTCATCCACTTGCTTTTGTAATCTGGAACTATATCAGCTCTATTCGAGTATGCGTAAGACCAAACGCATTCATCCCATATTTTCAGACATGATACTTCTATTCACACTGCATTATCCAATATGTCGGTTATGTTTTAATACAATAACACGTATTTCGCTCTTGGTGTTATTATTATTATTATTATTATGCCATTATTTTCCGTATTATTTGCATCTTATTTCATCTTCTGACATGGTCTCAACCAGAGGCATAAGGCACGTATATATTATATAGAAATAAACTACCGGAGAAGGTGTCAATACAATTGTTTTTCTCGTATATTCTTGGTTTCCCAGAGATTTGATCAACAAATTTGTCAGTACTTTTCTTGTTTATTCCCATAGCTTCCACAATAACAGAGATGGGTTTTTATAATTACCACAACCTAGATACCTCAATATCAAGGTCCTTGTATATTTCGATAGTTTTTTTCAAATTCCTTTGCTGAGATGTTTCTATCAGTAAGCATGATTTTATCGTAGGTTTTCGATGACGATGTCTGGTCTGTATCTTCTTCTAGAAAAAGTCGAAAAATGTTAAGATCCGTATGGCAAGTGAAACGCGGCATACCGTATGGCACTGTGGATGTTCGCTTTCCTAAAGAGGTAATAGCAAGAGAGCATTCCCCGGCACCGTAAACAGTGAAGGGTAGCTCCTCGTGCAAACATAGCTTGGTCGGAGAGTGAGCAAGATAAATCCTCGGGAGGTACCCGCTGAATTAAACATAGTCTGGTAAGTGGCCACCTTATTATACGACATCGAAGAAACCGCCACGATAATGGAGGTGCACAAGTTGCTTCAACATGATTGGACTGATCAGGGGTTGGAGCTTATTGTTCAAATAGAACAAGATGCTATAAACTCAATACCTGACAACGTGGTGGTCCCGGACAACTCCAGGTTCCATGCAATCGTTGAGGGCAGAAGGCCCAGGTGCTACGTTTGCGGTATTGAACAACACATGAAAGTCGACTGCCCGAAACACAAGGAGTGGTGTCTAGAACGTTAGCGTACGACGGTGGTCACCACAGCATCACCATTAAAACTAGCAACCACCAACAGCCGGACTGTTGCCACCGTCGGCAACAGCAATAGGCTCACCAAAACCAACGGGAGCAGCAACGCCACAAAACCCGGACCACTGACCACACCAACCAAGGGGAAACCGCCACCACTCAGCCCATCGCTAACACCAGCCGGACCATCGTCATCACCAGCCGGACCATCGCCACCACCACTAGCACCAGCTCACTTAAAACCACCAACCCCAAGCAAGTTACCGCCACCAACACCACCAGCAACAGAAAACATTCCCCTTCCCGACTCAAATAACTCGGAATGATCGAGTTCAGAAGTCGAGCGGGGGGATTGGCAACCCGCCAAAAAACGTAACGAGAAAACGAGCCAAACAGTCGACAAAATGGGGTGAGTGGGCAATGAGGAGAAACCTCCCAACTGCTCTCACACACACACTCACACACACACAAGCCAAGACAACACCACCACCTCCACCTGAAACTTCCACAACAGACACCACAAACAGATGCCACAAACAAATTCACCCACCTCACAGCCATCAACACACACAACGAAAACCTAGCAGCATATCTAAAAAAACATCTGCAAGATAACAATACAAGACTTTGTCTTCCTAAAACAACACACCACCACCATATATACAAATATTAAAACTAAACGAAAAAAATTACAGCGACATTAAAAAGCATTTTCCAGAAGCTCTTGGGGGTTTCCAAAAATCTACCACAAAACTCTGTATAAAAACCTGGCGGAAAACCCGCTAAGTAGACCAAGAGAGTCAATCTCGCAGACGACAAGGATGGCAGTACTCAGAATAGGGTGCGTAAATGTCAGGGGTCTCGGTTCAAGTTGGAAAACAGGTTTTCATTTAAATCACCTGAGATCCCTTAGTGTAGATGTGGCAGCAATTAGCGAAACCAGGCTTTCCAACTCGCGGGACCTCACCGCCGTTTTCGCTTGCTACGAGAATTTCCTACCTCGGTGTCGGCAGTGGTGGAACCACGGTGTTATTTCGGAAAGGCCTGGATTTGAAAATACCGATGAACTTCATAGATCTGGAAGGTAGGTTTGTGGTCCTAGATGCGAACGGCAGCGTTCACATCTAGTTTCAGAGTGGTGGCTGCCTATATCCCCAAGGTGGCAGAACAGCCACTTCAAGCGCATCGAGGTTTTCTTGGGAATGTCACGTACATTAATTATAATAGGTGACTTGGAAGCTGTGCTGGATGGACGCTTAGACTGTGTGGGGTTAACTAATATGATGGGGGTGCAAAGGCTTCTCAAGTCAGCCCGGTCGTTTTCCATTGTCTGACAGGTACCGACTGAACTTCCCGGATGTGCCAACGTGTACTTGGACGAATCGCATCGGGTAGTCTAGATTGTATCTAGATAGAGTATTTTGTAGGTCAGCGGACAAGGCAAGCATAGGATGTCCACAATTCCACAGGGTCAGCTACATAGACCACAAATGTGTGGTCTGTACGGTCGTATTAGAGAGGCTCCATAGAAAGGGTCCCGGTTACTGCAAGCTGAACAAATCGTTACTGGCATGTCCAGGTTACAGAGACAGTATTAACACTTTAGTTAAGCGGGCTTTGACGGGGGCAATAGTCAACAATGGCTGGTGGTTTGCTCTCACACGGGCAATTGGAATAGAATTGATTAGGTTTAGCAAAGTATTAGGGATAGTCAAAAATAGAATAGAGGGAGATCAAGTTAAGGATTTGGATGAGGCGCTTAGGACAGGCATCGCAACTGATGTGTTGGCTGCAAAATTGGTCCTCTCCCAACAGTTGGATGCCAAACACGAAGGTTGGGTTGTCAGAGCTAAGGAACGCAATCTAGACAGGGAGGGAACGAAAGCTGCTCGATGGGCCTGAGTGGTGGAGGTGGTACGTGGCAACAAAGTCAACATTCGGTCTTTGGTGGACGAGAACTGGCGCAAAGTTTTCGAAACCAGATGTGGGCGGCCATTCCCGCGGCTCTTTGCTCAACTGTTCGAGACGAATGGTAGGACGTACGACGGGGCAGACTTCGGTGTCTACCTGGACGGCCTGCCACAACTCACAGCGAACGAAACAGAGTGCTGCGAAGGACCGATTACAACCTGGGAAGTACGGGAAGCGATAAAGAATTTCACGAGAGGCAGGTTGTCGGGTTTGGACAGTCCGCTTTACGAGCTTTATACTTCAATGCCAGACATGTTTGCGGACATCTACATGAACTGGCAACAAAATGGTAGAATTCCCAATTTTGTTTGTCGAGGTCCGGTGGCAGTTCTGAGAAAGGACCCAAACAAGGGGGACGTTATATATAATTTCAGGCCCATCACTCTGCTCAACACAGTGTTCAAGATTTTGGCCAAGGTCTTAGCCCGGAGAATGGCGCTTGCGGTGGACAAGCCGGTTGGGGAAGCGCAAACATGCGCCATCCCAACGAGGACTATTCACGACAACCTCCATCTCTTGCGATACAGCATAGAGAGGGTGGGTAACGAAGCTGGCACGGGTGGGGCTCTGATCAATTTAGATCAATCTAAAGCATTCGATAGGGTCGACCACCAATACTTGGCAGCTGTTTTCCGGGTAGCCGGACTCGGATTTCCGAGATTGGATCGCTGCTTTGTACAGTGGCATCTGCTCGATAGTTCGAGTGAACATCCACATGTCAGTTCCGTTCGACATTTTGCGCTTGGTCTGTAAAGGATTCTCTCTCCTCTCTTTTGTATATACTGACTCTCGAGATGTTACAGCGGAAGTTGGAGGCGTTGAAGTGTTTTCCGCTTGATCTGGGATGCAGAAGAAGCGAGTCTGCGTACGCCGACGAGGTCACTGCCACGGTGTCGAACCATAGGCGCATAAGCCTGTTTGGGGAGACATTACAGGAATACGAGGCTGTGACAGGATCCAAATGTAACGCGGAAAAGTCGGTGGGATTGCAACTCGGCACCAGGATAGGAAAGTCCATGCTGTATAACGCGTCGTGGGTCGCTGGACAGAAGCTCCGGTTAAATTGCTAGGGGCCTAGTTCGGTCCGCACCTCCTGGTGGAGAGGAAATTAGCCGGGAGAAAGCAGTTCCTGAAAGGTCGGGTGGAGGTAGCGAAAGCGTACATCGCATCCGTCATCTATTACGCTTGACAGCCGTCCCTTGCCCCGTTTGCTGGCTGAACAAACAGGTTCGCTTATTCTCCCGCTTTCTGTGGAAGGGTAGCGTTCCTACGGTCAGGCGCCTTATTTGCTATCAACGGCCTCTGAACGGAGGACTGGGCATGCCTTGATTACTGATGCGCAGGCAGGCTTTCAGGCTACGATAGCTCCACCGTTTCCTGGATGACGGTGCGTTAGACGGGCTTTTCCACAGCTCGTCTCCTTGACTGAACTGCAGTCCTGGATCAGGCATAGACCGAGGAAGGGCGCCTGGCACTTCGAGTGCCGGCAAACGCTCACGGCTCTCCGAACGTCGGGCAATGCGGTAAGTAGTAGTTCCATCCTGGCATTCTATAGAGGGAAAGGTGGAGTAAGTGTGTCGACGTTCTCGGGAAACTCTGGGTGTCGATGAAGATCAACTGACCAGTCTGTTCGGGAGAACTTTCGGCCCGGAGCCTATTGACAACTTCCAGAGGTCCCTTGGCTGGCAGCAGTGCCACCGAAGGGCACTGCCTGATCGAGATAAACTGTACAGGCACGGCCGTTCCATCAGCCGGGCCTGCCCGATGTGCGAGCAGGGACGAAACTGTCTGCATGCCCTCGTTCCATGTTCGAATATTGCTGACCTGTGGGTTTATTTCGAACACTTGCCGTCACGTGTAGGACGTATCCGAATATCAGCTGAATCCATAATGAAGATTACCTCGCCACCCTCCTTTGGCCGGGAGGGGCTGGCGATTTTTATTTGTCTAGTTGCTGTGGCGAAATAGATAGTATAGTGGACACGTTTGAAAGGGCTAAAAACAGACACTTTCCTCTTTGGGAAAATTTTCATCGACTTCTTCTTGAAGAGGGAAGTGAGGGTGGATAGGGAAGTGTTGTCTTCTAGCAAGTCTGTTGTGAGATGTGTGGATGTTGGAAGAATGGCCAGTTCAAACGGAATTATTCTGAGTATAAATGTGTGAAATAATTGAAAGGGAGAAGGGCTCTTGCCCTGTTGATCAGGCCCCCATGGCTTTTGTTGATTCTACCACGAGGACCTCCGAGCGCTTCCCCCTATAGGGAGAATAGATATTTTTATTTATTTATATTTATTTTTCTTAACAAAAAATTTTTTTTTTAATCTAAACGTTAAACCCCATTGTATTCTGTTGTGTTGTCCTTTCATGTATCTGTTTGTGAGCTCTTGTGGCAAATAATAACATGGATTATTATTATTATTATTATTATTATTATTATTATTATTATTATTATTATTATTATTTTAAGGCGGCGTGCTGGCAGAACCGTGAGCACTCCGGGTAAAATGCTTAGCGGCATTTCATCCGACTTTACGTTCTGAGTTCAAATGCCACCGGGATCGATAAAATAAGGTGAGTATTGGGGTAGATTGAATCTACTATCCCCATCCCCTGGCATAGATTCCAGTGTATATATGCCCCCAGTCTGTTGTGTCTGTGGATATATTCCTTCTTAGCCATGACTGGGCAACCAGAGAGGATATGATTTACTGTTACTTCCCTATCACCAGATATTCTGCAATTACTTATAGCATTTTTCGTCATTAACGGTTTCTGGTATTTTCTGGTGAGGAGGCTTTGATCTTAAGCTGCAGTTAGAAATTCTTTTAGTCTCTGCTATGAGTCTTGAGCTTCTCAACCATTTTGGGGATTTTACTTTATCTATTTCTTTTCTGTTTAGCTTATCCAATTATTTGCCATGTAAGGGTTTTTCTTACCATCGTTTTAGCATGGTATTGTGTTGCTCCAGTTTTAGTTTACATTTTAGTTAATTACAGCTTTTGTTTGTTGTTCTTCTTCTTCCTAGTTGACAGGTATTATTATTTCTTCCTTGTATTTTTCAGCTTCCTTAAACACGGAAAACAGTTTTTTTGTTTTGCTCATGTTTTGTGGCTATTTGTACCAGTTTTCTTTGGTTGACAATTAGATATTTCTGTAAGCCTATGGTGATTCTTTTATGGTAATTTTCTAGTCGTATCAGGCCTCTAACTAACATCTTCAATTCCTTATATATATAACCTTTGTATGTCAAAGTTTGGGTGGTGTATACTAAATTCAATCATTATATTTCTTGTTTTCCTGTCAAGTTTGCTTAGTTCATTTAGTGTCCAATTAAGAATATTGTAATTGTAACTTATAACTGGGACAGCTAGTGTATTGATATCTCTTATCTTGTTTCTCGCATTGAGTTCGTTTTAAGTATTAATCTGACTCACTGGTAGTATTTCTTCCTTATCTTCTCTTTCATTTATGTGTGTTGTACCGTATCAATTTCATTGATTCCTAACAATTTTTATATCTGGGTTTGGTGTAATTCTCTTATTTCATTCCATAAATATATCTTTGACAGCGCATGAACATTTCAGCTGACACTCTTAAATACTCAGTATTTTATTAGTATTTACTTCATTAACCAAAGGAAAAATCAAATAACGGCAAAGTCGTCACTCGCGTAGCTTGAAATCAGAATCATGCAGAGTAGAAATTACAATGACAAGCAACTAACATATCAGGTGAATAAAATTAAACTTCATTTGTTTAGTCAGCACAAGAGTTATATTCCTTATCTTAGCTGAAAAAATATCAATATTACCTTTAAGCAATGTTTCTTAGAGTAGTATTATTGAAAGATAAACTATTTTATCTACAAAGTTCATTTTGTTCTCGTAAACATTCCAACAATTGTAATAGTAAAACATTTTAATGGTACAGGGACACAATCAGCAGGGCTAGGGTATAATTTGTTGACTTAAACATTCCAATAACGAAAATAACTGTATGTTATATTAATGTAGAGACACGAAGTGAGGTGTGAGTGCATGTTACGGAAATACGAGATAATAAGATTAAGAACCTTAGAAACGTAAAACACAAGCTATATTAATGGTTGAAGGATCAAAGTAGATATAGACAATTATTTACATACATGATTGTTGAAGGATCAAAGTAGATATAGACGATTATATACATACATGATTGTTGAAGGATCAAAGTAGATATAGACGATTATTTACATACATGATTGTTGAAGGATCAAAGTAGATATAGACGATTATATACATACATGATTGTGTGAGACGTCGCTATTATGGTTATCCTCCAGGATGGTATTTATGAGTTGACTGATCAAAACCACTCCAGCCATGACACCAAATACATGTTTCGGATATACGTTTGACTACATACTTGAACTTTTAATTTCTTTTTGTAAGACAGTGGGGAGAGCTTTGAAGCATTTAGGCTTCAATGAGTGAACTTGTAAGTAATCAAATCGACCACAGATAAGCTTCCTCGTTGGATCGAAGAGAATAGACCGAAACAGAGTTAATATGATCCGTATCGATGTGCATTTGTAAATTATATGCTGTGGCGATCCGTTAGTCTAGTTATGTAAACTCAAATATTGCTTCGAATGCTTTTGGTCTGATATAAATTGAACCAAATAATACTACTCTGCTCATTTTAACACACAGAGAGGACTTAGACAAAGGATCCCAACTGAAGTTGAACAAGTACATCATAAAGGTGAAAGAAAAGAAACACGTATTATTGGAGTTCACATGCAAAATATTCATTGATTATTTTCTTTTTCTTTACCGTTTAAATTATTTATTACTTATGTAACATTTTGGTTTTCACTCTAATAAGGCCAATATGATTGATGTATATCGCGGAGTTCTAAATTTCAATCAATGTTGAAGAAATATAATATGCATTTTTCTAGAGGGTACAGGGGAACGAACTGAAAGTATAGAAAAAAGTGCGTAGAATAATTATGAAGCCGCTGTAATACGTATACTCGGAAGGTGCAGGGGTAAGAGGTAGGATGGGGGCGTTGTGTTGTTTTTTGTGTGTAGTGATATACAGATTGCTGGTCTAATCAGAAGACAGGAAACTTTGTAGTAATGATTTCTCATTTTCTTCGGGTAAAATTAAGCACACTTATAATCAAAGCTATTCAAACATTGACCATCCCTTGTTTTTATCTCTTAATGTTATATTATTTTATTAATTTAATTTTGACGGTTGAGTTTTGTTTTTCGTAAGATGAGGACCACCTGTATTTAAGAGAATTCTAACTTATATGTCAATCAGATTAAATAGCTATGTATCAGCTAACTTGTTTACGTGTTGTTGTAACTGTATAAAAGACAGACCGAGGTGAACAGAACATTGATGATATAAGAAAGTGAATAAATGGTTAAGGAGAAAAGTGCAGTTTCATTCATAGTGATGAGGTGAGGATAATCTTAACATGTTATTATAAGGATTAGTGAAAGTGTTCGTTGTTAATTATTTGATTAAGTGGACATTCCATCTGGGCTCACGCAATATCTGTTCTTGCAAGGGTTACTATTGTATCACAATATATATTCTAATGGGTTTAATTAGCTAAGGGTTAAGTTGATTAAGAGAGCAACTGATATCAATACGAGCAGCGGTTGTGAGTATTCTAGAAAACCCTGTAAATATTTATTGCTTAATGTTTTTTGTTTATATTGTTGCTGTTGTTTTCCATATTGCTAATGTTATTATATTCTTAGATGCAACTTTTATTGTTCTTCTTCAAGATGTGATTGAATTGACTTACGACACACACACATAGCCAGTTGAATAATTTGGAGCATGCCATATAGGCCATAATTCACACTGAAATGGAACCATATTGTATGTTCTGACATGATGTGATTTGTTCACTGGTATGCAATGTGGCAGTTAACGTAGAATTGCATTTGTTTTGCTGGCTAATCTATTCATATATGATTGAAGATGTTAGCAGTAACTGCAACAAAAAGCAGGAAAAAGTTGCTTCCTGGTAATCCATCTTACTTTCTTGAGATTCCCTGTAACTGACTGTCAAAATCCGCATGGTATTTGCTAAAATAGCTATTCATGTTTTAACCCATTTTCCCCATTTATATATTTCAAGAAAGAGAAAGAAATGCTCGTTTTTACTGTATACTGACGTGTGTATGAGAGGTTTTCTGTTTATCGCGATCGAATGATCAATTGTAAGATGTATGAAGAGCGTGTCGTACAAGTGTCTCACTTATGTTTAAGATGTTTTTATACTTTTTCTGTAAGTCGTTTAATATACAGTTACGATATAGTATTATTTCAGTGAAAATTGAACTTTAACCTTAAAAAACAAATCTTTATATAATCTTTAGTTAGCTGGCTTACATTATACAGCCATATTCTTACACACTTAGGAAGAATATGGCTATATCACATTTCTATTAATCAACGGTTTACATAAAACTAGAATGTTATTTTTTCTTGT
>JAOPUL010003896.1:2063795-2079163 GCA_027564515.1 Octopus rubescens | reverse complement strand
AACTCAGAACGTAAAGTCGGAAGAAATGCCGCTAAGCATTTTTTCCGGCGTGCTAACGATTCTGCCAGCTCGCTGCCTTATTTTAGTTGTAATAATGATGTTGATGAGGATCAGCTCCTGCACTGACACAATGCCACAAATTTGTAGGGACATGGTGTAAAGTTTATTTTACTGGTTCTGGATGGTTAAAGAGCAAAAGTTAACCATGATGAATGTGAAGGAACATGACTGAATATTGAGTGTGCAGCATTGTGGTAAACAAGTTTTCGTTCCCAACCACATGGTTTCAGATTCAGCCCCACTGACATGGTACCTTGGACAAGTGTCTTCTACAATAGCCCTGGGCTGGCCAAAGCCTTGTGAGTGGATTTGTTAGGTAGAAAACTGAAGGTGGCCTAGTGACCTCACTAATGTCGGTGGCACGAAAAGAGTACCTAGTGGTTGTTGTAGGAAGGGCATCCAGCCATAGAAACCATGCCAAAGCTGACATTGGGCTTCGATGTAGCCCTGTAGCTTGCCAGATCTTGTCAAACTGTCCATCCCATGCTAGCATGGAAAACACATTAAATGATGATGATGATTTGTGTGTGTGTGTGTGTGTGTGTGTAATTGTATCTACTTGTCTTGACATTGCGTGATAGTTGTAAATATTTGTCACCATCGTACAAGCAGTGCCATTAATTTCAAGTATTGTGTGTAAACATGTCTGGTCTTGGAGAAATATTACCATCTTTGGAAACAGGTGATGGTCTGTGACTGGAAGAGCATCCGGCTGTAGAAAATCTGCAAGCATGGAAAAATGGTCATTAAAACACTGGTGATGACTCAACACTCCTAATACACAAAAGCCATTCTGCTACCATTTGTCTTAATGTAAATATATAAATATTATATAGATAATGGTTTTAATTGCAATTAACTGACATAGTTTTAACATGCTGTCCTATAACATTTTGATCAATACAATTGGTCTAAGTTAGCTATATTTTTCTAACCCTGTTTTAAGTTTTAATTTCAGATATATACTCATCTTTTATTAAATTATCTATTTTCTTAGATTTTCTTTTTCTTCGCTCTTTTTTCTTATTTTTAGAACCAAAAGACGAAATTGTGGCCAGCAGTTTCTCAGATTCCTTCACCTATCTAAATTTAGTCTTTTGAACAAGGAGGAGTCTGTTCTCTTTTAGATAAATATTTATTCATAGTAATGTTGTTTTGTTCTCAGTAACATTTTCAGATCACATTTGAAGTTAACCTATCTTGCAATCCCACCCCACTCTTACGTGATCTGTTACTTTTTTTTTTATATAGATAAGATTATTAGAAAAGAGATTGTGTGTTCTAACTTTCAAAAGTGTGTAGTGTTTTAATAGCAAAAATATATATATATTTATTGTTACATTGTCCAGTTTAAATTACAAAATATATATATATTGCTTAATTAATCAACTATTTTTTGTAGTATTGGTGGCAATGTTGGTCTGTTTCTTCTCCCCACTCCCCTTATTGTTCTTGTTTAGACAAGTTTGAATTACAGCAACTGGAAAATGTCTTCTTGGTCTTGTATTATCTTTATACCGTTTTCCCTGACTGTTACTTCCCCAGGACATTCTAGGTCTGCTTTAACTATAGCTGTTTTGTGCTAACATTATTGATATAGTTGAAGTGGTTGTTGTTATTATTTAACCCTAGGCCTATAATCAAAGGTATTCTATCCATGACCATCATCATGCCTTTCTAGAATTACATGATCTTTTTTTTTAAGATGGTAGAATGAGATGTGAGGGAGATTTGGTTAGTATTTCTAGTAGGTTGAGTGATCCTGTTGACAGCAATAGGTGGTGCACCAGCATGACCTCAGCCCTGGGCTGGAACTAGTAAAAGATAAAAGATATATATATATAAAATATATATAAAATAGACTGGAGTCTGGTGCAGCTTGCCAGTTTCCATTCAAACCGTCTAACCCATGCCAGCATGGAAAACAGACGTTAAATGATGATGATGTTTATATTTACGTTTGCACTCATAGTGTAGTCACTTTTCTGGCTACTAATGGTTCACTCATTTTGTGCTTACAAAGACATGCTATAAGAGATCTCTGGCCTGAAAAGTAGAAAACACTTAAGGAATGGCATCTAGCTGTAAAATAATGCTTCAATCGAGCTGGCAGAAGCATTAGCATGCTGGGCAAAATGCTCAGCGGCATTTCATCTGTTTTTACATTCTGAGTTCAAATTCCACCGAGGTTGACTTTACCTTTCATCCTTTCAAGATAGATAAAATAAGTACCAGTTGAGTACCGGGGGATGTAATCGACTTAACCCCTCCCTCAAAGTTACTGGCCTTGTGCTAAAATTTGAAACCAATATTAGATGTTGTGTAAGGCAGTGAGCTGGCAGAGTTGTTAACATGCTGGGCAAAATGCTTAGCGGCATTTCGTCTGTCTTTACGTTCTGAGTTCAAATTCTGTTATGGTTGACTTCGCATTTCATCCTTTCAGAGTCAATAAAGTAAATACCAGTTGAGCACTGGGGTTGATGTAATCGACTGACCCGTTTCCTGAACTTGTGCCAAAATTTGAAACTAATCTTTCTTTCTTTTTCGTGTCTTCAATGCCTTGGCTTCAAAGTGTTTGGTAGAATTCGTAAGTGATAGCAGCGGTTATCACCTGACAGGAACGGCGACGTGAATGCTTCTACCTTGATCCAACTTATTTCTACAGCTGAGTGAACTGGAGCAACGTGAAATAAAGTGTCTTGCTCAAGGACACAACACACCGCCCGGTCCGGGGATCAAACTCACAACTTCACGATTGTAAGCCCGTGTGTGAGAGAGACTGTGAGTGAGAAGCCGCCGTCTACACGTCAAGAAAACGAAAGTAAATAATTAAGATTTACTGATTAAAACGAAAGTAAATAACTAAGATTTACTGATTAAAACGAAAGTAAATAACTAAGATTTACTGATTAAAACGAAAGTAAATAACTAAGATTTTCTGATTAAAACGAAAGATTGCCTAATGAAGAACCAATTAAATATGGCAATTCCAATGGTGAAAGTTATTTCGAAGTTAGACCCGGAAAATATTCCCCCCCCCAAAAAAAAAATTCATCACTCCGTGGTGGAGTCCAATGGAAAAAGTTTTAATGAAAAATACGTTTTCTTTTGTGTTGAAACAAAGGGGAAAAATTTGTAATGGTGATCGCTGTCGTACAGGTGAAGGGCGACGTTACAAAATAATGGATTTCAAAACAAAAAAAAAAAGCCTTACCCCGCATCGTTTTTAAGTGCGTGGTGCAAAAAAAGAATAAAAGTGAAAAATCGATCGTGAAGGTCCTGGGCAAAAAAATATATTTTCAAATTTATTTTTTCATAAAAGGCTTCCCAGCATCATTTTGAAGTGCGTGGTAAAATAAAAAACTTGAAAAATCCCCGTCAAAATGGAAAAAATTCGGCGGCGTTCTGATTTAAGCACTCTATATTTTTTGGAATTTTCAGAAACGTTTTACGAATTTGTATTCTACACGTGAGAATTCATGCGATTATATATAAAAAAAAATTGTGTGTGATTTAAGGGCAACTTAGCTGTTGTTTTTAGCACATCTCACGACCACCTTCCTCGTTTCTTTGTCCCTCTGACATGTATGGATGTTTTACAATATTTTTTGTCCCCATAAAATCATTTAATGGAATGATGATGCACCCCAGGGTGGTCCATTGCTGGGATTTAAGCAAAAATTTCGGACTGTCCGTATTTTAAATTGTGATTTAAAAAAAAAAATTCGAAAGAGTGGAAATTTTAGAATTTATGGGAGAGGGGGGGGGGTTAAGCATTTTAAAAAAAAATCATTTTTCATAATCGCCTGAGTTCCCGCGTGTAGAACAAAGTTTTTTGTGTGTAATTTAAGGGTGATTTAGCTGTTGTTTTTAGCACATCTCACGACCACCTGATACTTTCCTCGTTTCTTTATCACTCTGATATGTATTAATGTTTTTCAATATTTTCCTCCACATAAACGCATTTAATGGAATGATGATGCACCCCAGGGTGGTCCATTGCTGGGATTTAAGCAAAAAATTCGGACTATCCATATTTTAAACTCTGATTTTTTAAAAAAATTCGAAAGGGAGTGGAAATTTTAGTATTTATGGAAGGGGGAGGGGTAATTTTTTGTGTGTAGTTTAAGGGTGATTTAGCTGTTGATTTTAGCACATCTCACGACCACCTGATACTTTCCTCGTTTCTTTATCACTCTGATATGTATTGATGTTTTTCAATATTTTCCTCCACATAAACGCATTTAATGGAATAATGATGCACCCCAGGGTGGTCCATTGCTGGGATTTAAGCAAAAGAAATAAAATCGGACTGTCCGTATTTTAAACTCTGATTAAAAAAAATAAATAAAAAGAGTGGAACTTTTAGGATTTAAAAAAATTAAAAAATTTTTTTCTTTTTTTCTTAATCGTATGAATTCCCGTGTGTAGAACACAAATCCGCAAAAATGTTTCTGAACATTACCAAAAATAAAAGTTATGCGGAGTTATATGGGGGTGCTTAAACTAGAATTCCACTGAAAATTCAACTTATATGGTTGAGCAATGCTGAAACAGTATTAATTATATTCGTAGCCTTTATTGTACTTACCGAAGTATAGTAATAAATTAATTACAATTTATCTTTTATCTTTTACCTGTTTCAGTCAATTTTTAGTCGACCCCAGTACTTATTCTATCTATACCTTTTGCCGAACCGCTAAGTTACGGGGGCGTAAACTAACCAACACCGGTTGTCAAGCGGAGGGGGGGGGGACAAACACGCACACGCCTGAACTTGAATTTGAATTTATTCTTATAACCCCGATATGGGCCTCTAACCTACCTGGGGTTTTTCTTTACCGCCGTATCCGGGAATCTATGTCCACAGATTGATGCCACATAATCAATTTGACAGACACATTTTCACCTAATCCTGTATATATATATGGGTTTGTTTCAGTTTTCATCTATCAAATCCACTCACAAGGCTTTGGTCGACCCGAGATTATAGTAGACACTTGCCACGCAGTGGGACTGAACCCGTAACCATGTGGTTGGGAAGCCAGCTTCTTATCACACAGCCACGCCTATAATTTATAACATTAGTAGTATTAAATTTGTAGCCTTCCTGTTTTTTACCTACCTGAGTAAAATGAATGAATGACTATGTAAGTGAATAAAGAATTGACTGGGTTTTTGGAATTGCTAATAAAACTAAAGCAATCCGGAAAAATACAAAACTTAAGCTGAGCATCCCGAATAAGCGGAACGAGTATGTAAATCTATTAAATGTAATTTATTGTAGATTTTGCCTTTTAATTGCCACAATCATCATCGCTATCATAAACACTATTAGAGAAATGTGGTTTTATTTGTTAGAGGAAAAGTCACATGATACATTTTACTTCCGTTTCCGTTGTCCGCAGGTCGTGTATAATTCAAGACATTTCACTGTAAACACTGGTTTATACAGCAATAACAGGTAAGATATATAATATATATCATTTAGTAAAAATAAGGGTGGACATCGGTAATTGAAAACCTTTTGATGTTGTGATCAGAGATGATATAATAATGAAAGAAAATTGTTGTATACAGTGCTCAGGTGCACGACAACTATATATATATATATATATATATATATATATATATTTTAAAAGCTATCAGGTGTACTGTTGACGGATTTCAGGAAACATGGAAGTTTTGAAGGATGTAGTGTCTCAACAGCTAACGACTGATGGGGGTAGTTTATTCCATGCTTCGGCAATTCTGACCGTGAAAAATGTTTCCGAAAGTCGTGGGTGGTATGTTGTTTTTGGATTTTGTAAGCATGTCCGCGAGTGTTTGTCATGGAATTCATAAAGATGGCCAAAGTTGATCGATATTAATTCTATTGTCCAGCGCTGATTGTCTGAAATCAATAATTAAATCGATTTGATTTAATCAATAACAAGACAACTCAACAACGTAAAAAATTCTCTAAACTACCATCTATGATTATATAGAAATCTATTGTAAAGCTACCGTCATCTGGTGTTACTTCGGACATTGTTCATAAACGACACAAATTAGTTAAAAATAATAATAAAAAAAAAAACAAACTACCAGTTCACATGCCTACTCGCCTTTATTCCATACATTTACTCTACAATCTAAGCATTAATGTTTATGCTAGCACGTATCCTTGTTTTCAACCAGGGATAAAAAGTCACAGTGACGAATATCTCCGCTCTAAGATCACGCCATCTCCATAGCAATAAACTTTCTGTTTCCGAAGCTAGCATGATTAAAGAGTCTTTAGACTGGTTGTCTTAAATCCAGCTGGATAATATCAGACTCGTTGTATTCAAAATCCAGTAACAATATTTGTGACGCACCCTTCCGTCACCAGTGTTCCGGGATCGAGTATGAAAACGACGTGTATGACGACCTTGTATTAAATGATTATGCTTTTTATTGTGATGGGTGTGATCAATAAATTTTGTTTCTTAAGCATATAATGTTTCTCTTTTCACCTGTGTTTAAGAAAGTACCATGTTCAAGATTATATTTCGCTGCATTATGTTCTTATATATATATATATGTCCAAAGTCACCCCAAGTATGCGGAACGATTACGAGCAAATTTTAAAGTTTGCCGCCGAAGTGGGGATTGCGATCGCTCTGTAGTAAATTACAAAAACATGTTTGTGAGGCTGGTGGTGTATACTGGAAATATGAAATCAATGGAAAAAAGGGTTTTGAGAAAGAATTTGATCGAAACTGCAAAAAGCATCTAAAGTCGTCCCGTTTTTCTCTTTATGAACCTGTAATAAAAGAAGAGCAAACTCTTTGCAAGTGTTTCACCTTGAACATTTATTAATTATTATTTACATAGATATTAATTAATATAGACCAGGTGTCACCCCAAACCATGGTTCTCTCATCACATGCACCTCTTTGACATTCCATATTTGACAACCATGAGTGAATTATAGTTAGTACAGAAGGTATATAGATATATTTTTTGGTACATTATGATTATCTCACCCCCATAAATGGTTATCTCCTCCGTCAACTGAACGGTTTTCTTTCGTCATATTTTTTGAAAGTTATGAGAAATATAAATAAAAAACAATGTATTATTTATCGGTCGCAACTCCAGGTAGGAGGAGCAACGTGAAATAAAGTGTCTTTCCCAAGGACATAACGCATCGCCCGGTCTGTGAATCGAACTCACAACCTCACGATTCTGAATCCAATTTTCTAACCACTCAGCCACGCGCCTTAACTCAAATTTTTAAAAAACAACAAAAACCCCAATGTATTTGTGTACAATTTTATCTTATTAGCAGCGATATATTCCTTGAAAATTAAGATCGGGATAATCGTATTTTTTTTTTTCAATTGAATCGCTTCTGTTGGGGGTGTATGTTTTATGTGTGTATGTAGGTAAACATCTTATTGAATGTCTATTGAGGAGGACCAAAAGTCAACAATGTGTTCAAGTATTGTATCAGAAGGGAGATAACCACATGCAATTATTTTTTCATGGGGGTGAGCTAACCATAAAGTAGCGCGGTAGTTAATGGTTATTTCACCCCCCCATGAAAAAAAATGCATGGGGTTATCCCATACTTAATCCCCCCTGGATAGGACGCTGGTCTGTTGCAGGATTACTCATATTTACCAGCTGAGTGGACTGGAGCAGTGTGAAATGAAACTTCTTAC
Source organism: Octopus rubescens (assembly GCA_027564515.1). Lineage (NCBI taxonomy): Eukaryota > Metazoa > Mollusca > Cephalopoda > Octopoda > Octopodidae > Octopus > Octopus rubescens. Next base: position 2,071,412 of record JAOPUL010003896.1, on the reverse strand, counting down.
TACACAACCACACAAACTGGAAAGCAGCATTGGATAAGTTCTTTTATTCCAGTAAAATGCTTATGTCTACAGTGTTAAACTTTCCACTGTTGTATCTCTACTTTTTGAGTATCCTTTATATCTTACATTCTTGTTTCTCTATTATTTCAGAAGAGCAGAAACAGCAAAGAATTAATCATCTTTTCAAGACTAAAGGAAAATGTTATACAGAATGGATATAATGCTGTTTATATAAATCTATGGTAGAATTTCTGGTAAATATTTCTTCAGAATTAAGATGAACATCAATGTTTGTCTTATTCACTGCCTGAAAAGTTTACAAGATGACTTTGCATTTTAATTAAACTTGGATTGCAAGGGACTTTGCAGCATCTTCAGATATTGACAAAGATCACAGTTGATGGAAATACAGCAGCAGTAAGGAATATATATAATACAGAAACAAAGAGAAGAAAACTTGTGTATATTTTGGTAAGAAAAGGAAAATTATGGAAAATGATTTAAGTGAGAACAAAGTTAAATGTGAAACAGAGACGAAAAGGATTGACTTTCCTGATGACTTAAAGAATATGAAAGGAAAAACATCATTTAATTGTGATATCTGTGGTAAATCATTCTCTCATGGTAGCAACTTAACTAAACATAAATCTGTTCATACGGGAGAGAAACCATATCACTGTGATATCTGTGGTAAATCATTCTCTCGAAAAGATAACCTAATTACTCACCAACGTACTCATACAGGAGTGAAACCATATCACTGTGAAATCTGTGGTAAATCATTCTCCCAAAAAGACAATTTAATTACTCACCAACGAATTCATACAGGAGAAAAACCATATCACTGTGATATCTGTGGTGAATCATTTTCTCAAAGTGTTCACTTAAATAAACACAAACGCATTCATACAGGGGAAAAACCATATTGCTGTGATGTCTGTGGTAAATCATTCTCTGCGAATGGTACCTTAACTAGACATAAACGTATTCATACAGGAGAAAAACCATATCACTGTGATATCTGTGGTAAATCATTCTCTGATGGAAGCCGTTTAAGTAAGCACAAGCACATTCATACAGGAGTAAAACCATATCATTGTGATATCTGTGGTAAGTCATTTGCTAGTAGATATGCCCTATCTAGTCATAAACATATTCATACAGGAGAGAAACCATATCACTGTGAGATCTGTGGTAAATCATTTTCTCATGGTCATACTTTAACTATTCACAAACACATTCATACTGGAGAGAAACCATATCACTGTGAGATCTGTGGCAAATCCTTCACTGAAACCAGTCACTTAACTAAACACAAGCGCATTCATACAGGAGAGAAACCATATCACTGTGATATCTGTGGCAAATCATTCTCTCAAAAAGATAACCTAATTCCTCACCAACGTATTCATACAGGAGAAAAACCATATCATTGTGACATCTGTGGTGAATCATTCTCTCAAAATGGTAATTTAACTAAACACAAATGCATTCATACAGGAGGTCAACTATATTTCTGCAATATCTGTGGTAAATCATTCTCTCAAAAGAGTTCCTTAAAAAGACATGTTCGCATTCATACTGGAGAGAAACCATATCACTGTGATATCTGTGGTAAATTATTCTCTGAGAACGGTACCTTAACTATTCATAAACGCAGTCATACAGGCGAAAAACCTTATCACTGTGACATCTGTGGTAAATCATTCTCTGACACTGGTCATTTATCTAGGCATGTACGTATTCATACTGGAGACAAACCACATCACTGCAATATCTGTGGTAAGTCATTCTCTGAAACTGGTGACCTAACTAGACACAAGCGCATTCATACAGGAGAGAAACCATATCACTGTGATATTTGTGGTAAATCATTCTCTCATGGACATGCCTTAACTACTCACAAACGCACTCATACAGGTGAGAAACCATATCACTGTGATATCTGTGGTAAATCTTTCTCTGAAACTGGTCACTTAACTAAACACAAGCACATTCATACAGGGCTGAAGCTACATCACTGTGATATCTGTGGAAAGTCATTCTCTCATGGACATGTCTTAACTAGACACAAACACATTCATACAGGAGAGAAACCATATCACTGTAATATGTGTGGTAAATCATTCTCTCAAAAAGGTCACTTCACTGAACATGTTGCTATTCATACAGATTAACTATATTGAAATATAGGGTCATAATACTTATAGGGTCATAATACTTATAGCACTGCATGTACAATCCTATTAGATCCCTACTTTTTGTTGAGTAAATTTTTTCCTTTTCCTTATTGGTATAATTAATGATTTTATCACTATGGCAATCTCTCTTTGGGATAATGTAGAAATTTGATAAATACCCATTAACCCAGTAGGTACAGGCATGGCTGTGTGGTAAGAAGTTTGCTTCCCAACCACATGGTTCTGGGTTCTGTCACTCTGCGTGGCACCTTGTGTTAACCGAAGCCTTGTGAGTGGATTTGGTAGGCGGAAACTGAAAGAAACCCGTTGTATATATATATGTGTGTGTGTGTGTGTGTTTATCTCCCACCACTGCTTGACAACCGGTGTTGGTGTGTTTACATCCCCCGTAACCTAGCGGTTTGGCAAGTAAAAAATAAAAGATGACATTTTCACTACATGAGAAAGCAGTATCAGCATTCATGCTGATATTGAAAGTCCAGACATTCGTGTTGACAGTAGATAAGAGAATTAAGAATGTGAAGACAAGGAAAGCCCCTGGCCCAGAGGTGGGGAACCTTTTCACATTGGAAGGTTGCATTAAGTTAGTTGTAATTTGTTATGGCTACATTCAAGAAACTTCAATTAGATCATCATCATCATCATCATCCTTTAACGTCCGTTTTCCATGCTGGCATGGGTTGGACGATTTGACCAGAGCTGGCAAGCCATAGGGCTGCACCAGGTTCCAGTCTCATTTGGCTTGGTTTCTATGGCTGGATGCCCTGTCTAACATCAACCACCTTACAGTGTGTGCTGGGTGCTTTTAACATGCCACATATATATATATATAGCTTGGTTTCTACGGTTGGATGCCCTTCCTAATGCCTCTCTCTCTCTATATATATATATATCTCATCATCATCATCATCATCATCATCATCATCCTCCTTTAATGTCTGTTTTCCATGCTGGCATGGGTTGGACGGTTTGACCGGAGCTGGCAAGCCGTTGGGCTGCACCAGGTTCCAGTTTGATTTGGTTTGGTTTCTATGGCTGGATGCCCTTCCTAATGCCAATCACTTTACAGTGGGATATTCTTCAAAATGTATACATTATTTTGTAAAAATCTAACTACTGTCTACTAATGAACTTCAAAAAATGAAAACAATTTGTACATTCTACAGTCACATTAGAACTAAATTATGAATTGTAGCAGATGTCGAAATAACCCTTATGACTTTCTAGTTTTTTAATTGTGGTGGTCAGTTGTGGCAGATTATTTCATTGAATTTTCTTTCATTTTAAGGATAAAATAAAAATAATTTGAACAAAACATAAATAAAAGATTTATTCTGCAAAATTTGAATTCATTGATAAGGCCATACAGAATGGTTCCCCACCCTGGTTCCCCACCTCTGCTCCTGCCCTGGTCCATCAGGAATTACTGCTCAGATGCTTAAAATATCTGACGGAGTAGGATACAACCCAGTATAGTGAAGGTGCGTGGCTGTGTGGTTAGAGAATTGGATTCGCAATCGTGAGGCTGTGAGTTCGATTCCTGGACCGGGTGATGCATTATGTCCTTGAGCAAGACACTTTATTTCACGTTGCTCCTTCTACCTGGATTTTTGACCGATAGATAGTATTAGCAATTGAAAGACCAATGGAAAACATTATTTCCTTGGTCTGATTTGACGAAAGCCGATCGTCTGCCGATAGGTAATCTGGTTGTTCAAGGTATCATACCCATCGACTGGTGTAGCAGCATCATAATCAACTGTTACAAGGGTAAAGGAGATGCCTTAGAGAGAAGTAATTACAGAGGTATCAAATTAATGGACCATGAAAGTCACTGAAAGAGTCATAGCTCAATTAATTAGTAAGAGAATTAGTCATAACTCAATTAATTAGTAAGAGAATTAACCTAAATGAGGTGCAGTTTGTTTTTGTACTGGGGAGAAGTGTTACTGATGCTCTCTTTGTAGTATAGCAACTGCAAGAGAGGTATTTAGCCAAAAGTAAAACACTTTACTTAGTTTTCTTTGAGTTGGAGAAGGCCTATGCCTCATTCCCTGATCTGCTGGTGGTCACTGTGTAAGTTAGATGTATATGAATGGCTGGTGAGAGCTGTTCAAACCATGTACAGGGTTGCTGTCAGTAAAGTAAGAATTGACAAGAAGTACAGCAGCAAATTAAGTGTGCAAGTAGGAGTTCAGCAGGGATCAGTTGTCAGTTCCCTCTTTTTCATCATAGATGTCCAGCCATAATGGATAAGGTTAAAACTGGGTGCCCTTGGGTGACCTTGTTCTTCTGGCCGAAACTGTAGAAAAGAAATTCCTGGTGTGGAAGCAAAACCTGGAATCAAAGGGCATTCAAGTTAATTTAGCAAAGACTAAGGTTTTAGTTAGCAGGAACCTCTGGAAGGGGTAGGCCCAGGAAGATGTGGGACGAAGTGGTGAGAAAGGTTTTTCAGACACTGGGCCTCACTGAGGAGATGACAAGGGACCAGGACTTGTGGCGATTTGACACGTCAAGCTAAGTAAGATCAGGTCCATCCATACATACAGGCATGTCCTTTATGGCCATGCCCACCACTCCTCTCAGCTGAAAGGTCTTTGTCTTGCAGGTGTCGGTGCCACGTAAAATGCATTTGTGCCAGTGTTACATAAACGCACCCAGCGCACTCTGGAAAGTGGTTGGCGTTAGGAAAGGCATCCAGCCATAAAAACCATGCCAAAACACAATTGGAGTCTGGACAGCTCTCCGGCTGGCCAGCTCCTGTCAAACCATCCAACCCATGCCAGCATGGAAAACGGATGTTAAACGATGACAACGATGAAAACAGACAGGATGCTACTCCCATCAGGAAAATGGTTCTGCTAGATATATAGAAAAGTTGGATGTAGAAATTCCAGTGTAAACCATGGATATATAAGAGATGCAGTGGAATCTCAGTACAGTTAACAAAGAGTAGACTTTGTCTGTGGCAGATTCTTAAGAGCAATAAACACTAAGAACCTGTGGGAATTAGATTTTCACAAATGCCCAAGAGGTTTGCTTGAGGTAGTAGATAGCTTCTGTTACTTCAATGACCTAATCAACAGTGGTCTGAAATCATAGTTGCTAGAATAAGAACTGGTTGGAGAATGTCCAGAGAACTATTATCTCTGTTAGTAAAAATAAAAAGCTTTCTCTCTCGTAGTGTAAGGCTTATTGTATGATACTTGTGCATGAACAGCAATGCTACTTGGTAGTGAAAAGTGTGCAGTGAATGCAAAGGACAAGCAAAACTAACAAAGAATGAAACTAGTATGCTCCAGTTGATGTGCTATGTCAATATGCATGTATGACAAAGTGCAAATGTATTGAAAGAAAAACCGGCGGTAGAAGAGCATCAAATGTAGTGTGCAAGATAGAAAACTCAGCTGGTATGGTCATGAGGATATATATGGATGAGGACAGCTGCAGAAAGAAGTGCTGATTGCTAAATATGGACGAGACCTTTGGAAGAGGAAGCCGTTGAACGAAGTTGTAAAGATCGACGACCTCAGGATGTGGAGCCTCTTGGAAGAGATGACAAAAGACCAAGACTGGTGATTCTCACTGTGCTCAAGAATACCCATCCATCATCTTCATCATCATTATCTTCATCATCATCATCATCATTTAATGTCTGTTCTTCATGCTGGCATGGGCTGGGCAGTTTGACAAGAGCTGGAAAACCAGAGAGCTGTGCCAAGTAATATTGTCTGTTTAAGCATGGTTTTATGGCTGGATGCCCTTCTTAATGCCAACCACTTTACAGAGTATAATGGTTGCTTTTTTTTGCGGCACCAGCACCAGCGGGGTCACCAGCACCAGCGGGGTCACCAGCACCAGCGGGGTCACCAGTAACTTGTAAGATGAAGCAAAGTCCCCTCCGTGTGTGTGTGTGGGGGGAAGTAGTATTGAGGGAGGTGGCTTTGTACCAGTTGAGAGGTTAAAGGAATAATAGAGGGATAGAGATAGGTGTCTTGCTGTAGAAAAGATACAAGGATACCCCAGTTGGAGAAGAAGGGAGAGAAAGATGGGGATGGAGAGAGCGAGAGAGATGGTAGTAGTTGGCTATAATGCTGCCACAAGGGCAAGGGAGATGCCTTAGATAGAAGTAATCATAGAGGTATCAACTTACTGGAATAGGTGATGAAAGTTATAGCCCAATTAATTAGGAACATAATTAGGCTATGGATAAGGCCTTCCTGTATAACCCGATTATTTATACAAGTGACTAGACCATATCCGACTCTACCAGATATTTTAAGCACTAGACTATCCTATTCTACAAGATACCCCAGCAAAAATGAGGTTCTAAAAGCATATCGTTTTGTCTATACCTCTGCATTGAAGCCATCCTCAGAATTCATTTTCTGAAAACATCTCTCTTGCCATCACTTTTCTAACTGCAGTACAAGCTCAGCTGCTGGAATTATAATTATATGAGAGCAGAGATGCACATATTTCATCCCCAACACTTTTGTGCTATCGGTTTCTGTCCTCCATGGAGGCACCCACCTTGCATTCCCAATATCATTTCATACCACTATTCAACACCATCGACACCACCACCCTTTCTTGCTACTCTGTGTGTGTGTATGTGTGTGTGTGTGTGTGTGTGTGTGTGTATATATATATATATATATATATATATATACAGGGTGGGCCAAATGTCATGCACAAAGTAGTTCAATACGCTCAAGAATTGTCAAAGACAGGTTTCAATTTTTCTAAAATTGAATAAAAAAAAAAAGATAATGATGAATACACATGTACTTGTACATATGATGAACAAAATGAATGATAATTCTTTCTATATTGGGCACAGAGGCCTGAAATTTTCGGGGGTGGGGATAGTCGATTCAATCGACCTCAATATGTACCTGGTACTTATTTTATCGACACTGAAAGGATGAAAGGCAAAGTCGACCCTGGCAGAATTTGAACTCAGAACTTAGAGACGGACTAAATGCCGCTAAGCATTTTGCCCGGCGTGCTAACGATTCCGCCAGCTCGACGCCCTAATAGTCATTTCTATACTAGGCACGAAGGCCTGGAATTTTGGGAGAGGGGAGTAGTCGATTTTATCGACCCCAGTTCGTAATGGGTACTCATTTTGTCGACCCCGGAAGGATGAAAGGCAAAGTCGACCACGGCGGCATTTGAACTCAGAACGTAAAATCGGAAAAATTGCCGCTAAGCATTTCTCCCAGCGCGGTAACGATTCTGCCAGCTCGCCGCCTTATATGCAAACTGTAATAATGACATTTATAAATACATGAAAAACAAAGTTGTGAAACTGCGCTATGTATATTGTATATATATATGGTCGCACTTTCCTTCCACTAATCTTCTATAGAAAGCTAAAGTGGTCTTTCCACCTAATAATAATAATAATAAT
>JAOPUL010003896.1:1684851-1700820 GCA_027564515.1 Octopus rubescens | reverse complement strand
ATATAATATACACCCACCCCCTAAATATACACTCACATCCACATGAATATATATATATATATATATATATATATATATGTTTATAAAATTATAAAAATGCACCAAATAGATATATGTGGCTCCAATCTTTTATTTCTTTCAGCCACAGTGTATCTTGGACTACCTCTTCCAAACGTGCACCACTATCTCCTTTTGATTTTTTCTGAGACAAAGTACAAATGATTTGAGGGAGATTTGGCTGCTCTTGTCGTTAGTGTCAATTGCTATTTAACCCTAGGTCATCTTGAATCCTGGAGACCCATGATCACAGACAATCAAACTCTTATCTTTTGTTATTTCCAGATAGTCTAAATCTTTCTAGGACAACATTATTTCATGTGCACATCCTTTTCTGTTTATCTTCAAGACAATAAAGTTTGATTCAAAAGAGATTTGGCTGCTATATTTAGCAGATTAAATGACCACATATAAGTTAAGACTGATTTGATAGGAATTTGACTGCTATTTTTAGCAGATTAAATGACTGCATAGTTTGAGATTGAGTGATTTGAAGGAAATTTGGCTGCTATTTTTAGCAGATTAAATGACTGCATACAGCTCGAGTGATTTGAGGGAAATTTGGCTGCTATTTTTAGCAGATTAAATGACTGCATATAGCTTAAGACTGAGTGATTTATGGGAATTTTGGCTGCTATTTTTAGCAGATTAAATGACCACATACAGCTCGAGACTGAGTGATTTGAGGGAAATTTGGCTGCTATTTTTAGCAGATTATATGACCACATATAGGTTCCCTCATTTGGCTGCTGTGTTAAGCTTGATCAAGTTGATCTATGATCAAAAGACTTTCCATCGGTGACCATCCAGGTTATTATTATTATTGTAATGTCAGACCATGGTATATCTTGGAGTACATTTTCCCAATGTGCTCAGATTTTTAATCAAGAGAACTAGCTGTTGTTGATGTTTAGCCCTAGGTTGGGAAGACAACAAGCAAAAAATAATCCAGCTTTGACCATTACCATTTGTCTAAGCACATCTAGGACTACATTATCTAACGTGTCCTTCCCTCTCCTTTTTTTGTTTGTTTAAAGACAACAGTGAATGAAGAGAGATTTGGCTGCTATTTCTAACTAATCAATCAGACAATCCAGCTACGACCATCACTATTTGTCTAAGGGTATCTAGGACTACATTATCAAATGTGACCTTCCTTTTTCTAGAGACAATAAGTAATTGAAGAAAGATTTGGCTGCTATTTCTAATCAATTGATCAGACAATCTAGCTATGACCATCACCATTTATCTAAAGACATCTAGGACTACATTATCCAATGTGTCTTATTTTATGAAATGGTAGTGTAGCTCGAGGTAGTTTTAGCTGCTATTTCTAGCAGACCAAACAACCACATAGAGAGACTTCCTTGCTGGCGTTTAACCCTCGGTCAGCCCTGACTGAGCAGACCTATGATAAAAAGCATTCCAACCACAACCACTGTCTATTTTTTCTTTCAGGTATAGTATACCTTGGAATACACTGTCCAATGTGTACTTTTTTGTTTTAGAGTGTAGGATGTGATTTCAAGGAGATTTAGTTGCTATCTTTAGCACATTGAGCAACCACATAGAAGTTCCGATAGTTTGTTTTTTTTGTTTTTGTAGTTGTTTAGCCCTAAGTTAACCAAACTCTGATTGAGTAGACAGACCTATGATCCACGGCATGCCAGCCATGCCCATCCCATCTGTTGTAATGACAACATTGCCTGATGCGCCCTGTCTTTAAACAAGATGGCAGGGCATGACTCAACGGAGATTCGGCTGCTATTTCTAGCAGGACAACAGACCACACTGGATTTGGCGGTGTGATGGTGGTGGCGATACCCATGCTCCCTCCCCCCCCCACCAACCAACTGGTTTCAGTTGCTTCCGACGATCATGTCGTACGCGGCAGCCTCTTGTGCCTCCCTATTGATCACAGGCCCGGCCCCGCCAGCCATCTCCATCTCCATCATCATCATCATCATCAGCGAATGCGTGCGCATGTGTCGCCCGAGGGTCCTCGACTCGGTGAAAGTCTGGCTGCAGTAGACGCAGCGGTACGGCTTCTCCCCGGTGTGCGTCCGCACGTGCTTGGTGAGGTTGCTGGAATCCGAGAAGCGCTTCTGGCAGAAATTGCACGAGAACAGCTTCTCACCCGTGTGGATGCGGATGTGCTTGGTGAGATTGTCCGAACGGGAAAACCATTTGTTGCAATGCGGACAGGGAAAAGGCTTAAGTCCGGCGTGGACCTTCAGGTGACGCTTCAGGTGACTCGGTCTGGTGAACATTTTACGACATTCATACTGAGGGCAAGTGTATTGCTTCACGGTTATCTGAGCACCACCATGGCGAGGCTGCTGCTGTTGCTGTTTCCTCTTCAGGGCTTTTATTAAACTTGTGGTCGTTGAAGGTTCAATAAGGTCTGTTGGCATCATAGCCGTTGTTGTTGTTGCATGTTGTTGATCTTGCTGTTGTTTTCTCTTCAGAACTTCTAACAAACTTGTGGTTGTTGAAGGTGCAATAAGGCCTGTTGGCATTATAGCTGTTGTTGTTGTGTTTTGTAGATCTTGCTGTTGTTTTCTCTTCAGAACTTCTAACAGACTTGTGGTCGTTGAAGGTGCAATAAGGTCTGCTGGCATCATAGCTGCTGATGCTGTTGTCGTTGCGTTTTGCCGATCTTGCCGTTGTTGTTGCCAGCGATGCTTTGTTGTGTCAGCATCACCACAAGAGGTTTTATCTAGCAGAAGTCCACAGTTGCGTGCAATGATATCGATGGCAGAGGTGTTTGCAGTCTGGCCTTCATCGCCAAAGGAGGCAAGATTCAAGGTGTGATTGAGGTTGTTCAAGAGAAATGGCTGACCCGTAGAAGATGGAGAATTCGAACGGTAGCTGATTTCATCGGCAGGTATGGAAGGAAACGAGGATAAGGGCAACGAAGACGGTAATAAAAATTCACGGTGGTCGTCATTAAGTTCAGGAAATGCCATCTTCCGATCAGCATCGTTATCTAATTGATCGGTGAAAGTATTGTCAAGGAAACGAGAAGCATTGTGCTTACCCTTAAGGGACAGGTCCCTCTCAATCAGCATTTCTTTGACATTGTTCAGGGCTGGGAATTGATTGCCAGACAACAAGAATGCCAAGTCATCAGTGTTAGATATGGCATCAGAAAACTTGGAGAAGTCTTCGGTCTTAATTTTGGCATTGATTGGCGCCATTGCTGAGCAGTTGGAGGTTGCGGCAAGCTCTGGTTCGATTTTGATGAAGGGTTTCGGGAAATTCAGATTATTATCAGCTGGTTGAAGACAAGACGAAAGGGACAAAGGGGTTGGTAGTGGCTGACTAAGATTGTCTTTTAAGGTACTGCTCTCCTGGAAGAGTTCCTTGCAGTTAATAGCATCGCTCGATCCCATGGGAGTCACCTTTGCAGTCATCAGAGATGACTGTTTATTTCCAGTATCCTGCTGTATGCATTGGTCGTTGTTATAAGATGAGGTGTTGTCTGGATGGCTGCACATGATGAGGTCAGCAGCCGCTCGGTCCGACAAATTCTGTGACTTCCTTTCAGCAGCGGCGACAGAGATGTGGTCGGCGTCTACATCGTTGAAGTCTTCACACGCACCCGCTTCATTTGCTCCTGTGTTTACTGTCATGGCAATGTCGGATGGAAGACAATCCATGTTTGTCGTCGCTGCAGGCTTCCATGCCGCAGTCACGGCATGGTGAAGTAGCTCGTCACACCATTTATCTCCCTTTTGCAGAAGCAGCTGCAGAGTCTCGTCACTGAGGGAGCTGAGAAAATCAAGCATTGCATCTCGGAACTGTCCGTCGTTTTGGTTTGACTCCCATTGGGACGAAGGAAATCTGTTAGTCCTTGGGACATCTCCATTACTGTTGTCCATCTCGTAACTACCCTCAGGCAATGATGATACCAGTATATCGCTTGTGCAAGGCTGAGACACCTCCTCCTCTTCCTCCAGTTTCACATTCACATTCTCAAAGATGTTGTTCTTCAGATCTTCCGTCTGTTTCACCATTACGTTATCGGCCAGAGGCGTGTTGGTGAAGCCAGCAGGAGTTGTCGCCGTCGTTGCGAACCCCGAATTTTTCGTGTCGTCTGATGTCAAAGGAGCATCGACATCAGAAAGGGACATTTCAGAATTAGAATTTGAATTTGAATCCGAAATACAAATGACGTTGTTGGCCTTGTGTTTTTGATCCGCAACAAGGCATGACTCGGGACCACAAGCGCCACCAGAGAAATAGTTCTTGTTCCGGAACTCGACAAATTCATCAAAAAGTAGAAATTCTTGAATGCATTTCTCTGCCTCGGGTTGCTTGTCAGTCACCATACCGGTTTCTTTCCTAAAGTTTTCAACACCATCATAGTATGAACCTGATGCTTCCTGATCTGCATTGCTGTAAAATCCAGTGACATCGGAGTGGCAGGCATCTTTTGGATCTCGAGTCGTATTAAGCATGTCATGAGATAGATGAACGCCTTGAGGTTTGAAGTCGATGTCTTTAAGCCCTACATTGGTAGTATCAGGGAAAGAAAACTTTAAGTCAATATTTTTGAGTTCTTCGGCAGCATCGATGACTGAGGGAAACTTGAAGTGGATGTCTTTCAGCTCTTCGTCGTCAAGGGTGGAAGGAAATACGAAATTCTCATTCAAGGCAACCGTGCCAGCTAAGAGCTCGCCATTGTCAGAAGAGGCTGCCTTCTGGAATGAATCTGAAGGGTGAAGATTTCTGTCCTCGACGCCATCCTTTCCCTCAACAACTACCAGCACGGGTCCCTCTCCTGTGACAACCTCTTGTTTGATATCAGCACTACTGATAGCATTGGCACCACCACAATGGTTTTCTGTTTCGAACTGACCCCTCCCTTGTGGTAGCTCACGTAGTACATGAACAGGGAGAGAAGGGGTGAGAGGCGCACCGCCACCTGTGACCCTCCACTGAAACAGCTCCGTCGCCGGGCCAGAGGCGGTGGAGGTACGGTAAGCGTCGTCCCCTTGTCCTTCGGGTTCTGGTGTCTTCGGTTCCTGCTTCAGGGCGCTACCGTCCGGCAGAACAAATTCCTGTTTCACAGCCAAAGAGAGGTTCTCTTGGAAAGGGTCAGCCAAGGATTTCTCGGTAAAATTCTCTGTGGATGATTCCTGGGAATCGTTACCGTTATTGTTGTTGTTGTTGTCTTCATCATTATTATTATTATTATTGCTACAGCTGTTGATATTGATGGTGGTGGTGTTGGTGGTGGTGGTAGCTACAGGATCAACCGCATTGGTCCTCGGAGCACTAACAAGACTGCTGCTGCCATCTACTGGATGTAGCTCATCTCCACTGACCTCGCGCGAGTCACCCGGTTCGCAATACATTTCAGCCGTCGTTTCAGTTTTTCTCTGTCCCTGAACACTGGCGGAAGAAGACGACGACAAGGACGGAACCAGCGCCGTCCGCTCCGAAGTCGGGTCCTGGCCAGAAACGGCTGGATCGAACTCGGCGCTTGGTGACGAGGAAACAGATGGCAACGGAGACGTGAACTGCAAATGCCAAGGTGATGACGACGATGACAATGGTGATGACGACGACGACGACAATGATGACAACCGCTCACTGGACGCTACAATGCTTGATCTGATTTTCGCTTCGCTCTGATGCACGCCCAATGGATTCTGCGATGGTAACTTTGCAGAATCTTCTGAGGTAGACTCAGTCAAATTATGGCTTGTAGAAGTAATATTGGTGTTAGCTGACCCACTGGTGTTAGTCACAGCATTGGTCAAGCTCTCGGTCTCAGAGACAGCACTGGACAATATCTTGGTTTTAGAGACAGAACTAGTCGAATTGTGGTGACCAAGGGCAGTACTGGTTTTACTTGAGCCATCACTGTTGGTGACAATAGTGGTCAAGGTTTCGATATCAGAGGCAGTACTGGACAGTATACTGTTGGCTTTTGAAGCAGAATTGGTTAAATTCTTTCCATTGGTCAAGTTGTTGCCATTGGAAACAATATTACCGAAGCTGTTGGAGTCAGAGATGGCACTGTCCAGTTTGTTGCCGTGGGAGACAACACTGGTCAGTTTGTTGCCTAGGGAAACAGAATCAGTGAAGCTGTTAGCATTGTTGCCTCGACAGTCTTCAAGGAGGTGGTCATTAAATGAGTTGAGGTCGTGCATGAGCTCTCTGCACTCTTTACACCTGAACATCTCACCTGTTGTGTGTAGTTTCAGGTGGTTTGTTAGTTCCTCCACACCAGAGAAGAATATCTGACACCGGGAGCAATGAAAGAGGCGGTTTCTAGGGTGATGGTCACCATCATGTTGATGCTGACGACTCAGATGATTATTATTATTATCATCATCATCATCATCATTGTTAATATATGGATGAGGGTTGTTGTCGTGATGACGAGAACTGTAGCAGTCACTCTTATTACAGTTATTATTATTGTTGCTGTTGTAGTGAAATTCCTCCATTTCGGTATCCATCTCCACTTTGAGCCCACCGGTAACTGTCAGTGTAAAATTTCCCACAGCCTCGTCTTCCCCATCCTGATTTTCATCCTCATCTTCTTGTTCTAATACTTCTTGCTTGATATAACCATGCGTAAAGGGACCGATGTTACAAGGGGAACTGCGATTAGGATCATCTGGTATGGCAAGTGAAGATGCACCACCTGTCTTGCTGCGCATCGTTCCCAAGCCGGTTTCTCTGGAAAAGGACATTGGTGAGCTTAAGTTCTGCTGAGAGGAAACTGGAACACCGTGACCATGTTCCAACAAGCTAATCTGTTTGTCCTCCCCCATGTCATCATACTCTTTCATCTCTTCCTCCTCCTCCTCAATCTCTTCATCATTTTCCTCGCCGTCCTTTACTGTTGGCGAGGCGGCAGTGATGGTGGTCACATGGAGCCGGTAGATGTGGTTAGTGAGAGTGAACTCGTCGAGAAAGACCTTCCCACATTGGCGGCACCGATGTAACTTGTCTCGCAGCTGTTTCTTGAAACGTTGCAACAAAGCTGTAGGCCCAGAGCTGAATGTCTTCAGAGCTGCGGTTGAGTTCTTAGCAGATGACAAGATAGACTGCGATGAAAGTGATGATAGCAATGATGATGACGATGACGACGATTGAGGTGGTGATGACGATATCACAGAAACCGTAGTTGTAGCAGCAGTAGTAGCAATATTAGTAGTACTAACAGCAGCACTAGTGACAACAGCAGAAATGCTTCTTGAACCTGTAGCTGATGAGGACGGCACTGAGCAAGGTAATGAAGGAAGATGTTGCTGCTGTTGTTGTGGTGATGGGGATGTTGTGGCTGATTTCCTTGCCGACTGAACTAGAGTCTTCAATTGCAGCGGAGATTTAGCATGCTTGATTAAATGACGGCGCAGGGTGATCGAGTCGCCGAAAGACCTCGAGCAGAGAATGCACCGAAAGGGGGACGACTCTGTAGACGAGGGCAGCAATGGTGACCCACTCTCCCGCCGCCGCTGCTGCTGCTGTTCGTAGTTTTTATTGTCGTCATCGTCGTCTCCTCCGTTGCCACAGTCAGCTGCTTCCAGTAGGAAATGCTGACGGCTGTTGCGTTTCCCGCTGCTGTCGTTATCACCATTGTCGTCATTTTCACCACTTCCTGTGGACACGCGTTGCGGAAAGCTTTGGTTACTGCTGCTGTTGTTGTTGTTGTTGTGCATACCACTCCTGCCACTGCTGCTCTTATTGGTCGCAGCTGCGCGGGCGTGGGTCCGCAGGTGTTTGGTGAGGTTGCTGGAATCGGTGAAACGCTTCGCGCAGATGCTGCACGAGTACCGCTTGTCGCCCGTGTGGATGCGCACGTGCTTCACGAGATTGTCCGACCGAGAGAACGCCCGGTCGCAGTACGCGCATCGGAACGGCTTGACGCCCGCGTGGATCTTCAGGTGTCGGTTCAGCTGCGTCGACTTGGAGAAATGCTTCGAGCACACCGAGCAGGCATGCACCAGGTGGCGCCAGCGGAGATGTTGCGTGAGCTCGAGGGCCGACGAGAACGAAACCGGGAGTGAAGATGCTGAAGGCGATGACGACCTCTTACAGTAAGAACAGAAGAATTCTCTGCTACTGCCATTGCCCCTCACATCTCCTCGTTTCTTATCATTAGCTGCAGCGGAACTGATTAAATTTGCAGCGGAACTGGTTAAATTTGCAGCGGTAGCAGTAGCAGAAGTCATAGCGATAGTAGTAGTAGTAGTAGTAGCAGGCGTAGTAGAAGCAACAGCAGCAGGAACAGAGACCACAGGAGAACTAGAACATACTGTAACAGCAGTAGTAGTAGACACTACAGTTGGAGTAAAGGCTGCAGTAGAGATGTTAGTGGAAGCCTGTTTGGCAGCGGTATTACCTCTACTGCTAGTAGTTGTAGCAATAGTAGTTGTAGTACTACTACTACTACTACTGTTGCTGTTATTACTGCTACTAGTGCTCTGGTAGCTGTTATTATCATGATTGTCTTTATATTTAGTAGTAGTGGTAATGGTGGTGGTGGCCATGGTTTTGGTGTTAACGATTTGAACATCCTGGGACTCTTCTTCGATACTAGACGCTTTTGTCATCGAGGGGCCACCAATACCTGAGTTGTCTCCTCCTCCTCCCCTGCCGAGATCTTTCGTTGACGGCAACGGAGAAACTCGAGTGCGTATCGAGTCGTCGTGGACCACCGTCAGGCGATCGTGTGGCGGCGGCGGCAGCGGCATCGCTGCTGCCTTGTTTGACATTGCCTTCGCTTCTGAATCAGAGGCACGTCGCGAAACCGGTAGCGTCGGTGGTGTTGACGGAAGAAGCGGCACCGACGCCGGAGCCGGAGTCGGCTTTCGCTGCCGTGTCGTAGCAACGTACTGCACACCGGCCGGCGAGGCCTTACCGGAAACTTCCATACGGCCCACAGAACCAAAGCCTGCCATCTGGCTGTCGTCACTGCCGTCATCTATCACAGAGACAAACGTTTCCTCTGTCTTCAAAACAACACCCTGGGCCACTGCTACAGAACTACACCGATCAACCACACTGGCATCATCATCTTCATTATTATTAATATTATCATCATCATCTTCATTGACGTTATCATTATCGGTGGTAAGAACTGTACGGTTTCTGATAAAGCTTTTAGATTGGTTTGAAGAAATCCCGTCCACAGACACCAAATTCTGGAAAGATCTACCAGTGGATACAGCATTAATTGCTCCCTTTTTTCTTTGACGGTCTTGACAGATTTCAGGTTCTTCCTTTTCTTGTTTGACGACCTGTCGGCAGTCGCGCCCCAATGATTTAGAAATATTGCTAAGGATTTTGGCAACAATTGCATCGACTTCCACACTGGAGTCGTTACTTCTAATTGCCGTTACTTTCCCTATTTCTTCTGCTTGTTTTCCTTGCGTTTCTTTTTCGTTGCAAGCGATGTTGTGGGGAGAAGGGACGAAACCACTACCAGAGGTGTGCTCGTTTCCTTGCAGTCTTTTCTTCTTCGCCACACCAAACATATCAAAAGCTTCCCGCTCACCATTTTGCAACAGCCTGGTTAAATCCTCTGTGCTTAACGCAATGCCATCTAAAACATTAAGACCATTCTGCAGCAACACCGAGTTCCTTGGGTCTTTGATGTCATCCTCCTCCTTACTATTCTCCACGCCATTGTCTTCGGTCTCACTATCAGACAGTATTATCTCCTGTTTCAATTTCAGCGCCGATGGATTCACAAGCATCTCCGAGGAAACAGGGTCTTCTGCCGACAGTTGAAGGCGATGATTGTGATTCGGTCCCCGATTATCTCGCGTCACTGTGCGAGGTCCTAACTGTGGTTGACCGCCAACAAGTTTCGCGGAGAGTAATCTCCGCTGCGTGACATCAATCTTACTGTTACCTCGGCTCTGGTTCTGGTTCCGGTTTTGGTTTTGGTTCTGGTCTTTAGCCGAACATTGTTTCCGGTGCTTTGACAGGCGAACACTAGAGCCAAAGGACTCTCCGCAGTTCTTACACTCTAATTGTCGTCGTATGTGGCATTTCAAATGATCAGCCAATGCCAAAACCCTTGAAAACGTTGCCTTGCAATAGTGGCACTCATACGGAACGGCTGCTGACCGTACATCGAGATCTTTAAGGCTTGCGGCTCCACCGACCGCCGTTGACGTTTGGAATAAATCCATGTTACCATGGTTTTCCAACTGCTGTCTCTTTATATGGATCTTCGACGCATCCTCTTTAACGTTTTCGAAATGTCTACTTATACGGTGAACCTGTCCCAGATTATTATCGTCGCCGTCATATGCATCCCTCGTGTGGATCTGTGCCACCTCCTCCTCCTCACAGTCCTCTAAGTGGCACCTTACGTGCATCTCCAATGAGGTTCTGGAGAAAAACTGCATCCGACAATAGCTGCACTGGAACATTACCGGAAAACGGTTGCGGCCGCCGCTGCCCAAGCTGTTTGCACGATGCAGTCCGTCAGCGGAGTGACTTGAGGTAGGCCTAGATGAACCGGAAGCTTTTCGGCCAACTGGATTGGGTAACAGCGAGACAGCACTCTTGGAATACGAAAGCAATTGATCAAGATCAAAATTGACATGGTTCACTGAGTTTATTCGGTTCCACTTTGACTTCGTCTTACTAATATTACTCCTCCTCCTCCTACTACTACTACTATTATAAATCTGGATGTTTTCGTTGGTCCGTGACAACTGTTTTATGATATGGTCGGTTTTGCTGAAGACATCCGTTGCAGCAGGCAGTGCTGCGTTCTTAGGTGGGGTCATTACGATGTCATCGTCGTCTTCTTCTCCGTCGGACCACAACAAAGGGTTCCCTGAATACAAAGACTTGCTAGCAGCAGCAGGCCGTGCATCTGGTCCTAGCAACTGCGCTTCATTTGAGGGTTCACTAATTGCGCCGAGAATCTCCCCTGCACTTGCCTCCGACTTGCTAACCGCCGGCAGCCGTGACTGAAGGTGAAACTGCGACGGCGCAGCTTGCAGATTCGATGCCTCTGCTGCTGTCGTCGCTGCAGTGGTGGTGGTCATGGCTGGCAATGACCTTTCCTTATTGATAATGCAAAGGATGTTCTGCATTTGGAGGAGCTGCTGCGCATCTGCGGCAGCAGCGGCTGCGTCACTCAGCGACAGCAATGAAGTCGTTGCACTGCTACTGCTGCCCTCCGTGCTGCAGCCACGACGGTTGTGACCTCCGACGACGGAGAGGTCGTCATGGAATGCAACTTCACCACTCCCATTAGCGGTGCCAGCGACAGCACCAGCAGTGCCACCACCGCCACCACCACCGTCGCCACTCCTGTCGGACACGCCGTGGGTCAACAGGTGGCGCCGGAGCGTGTCCGACTTGCGAAACGTCTTTGAGCAGAGCGTGCAAGTGTAGCGCCGCGTGCCGGCGTGCGTGCGCATGTGTTTGCTCAGGTTGCTCGAGTCGGTGAAGCGCTTCAGGCAGAACTCGCAGCCGTAGCGCTTGTCGCCGGTGTGAATGCGCACGTGCTTGATTAGGTTGTCCGACCGGGAGAATGACTTGTGGCAGTATTTGCATTCGAAGGGCCGCAGACCCGAGTGAATCTTCAAATGTCTGGCTAGGTGACTATACCGGTCGAAGTCTTTGCCACAGTACTGGCATTTGAACTGACGCGCCTTTGGAGAAACGGTGGCATCGTTGGCGCCATCAATACCAGATACTGTACTCGTAGACAGGGAATCCATTCCGATATATATATATATATATATATATATATAGATATCAATATATAGAAGAAAAAAAAATATAGTTAAAAAAGGGGCCAGTTAAGTTCCAAATTTTGACCAGGTAAAAATCATGGAAAACTATTTAATTTGGGGGTTTTTTTCTTGAAAGTCTTCAACATGTCCAATATCTTCTATATCAGTTTTTTTCTTATTTTCATGTATCCCTTTTTTTACCAAAATCTTTTAATCAAACTTTTCTTTCAACATGATTTCTTCACAAAATAGTTGGCGCCATGCTGGGACACTGCCTTGATTATATACATACATATATATATATAGGGTGAAATATATGGAAAAAAAGGGCCAATTAAGTTCCAAATTCTGACCAAAGTAGCACAAATCATGGAAAACTATTTTTCAATTTTAGGGGTTTTTTCCTTCAAAATCTTTCACATGTACAATGTTTTTTTGTGTTTCTTTTTACATTTTTTGTTTTTGTTACTCTTTTCACTTTTTCCCCAAAATCTTTTCATCAAATTTTTCCTCTAACTCAAATTTCTTCACAAAATGGCAGGCGCCTCTTGCTTGCATATAGAACATAAAATGTTTCATCCAACACAATATCTTCACAAAATGATTGGCACGTCTTGCTTGTATATACACAACTCAAAATTTCCATCCATTACAATTTATTCAAAGAGTAGGCACCTCTCCTTTGCAGATAGTCATTTACAGATAATTTCCATTATTTATTCATCATTTCTCCACCAAATGGTTAGCACTGCTCACTTGCATATAGACAATAAAATTTTCTATCCAACACAATTTCACAAAATGACTGGCGCTGCTTCCTTGTATATAGACAATTCAAAATTTTCCATCCAACACATTTGCTTCAAACAATTGGCACCTCTCACTTGCGGATAATTTCTCCATAATTTTTTTTATCTTTTTCTTCATTTATTCCAATTTTTTTCCCCAGAATATTTTAATTCAAATTTTCGTCAAACACAACTTGGTAAGATGATTGCAAATTAACACCTCTCACTTGCATGATTTTTCTTGTTAATTTTTCAATCATTTGTAGTGTTTGTTCCTTCTTTTTGTAAAGAAAAAAACCCCTCAATATTTGTCATTTTTTCATGTTTTTTTTATGTTTCACATTTTTATATGTTTCACATTTGTATGTGTGTGTCACACTATTTTCTGTGCTTCACATTTGTATGTGTGCTTCACATTTTTGTGTGTGCTTCACATTTTTGTGTGGGTTTCACATTTTTGACATTTAATAATATTTTTACATATTTCAAATTTTCAGTTAGTTTCCTGGTTTTCCATAAAACCCAAATCCTAGTTTCCTAATAAAGTAGGGTGCTGTGTTCAATATATTATTATCAATATGTAAGGTTATTTTTTTCTTTTTCCTTTTGTTTTTGTCTTTCCTCTAGGTTCAAGGATCAAATCCTGCCAAGGGTAGTCCTGCCATTTAATCCTTTGGGTTTGCAAAAGGTAACAAGAATCATAAAAACCAATTTTAATTTTGGTTTAAAGTTCAGTTGGACTTAATCTATTCTTGTATTTATCTACAAAATAAAACATTAATGTTTACATAATCCAGTTTCAGGGCCAGATAGAAGAGCCCAAACCATTACATATTCAGCATTCAGGGCCACACAATTACAACATTTAAGTTACAGAAAAAAGACAAAAAAAAAAAAAGAAAATCCAGGGCCAAAATGTTATATATCGTTGTTTCCAGAACTGGAAACTAAGGCATTATATATTCAAGTTCCAGGGCCCAAAAGTAAAAATATGCTAAGGTATTACATATTCAAGTTCCAGGGCCCAAAAGTAAAAATATGCTAAGGTATTATATATTCAAGTTCCAGGGCGCAAAAGTAAAAATATGCCATGGTATTACATATTCAATTTTCTGGGTTCAAAAACTAAAATACAGCAAGGTATTATATATTCAGATTTCAGGTCCCCAAAACAAGAAGATTCTAAGGTAATTTTACACATTCAGGTTTTGGGGCCCGAAAACAAAAATAATACCAAAGCATTATATATAATCAAGTTCGAAGACCCAGAAAGTAAAAAAAAAGAAAAAGAAATAAAAATGAAAATAATACAACAAAAAACCCAGGATATTACATATTCAAATTCCAGGGCCAAGTTAAATGAAAAAAATCAAATCAAAGATGTTACAATATACAAGTTCTGGGCCCAAATTTAAAAAAGAAAACCCCTAAAGTATTGATATGAAACATCAATATATACATATATATATATATGTTTAACACACACACACACATATATATATATAGGGAGGGAGAGAGAGAGATAGAGAGAGAGAGAGAGAGAGAGAGAGAGAGATGTAACTTATATAGTAGATATATAAACAGGGTTAACTTAGCTGTTTCTCCGTAGATTGAAGAACTGATGAACACCCTTGATCAATTTTTAGACATTATTGGACTCTCATCAGAGGCGTCTACACCAATTTGATAAATCCCTGAGAAACAAATAGCCAAACTGTTTACATAGTCAACAAATCCATTAGCTACAAAGAACTGGAGCAACTAATTTGCATGCAGTAAGTGCTTAACACTTTACAAGGTTGGCCCAGAGAAATGCTTCCAGTCTCACCTTTACATTAAGTTTTGGTGCTCAGTTTTGTTTTCCCCAACACAGTGAAATAATCATCCTCTTCTTCCTCCTTCTTCTCATCTTCATCATAATCATCATAATAGTTATCTTCAAAATATTTGTCAAAAATTAGGAAAGCAGTTAAATTTAAATTTTAAAATTTGTACACGTTGATGATTGGAAACACCTTAACTTTTTCTTTCATGTGTTAAAATCCTTACCATCATAAGTTATCTTCAAAATATTTGATAAAAATTATGGGAATTTTGAAATTAAAAAAAAAATTAATTAAGTTTAATTAATTAAATCATATATGCTAATGATTGGAAATTAAGAAAAAGAATGTATATATAAAATGATTTTGCTTTAAATGTTGAGCTTAAATCTTTTTTCTAGGTGGTAAAGACTACCTGGTCATCACCATTATCATGACTACTTTCAAAATATTTACCAAAAAAATCGTGAGAATTTTGAATTAAAAAAAATTTTGAAATTTAAAATAAAAAAATTAATTAAATTTAATTAAATTAAAAAAATTAATTAATAAAATTAATAAAAAAAATTAATTAAATTTAATTAAATGTTAATGATTGGAAATTAAGGAAAAAAATAAACATAAAATAATTTCGCTTTAAATGTTGAGCTTAAATTTTTTTTCTAGGTGGTAAAGTCTACCTGGTCAACACCAATGTCATGACTGCTTTCAAAATATTTATCAAAAAAATCGTGAGAATTTTGAAGTAAAAAAAATAAAGATGGAATCCACTGCCAAATGGTGGGGGTGGGGAAATTTACATTAGACTTTGACCCTTAATATTTTTCCTTATAATGAAGTCCTCTTCATCAAAGGCAGAGGGAAATTTTTGAAATCAAAAACAGCAGAAATATATATAAATGGTAAAAAAATAAAAAAATAATTTTAAAAACTCTTAATTTTTTTTTTTTTCCTTACGTTGCAAAGTCACTGTTATATTCTTAATGGTCATCAAAATATTTCCCAATCAAAATGTAAACTTTGTAATACAAAATATTAAAAAAATATTATTTTTTTAAATTTCAAAAAAAAAAAAATATTTTTTTTTTTGGTTAATAAAAAAAAAATAAATGAGTCTTCTTCATTTTTCTGTTTGTTTCGCGTTTTTGTCATCTTCATATTTATCTTTCATTTTTCTCTCTTTCCGTAAGATCCGATGGAAACCACGTTCCTGGGTTTTGTTTTATCCTCTTTAGAACAATTTCCGCAACTTTAGCCAGCAGTTAAGTGAAGCGAGATCAATGCGTATCTGTGTGTCGTCTTCTTCTATCCGCAATGAGTTAGTAACACGTTCGCAACAAACTTTCATATATCTTATACAGCTTCTGTGGTTTAGCGCAGATAGTCAGTAAAAAATCTGACAAAAACAAGGAAACAACCACACAAAAACCTGCAGATAGGAGAAATACAAAAGATAGTACTAATGGGAACTGCCCATATACTAAGGAAGATCCTGTCAATATAAGTAAAGCATGAATCTGAACACCTAAAGATACATGTGTGTGTGTGTGTGCCCTTGTTTGAACATGG
>JAOPUL010003896.1:1352987-1364788 GCA_027564515.1 Octopus rubescens | reverse complement strand
CCACTTCACAGTGTGGACTGGGTGTTTTTAAGTGTCACCTGCACTGCCAGGGTTTCCAGGTACCTGCAAGATATAGAAGAGGGAAAGGGGAAGAAAGGCCCCCTAGGAGGGGAGGGAGCTTTTGGGAAGGTTTATATATATATATATAATTCGATGTAGCATGCGAGAGAGAGAGAGAGTGAGATGACTGGGTTGGTGATGGTCATGTGATGTGTATGGGCGAGGATAAGTTATATATAGAGAAGTGCTGAGAGCTTGTGGTAGATGGAACTTGTGGAAGACGAAGACCGCCCAAACCATCAACACCACCACCACCACCACCACCATAACCACACCATCACCAAAACCACAACCACCACCACCACAACTACTACTACTACCACCACCACCACCATCACCACTACTACCACCACCACCACCATGACTACTACCACCACCACCACAACCACCACCACCACCACTACTACCACAACTACCACCACTACTACTACCACCACCACTACTACTACTACTACCAACCACCACCACCATCACCACTACTACCACCACCACCACCATGACTACTACTACCACCACAACCACCACCACCACAACCCCCAACAAAACCACCACCACCACCACCACCACAACTACTACCACCACAACCACCACCACCACTACTACTACTACTAACCACCACCACCACAACCCCCAACACCACCACCATCACCTACTACTACCACTACAACCACCACCACCACTACTACTGTTACTACTACTATTTTTTTGTTTTTCTGATGTTTATGTTATTTATATTTTTCTTTCTTTCTTTCTTCCCTTTCGTTGCAGATAAAGGTGATTCGAATCGGTTGAGCGAAACTAAGCCTACCCTGTCCCACCTACGACTGACCCTTCTACCAGCCCCACCCTCACCACCACCACCACTACCACCACCAAACGCACCCGTTCACTACCCACCCACCCTCTGCCACGTCGATGTCCGCTTCCCTCCACTCCCCTCCTCACCAGACTCATCTCTGCTGCTGCTGCTGCTGCTGCTGCTGCTTCCGTTGTCGACAACAACAACGATGACGACGACGACGACAACAACAACAACAAGTGCGACAAACACAAAACGAAGAACGAAACAATTTACGGAACAACTCCGCTCCGAAGCGACCATCCCACCGAGGCCATCACGTCTGACTCACCTCCTACAGTTCACGAATGGAGGCTTGCTACGTGGCCGCTTGACCTCCTAGAAACAGCAGCCAAATCTCCCTCCTCTGCTCTGCAGACTACATCCCTAACCTGTCTTAAGACAAACAAAAAAGGAACGAGCATTGCCTGAAATAAACACAGGGTGGTCACGAGTGGACTGTCTTTTGATCATACATTTACCCATTAAGGGCTGACCTGGAGCTAAACAAGCTACAATCATTCACGAATGATGAAACTTAGCTGGCTGCCATGCCCACCACATGGATTAGAACGACACATGCTCCCTCCCTGTGTATATATATATATATATGTTTGATGGCTACACTCGCCATATCAGCTATACATAAGTGATCACTTTTTCACCACGCCTACCACAGCTAATGATGGCAAAACTCTCCCTCCCACAATGGTGGCTCCGCCCACCATATCAACAACTGACTATGAATAATGAAAATTTACCACACCCACCATGGGTAATGATGACACATTCTCCCTCTTTGTATATGACTTGTGGCTACGCCCACCATATCTGCAACTGTTCATGAAACATGAAAGTTCACGCCCGATGCATTCTCACTCTGTATATATCCTGTGGCTATGCCCACCATATCAACAACTGTTCATGAAATATGAAAGTTCACGCCCACCATGGATAATGATGATGCATTCTTACTCTGTATATGTCCTGTGGCTACGCCCACCATATCAGCAACTGTTCATGAAATATGAAAGTTCACGCCCACTATGGATAATGATGATGCATTCTCTCTATGTATGTCTTGTGGCTACGCCCACCAGATCAGCAACTGTTCCTGATTGGATCAAACTTCACCACAAATACAATGACAAACACTCCCTCCCCTTTCTGTATAGGTCTGGTTGCTACACCCACCATCTCAACAATTATTCATAAAGGAAGAAACTTCGCCATGCCCATCATGAATAATAACGACAAACACTCCTCCCTCCAGCCCTGTATAGGTCTGTAGGCTACGCCCACCATGTCAACACCAGGACAATTATTCGTAGATGAGGAAACTTTACCATGCTCACCATGGGTAATAATGACAAACGAGGCCTGGTTGCTATGCCTACCATTTCAGCCAATCAACTCTCTCGCCCTCAACCAACCAGATGTAGGAATACAGGTCACGTGTAACCAAGAGCATAGTGACTACAGTGAGACCCCTCCCATTCGACGGTGAGACACACCCCTCTCACCCTAGCATTTCCCCATGCTATATATACTCACCCACCTTAACCAGCTTTGCTCCTCATCACCTACTCCCACTCCATCCACCCGTATCTAAGCCATTTCTATTACAGCCACTATCACCCTAAAAACAGCAGCCAGAGGTAATTTATTGACAGGGTGGGTGTGTCTTATGTAGTAACTACAATTGTTTTACCAAAAGTGGGTGCGGCTAAACCTGGGCGTGATATATATAGAGGGCTGGGTCATAAATTGTAATTACTAGAGTGTAATTACTCCCTCAAATAATAACACCTCACTCTCTTTAACAAGTGAAGGACATTGATAAAAGTAGTCCCAGACAGTTCTATAAAGGTGGGATGGTCACAGCTGGAATTCCTTCTCCAGTTGTTCTCATCCCAGCTACTCCTACTATCACAAAAATCTGAAATACTCACAGGTAACCCAGGTTTAAGTCCAATTCCATTATGCCCAGCCCATTAAAAAGCTAATATGGACACGCCCATCTCAGCAGAATCTGATCCAGTCATACTCATGTCTAGAAAAGATTATCAGCTTTTAATGCATGCCTATGCCAAGCCCAGCTTTGCCATATATAGCCTAATCTAAACCACACCCTCATTGCAGCAAATGCACCTACCAACCTCTGAAATGACCAAGCCTGAAGCCAGCTAGTGCCCTGCTCCTCTGGCAGGAATAACAAATATTATAGTTTATGACCTTGTCCCTGATTACAGCTTCAACCACACCCACTTGTGACTGGGATAGCAACCATTGGTGTTATTACAAATTATGATCCCACCTTTAGCTCTTCCTCAATATATCACGCCCACCTTTAGCCACACCCACTTCTGACTGGAATAATAATCATTCTTGTAATTATAACTCATGACCCCATCCTCTGTATATCACGCCCACCTTTAGCCACACCCACTTCCGGTTGGATTATGACCCAACCCTCTGTATATCACACCCACCTTTAGCCACATCCACCTCTGGCTGGAATAACAACCATTCTAGTAATTACAATTAATGATCCCACCCTCTATATAATTATACCTACCTTTAGCCACACCCACCGCTGGCTGAAATACCAGCCATTCTAGTAATTACAATGAATGATCCCACCCTATGTATAATTATACCTACCTTTAGCCACACCCACCTCTTGGAATAACAGCCATTCTAGTAATTACAATTCATGATCCCACCCTCTGTATAATTATACCTACCTTTAGCCACACCCACCTCTGGCTGGAATAACAGCCATTCTAGTAATTACAATTCATGATCCCACCCTCTGTATATTTCACCCATCTTTAGCTTCACCCACTTCTCTGGTATAACGACCCTTGTAGTTACTACATAAGACACTCCCACCCTGTAACTAAATCACAATTCCAGCTCCACCCACCCCTGGAATACCAATTGTTGTATAGTGTAGTACATTGTAAATTAAGCTGCTCCCTCTTCCCTGCCTTAATTTCATAGCTCCAGCCATGCTCCCCTAGTAAAGAAAAGCCTGCTAATTGACAATGCATATAAATACTATCAATGCCCACTTTTTGAAATGAGAATGCCAGCTGATTAGCAATGCAAATGTAAGCCACACCCCCTACTCCTGATGTAAAAAATGTCAGCTAATTGACAATGCATATAAATGTTATCAACGCCCATTTTCTAAAATGAGAATGCCAGCTGATTAGCAATGCAAGCGTAAGCCACGCCCCTTGTCCTGTTATAAAAAAATACCAGCCAATCAACAATGCAAATAAAAAATGCCATCTACGCCTACTTTCTGAAATGAGAAAGCCAGCTGATTACCAATGCAAATGCAAGCCACGCCTACATCAGCAATGAGAGAACATAACCGAACCATGCCTGCCTTATCAATGATTCACCATACCCACTACTGCTGTAACAAAAAGGCCCTATTTAGCTAATCCCTCTCATAGAACAGAAGTAACACTTTCAGAAACATTGTAGCTACCCATTCTATGGAAGTCAATTTCTGCATTCGCTTCATTCTCGATACTGCTATAATTTTGCTCCCTAGCTGCTACCATAGAATCAGTTTTGGAAACTGTATGTCTTTCATTCCTTTTCTTCGTCTACATCTTCATCAATTTCTATAAAAGGTAGTTGAAATATAAGCGCCGTGTTGTACTCAATACTAACCAATCTGCTTTTGTTGCTGGGTCCCACATTTCCATAGGCGAAGGGAGCAGCTGTATAAAATCCGATATCGCCATATTTGAAAGAACCTTAATTGCTGCACAGGATGAAAGCCCTCTCATCAGAAACCACTGAAACCATGTAATGAAGCAGAACACATTAAATAACTGCAGAATATCTGGAAACAGGGAAGAATTATTAATTTGAGGAACACAGGTTTTTCGCAAAACAAATGGCTCTATAGCTTGAGTTTTTGATGCCATTGAATAGCCAGCCAATGGCATATTTCGTCTTATAAAAGCTAGCCAATCAGAATTAATCTTTTATGTCCAGTAAATGCTGCTATTAGCCATCTGATAAAGTCTTTACTCTTAAACTTTAAGCCATTTGTTACCATATTTCTGTTGAAACACACTGCCTTTGTCTCAATTAATTTTGAAAATAAGGAAGAATTTAGTAAAGTAACTTTCTCGTTATTAAACTGGTGTTTGGAATATAAATTTTGATGGAAGGTTTTAATTTAGATCACTTTAAGCCTTTTGTTACCATATTTCTGTTGAAATAAACTGCCTTTGTTTTAATTCATTTTGAAAATAATGAAAGAATTTAGTAAAATAATTTCGTCATTATTAAGTTGATGTTTGGAACATAACACAAAATATTGATGGAAAGTTTTAATTTAGATCACTTTAAGCCATTTGTTACCATAATTCTGTTGAAATTCACTGCCTTTGTTTCAATTAATTTTGAAAATAATGAAGAATTTAGTAAAACAAATAAAATAACGTTTTCATTATTAAACTGGGGTTTTGAATATAAATTAACATGAAATTTTGATGGAAGGTTTTAATTTAGATCACTTTAAAACTGGAAGTTTGTCTCATAGAACCAGGGGCAGTTTCAAGAGGATTGGTATCAAAAGTGTTCATTAGCCATTTATTATATTTTCTTCCTGGAAAACAAACTCCAAAGGAAAACAAGACAATGTCCGGTGTTTGTCTTTTCTGCCTGTGTCTCTGTTATTGCAGAAGCTTCGCTACAACACATCTAAACTGCTTCAATGCAAATAAATACAAGCTTCTTCGAAAATGTAGCATTTTTGATACGAACACTACCAGGACATATTCCTAAATAATGTGAAGTCTACAGACTGCTAAACTCGTGTTAATTGGTGCTGTTGTCATTTAACAAGCATTTCTACTGTACCGCCTGCTATGCTACATCCAAGATAAGAGAGTCCAGTCAACTATAAAAGAGTTCTCTCCGAGTGTCCTTTCTTCGCTTGTTTCCGATGTCTTTGGACATTTCAGTTGTTGTCCGAAGCTGATTCACAACTGACCAGAAGAAGACAATGTAAGACACCATTATTATTATTATTATTATTATTATTACTTCGATTATTTATTTATTTTTTTCTCAGTATATGTAAACCCCCCGACACTTTATGTCTGTCTTTGTATTGTCCCCCTCATCTATAGCCCTGGTGGCAAATAAAAGAAATCATTATTATTATTATTATTTGAGGAACACTCTCAGCTTATTTTGCTGGGTATGATGTAAAGTGTCAGTTGTCCACAGCTAGCAGACTAAGGTAACATTTGTTTTCTGATCATGCGTCGAGAACCCTGCGGAGAATTCTTGCAGTTCCAAGTAATGTAGATTTTTGTAGGTGTTCCATCTTTACATTTGTACCAATCTTATTGATCCATGTCGGTAGTTGAGTGCTGATACTTCCAAGCGCCAATTACTACTGGTATCATGTCCACTCTCTTCATTGCACACAACCTGCATATTTCCCACTTCAAATCGTCATAGTTGTTCAACTTTTCTTCTTTCTCTTTGATCCTGTTGTCACCGGGACATGAGGTGTCGATTATCATGCAGGTCTTTTCTCTTTTTTTTACCACTACAATGCCAGGTTTCCGATGTCTGTTATTATTATTATTATTATTATTGATGTTGTTGATGATGTTGTTGTTGTAAGGCAGCGAGTGGTAGATAGCACGACGGGCAAAATGCTTAGCGGCATTTCGTCCGTCTTTAAGTTCTGAGTAAATTTTGCCGAGGTCAACTTGGCCTTTCACCCTTCCGGGGTCGATAAAATAAGTACCATTTAAACACTGTGGTCGATGTAATCGACTTAGACCCTCCTCTGAAATTGCTGGCCATGTGCCAAAATTTGAAATCATAATGATTATTATTGTAATGAGGCAAGTTGACAGAATCGTTATCAAGCCGGAAAAAATGTTTAGCAGCGTTTCGTCCGTCTTTGCGTTCTTATTTCAAATGCCACCGAAGTCGACTTTGCCGTTCATCCTTTCCGGGTCGATAAAATAAGTACCAATTGAGCACTGGGGGCGATGTTATCGACTTACCACCTTCTAAGAAATTACCTTGTGCAAAATTTGAAACCTTTTTTCTTTACGTTATTGTTGCTTTGTTTCATACCAGCTGTTCCAATGGTTAGCAACGATATATTGTACGGGAAGGAGATCAGAACTCAAGATATTTAGCTGTACACGTTGTGTCTCTGGGCCTCTTAATATAAATTCTTTCTTCTCATGAGTTGCATATAAAACGGTGAATATAATACCAGAACGAGCTTTCAATTAACAGCAACACTTTATTCTTCAGCTAAATAAAATTATACAGCGAACCATATTAATACATCACGAAGAATGTTGTTTGTAGAAAATCATACATAGTTGGCTTTTCAACTCAGTCGAACTTGGTTACGTGTGCTTCAACAGGAACAAATATAATGTGCCATAGCTTCCTGAAAACAAACTCCCCCCTCTGCTAAAATGAAAAGAAACTTCATGCTATTTATTTACACAAAGGGGCTCAGACGTACATTTAGAATTTTCGCGCATGGTGGTCTATTGCGCAACGCGATTGGATACGCACTCCGTATCCCGCGTAAAACTAGACCATCTGACTTGACAAAGTATTTCAGCGTCACATGACTAGTGGCATGACCAATCATTAGAGACTTACGCGCGGATCCCTTTTTAGAGTATTTAAGTCTAAACCATGCAATTATGAAATTAGTCTCGCTACAGATCTGTTAACTTGTAATAGTTCAGTTTTGAAAGAGTTTTAAGAGAGTCAGCCATTTTCAAGTTGACAATGTTTTTCTTAAGATGTGAGCAATACCCATGAAAACAATTTTTTTGTAGTTCTGATACCTTTGGATTTCCTGGTATTTGGTTATTCGGTATTGTCCCCAAAGCTCCAATGATCACAGGGGCAGTGTTGTTCTTCTTAGATGTCACATTCTTGAGAACCTCTATTTTAAAGTCCTTATAGTTACATAACTTTTCAAATGTTTTTACAGAAGTGTTGCAGATATGTTTTGCCAACGAGGTTTTTTTATTTACCATAATATTTGGCCTATTGGCCTGTATAACATGACAAGGCAGTGAGCTTCAAGAATCGTTAGTGAGTCGAACAAAATGCATAGAAGCATTTCTTCCGGCACTTAATGTTGTGAGTTCAAATTCCACCAAGGTCGATTTTGCCTTTCATCGTTTCGGGGTCGATAAAACTAGCTCCAGTGAAGTATATTTTTTTCATTTTGAAATATTAATTTTATTACCCTAAATTGTATATATCATGTATATTTTAATTCCTTTAGTTTTTCTCGGAATAAGGCGTAGGCAATATCTATAATCTGATTAATATTTTGGCTGGAACTATTAACAATAACTAAGTACTGGAACAAGCTTTATAGCATAAAATAATAATTTGTAGGGACGGAGGTCGCGTTCTGTATGGAAAAGGAAAAAATAGTCAACTTGGCACTAACACAAGGCAATGAACCTAGTGATTTTACTTAATATTCCATTCTATACTGGGTACGAAGGTTGGAATTTGGGGGGAGTAGTCGATTTTATCCACACCAGTTCGTAACTGGTACTCACTTTATCGACCCCGGAAGGATGAAAGGCAAAGTCGACCCCGGCGGTATTTGAACTCAGAACGTAAAGTCGGAAGAATTGCCATTAAGCATTTCTGCCGGCGCGGTAACGATTCTGCCAGCTCGTCGCCTTAAACCCATTTGAGAAATAATGCCAATGTATCATTCATTATTCATTCTCTTCCCATCAATCTTTCAAAATGCAATTATCAACATTCAGATTTTTACATTAGATATTCATCCATTAGATGTATTTCCAATGTTTTCTGTGTTTCGGGAATATTTACTTTATTGTTGTGGATGATGATGATGATGATGATGATGATGATGATGCGTTTGGTTATTGAATTTTCCTTAAAGTGGATTTTAAAGATTTTTCGCTTATTTTCCGTTTACCTATTTCAGTCTTTGGGATGCTACCATGCTGGGGCACCGCATTGAAGGGATTTAGTCAAACAAATCGACCCCTGTACATATTTCTGTTTAAATTAAACTAGCGATGAACTTCTCTTTTATTATATTGGTTTGAAATATTGAAACAAGGCCAGCACTTTCAGGGGAGGGGGATTTAGGCGATTACATCGACCCCAGTGGTTAAATAGTACTTAATTTATCGACCCCGAAAGAATGAAAGACAAAGTCGACCTCGGCGGAATTTGAACGCAGAACGTAAGGACGGACAACATGCCGCTAAGCATTTTGTCCGACAAGCTAACGATTCTGCCAGCTCGCTGCCTACTTTTCCCTTTTATTATATTATTGTTTGTTTATAGGAGGGCATTGCTTTACATGTAAGCTGGTAGACACACTAGAGTGTCGGATAAAAAAAAAACTATTTGCTATAATTATTCTGGGTTCTAATCACGCCGAGAGCCATTCTACTTTTCATCCATTGATAAAATAAATTTCCAGGAATCGAAGGTTATTGACTAAAAACTTCTCCTAAAATTTAAGCAGTTTTGTTCTTTAATCAGAAACACTTAAATTGTTATTTTTCGTGTGGTAGGTGCCAGAAACCCATGGACTGCTCACAGCGGCACAATCTCTCATAATACGTCACTGCTGCCCAATCGAAGTGGGTCCCTATAATCTTTAAGAAGACCGGTCATACGTTCCTTAATTTACAAATTTCTGACTCTGAAAGGAAGGATATATTGGATCCTGTAACCTTAGTTTTGCACCGAAACAGAAGGAATATTAACGACTGAGACCCATTTGTAAAAACGTTCTATGAGAGCGGATCTGGGATTAAACAATTGTAACAGCAATAATGTAGCTGCTATATCAATTACAGAATCAAAATTTGTCTCACCCTGATTCTCGCTGTCTTCATGTGTGTGTGTCCCCTTGTCTATCTCTTTGTCTCTGTCTCTGTCTCTGTCTCTGTCTATTTGCCGCTCTCCCTCTCTTCTCCCCCACACTCCATCCTCTATTTCGCCCCACTCTGTCCCTCTTCTATCTGTCTCCAGTGTTCCAGATTATTTGGCCATTTTTTTTCTTTGTTCGTCCATGCTTGCTATCTTTAATACCGTTTTCCTTCCTGCCCTAACCTATGGTCATAAATGTTCGCTAATGACGGAAGGCGTGCGATCGTAAATACAAGCAGCCGAAATGGGATTCCTCCGAAGGGTCACTGGAGTAAAGTTATTCGACTGCTCAGAGGTCAAGGAGACTCTCCGGCTCGGGTTACAACTTCTCTGCATTGAGAGGTAACAATTCTGGAATTACGGACATGTGACTAGAATGTCGCAGGAAGGAACCGCTGCCAAACCGATTCTTCAAGCCAAGCTGACCACCACACCTTACTTGGGATAGACCAAGAATAAGATGTTTGGGGAATAGCCATTGTCTCAGTTGGTCACGTTATGGAATCCAGCAGGGAAGTGTAATGGTGATTGCTTTTTGTGGAGAGGTGGGTTCGTAGAGTCATTAGGCACCTCCTCGTATGGAGGAGATGTTTGAGGGCTCTACCCCCACGACATTCCGAGGAATAGTGGACGGCGACATTGGATGGATGTACGTTTCATCCAGACGTGGCTTTGTTGTAAGAAGCTTGCTTCCCAACCACATGGTTCCGGATTAAGTCCCACTGCGAGGCACTTTGGGCTCGTGTCCTCTATTATAGCCTCGAGCCGACCTAAACCTTGTGAGAGGATTTATGTGGTAGATGGAAACTGAAAGAAGCCCATCGTATATATTTATATCTATGTACCTGTGTGTGTATGTGTGTGTGTGTTTATGACTATATCTGTCCCCTACCATCGCTTGATAAGCGGTGTTGGTGTGTGTACGTCCCCGCAACTTAACAGTTGGGCTAAAATAACCGATAGAACAAGTACTGGGGTCGATTCATTCGACTAAAAATTACCCATGGCGCTGCTCCAGCATGGCCGCAGTTTAATGACTGAGACAGGTAAAATATAAAAGATAAGTACCGCACTGCACTACGCTTTACTAGTTCAATAAGTACCATATAGTCCATTGTCCTATGCCAAGGCTGTTATGGCGAACCAGATTAATCTAAATTAACTCTGAATCATCTACGTCTTATTTCCTAAATGCTTTTTTTACAAACGAGAAGACCAAACCTCTAACCAGAAGAAAAAAATTGTTAATAAATAAGAAAAATCTCACTGAAAAAAACTAAGTCGAACTTATCATCTCCGGCATTATATACACGATTGATGTAGACACCCTTAACAACAGCACTATACAACAGCAACAACAGAAATAAAAAAACCACCACAACAAGAGGCGCAACAGCAGCAGCAGCAACTACAGCAATGATAGCGTTTACAATAGCAACTATAACAACATCACTCACTGGAAATTACGTTCAATTTAGGAAATTCAAACTGCTAGCTAGCTAGCCTGCCACTTTACAGAATGATTAAATTGCAAGGCTGATAATTACATCCAATTCCACCATCAATCACTTTGCGAGCAAGGTATTGAAATGTGGGGAGCGAGAGAACACTCACACACACACACACACACAAAACCACATACACACACACACACACACACACACACACCACACACCACACACACCACACGCACCACACATATACACACACACGCGTGGACAACAGATCGACACATGCACCAGCGCCTCTGTAAATATACTTGTACGTGCTGTTATACATGTATATATAGATATATATATATGGATATATTAATTAATATATATATATGTATATATACATATACATATATATAGATATATATGCATATATTAATTAATATATATATGTATATATACATATACATATATATACACACATATACAAATAT
>JAOPUL010003896.1:875282-910738 GCA_027564515.1 Octopus rubescens | reverse complement strand
CCTATTGGGAGATTTATATTGTTAATTTTTTACTGTTTTTCATTGTTTACACGACCCCGAAAACCCTTTTGTATTGTCATTTAATGTTTTTAATTGTTAGCTCTTGTGGCCAATAAAAAAGAATTATTATTATTATTATATCTGTTTTATGGTCAAACTGGCCAGGTCCAGCCTCTCACACCTACCCTGTAATGTCATTCTAAACGTAAACAATCACATGATTGAAATCTTGAAGCTATGAGATAATCCATGATTAATTCAAAACAATGTGAATAAATTTGACAGTAATCTAACTGCTAAAGGGTTAAACTGGCCATATACAATCCAAATATTGTTTTATGCTTAAACTAGCCAGATCTGGCCTCTCACACCTACCCTACAATGCCATTCTAAAAATAAACAATTACATCATTGAAATCTCAAAGCTACAAGACAATGCATGATTAATTCAAAACAATGTAAATAAATAAGCATTACATTTGATAGAGTAATCTGAATGCTAAACGGTTAATCTGTCTCCTTCTACTATCGTTGGGTGGTACAGGTGAGTGTCCATTATATTCAGTATTTCAAGCTGAACAGGGTCTGATTTCTCAACAAGATCTGTGTCCTGCCCTGCATTAATGGTCTTCATTTTCTCTTGTGTATTTCAGGTGTTGTACATGGATCACCCAAAACAGTTGGTTCGAGACACAGCAAAATACAAACCTTTCCGCAAACTCAATCGCAATCACACCCCGTCGCTGAAAATGTTGGCAAAGGAGATTCTTGGAATTACGATCCAGCAGGGCTCTCATAACTCCGTAAGGGTTCTAGGAAATAACCTCTGTGTATGTGAGAGAGAATGAGAAAGTGAGAGGGCAACAAATGTTCCAACTTTGACCACACCTGATTTTATTCAGACATTGTCTATCTAGGA
The DNA here is from genome assembly GCA_027564515.1 of Octopus rubescens. NCBI lineage: Eukaryota > Metazoa > Mollusca > Cephalopoda > Octopoda > Octopodidae > Octopus > Octopus rubescens. Next base: position 909,819 of record JAOPUL010003896.1, on the reverse strand, counting down.
CTAATGTATATTATAGCAGTTCTTATAGTTGTTTAGCCCCAGGTCAGTCTTGATCCAGCAAACCTATTGTCAAAGATGTTCCAGCTGTGACCATCTTGCCTTTTATTGTCTCACTCAAAAAGTGCATTCCAAATAATATGCATATATTATTGAAAATCTTTAATCTTTTCCATATTAGTATATCTAGATTTAAATGGATTATTTTTAGAGTGGAGTTTTACAAATTTATTAGCAATGGGTATGGCTGTGTGGGGAGAAGCTTGCTTCCCAACCACATGGCTCCGGGTTCAATCCCACTGTGTGGCACCTTGGGCAAGTGTCTTCTACTATAGCATCAGACAGACCAGCCTTATGAGTGGATTTGGTAGATGGAAACTGAAAGAAGTCCGTTGTGTGTATATATATATATACAGGGATGGCTGTGTGGTAAGAAGCTTGCTTCCCAACCACATGGTTCAGTGGAGATATCCGGCATTCTCAACCCCTGCTATCGGGGTGGAGAAGGCTATCCCCGAGAGTCAGAGTGGCTGCTCCAGTGCACCTCACTTGACATCCTCTGGGGCAATGCCTTTTCCCATCTCGTCTGTTGGGACCACAAGGCCTACTGACTAACCGTTTCTGATATCATAGGCGCAGGCACGGCTGTGTACTAAGAAGCTTGCGTCCCAACTACATGGTTCCGCCCTACGGCGTGGCACCTTGGGCAAGTGTCTTCTACTATAGCCTCCAGCCAACCAAAGCCTTGTGAGTGGATTTGGTAACCAGAAACAGAAAGAAGCCTGTGTGCGATTGTTCCCCACCACCACTTGACAACCGGTGTTGGTGTGTTTACCATCCTGTAACCTAACATTTCAGCAAGAGACTGGTTGAAATAAAACAGTTGAATGGGATTGACGATTCATGGACTTAAGTATATACCTCGGTCATGCTGGGGCACCACCTTGAAAGGTTTATGTAACTAGTTTCAGTCACTAGACTGCAGCCATGCTAGGGCACCGCCTTGAAGAATTTTTAGTTGAATAAAATGAGCAGTGTTTTTTTAAAGCCTGGCAGTTATTCTATCCATCACTTTTGCCGAACCACCAAGTTACCTGGCTGTAAACAGACCCACACCAGTTGTCAAGCAGTAGTGGGGGACAAATACATACATATATCTTTTACTTGTTTCAGTCACTAGACTGCAGCCATGCTGGGGCACCACCTTCAATTTTTAGCCGAATGAATCGACCCCAGTACTCATTTTTCAAGCCTGGTACTTATTCTATCGATCTCTTTTGCCGAACCGCTAGCTGACGGGGACGTAAACTAACCAACACCGGTTGTCAAGCGGTGGTGGGGGACAAACACAGATATATACGACGGGCTTCTTTCAGTTTCCGTCTACCAAATCCACTCACAAGGCTTTGGTCAGCCCAAGGCTATATATAGTAGAAGACACTTGCCACGCAGTGGGATTGAACCCAGAACCATGTGGTTGGGAAGCAAGCTTATTACCACACAGCCACGCATACATATACGATGTCCCCCCAAAAATGTATTGCTAGTTCCCTATGTGGTCACATTCAAACCATATATACTGTATAATTGACTGTAGAAATATAAAAAATATGCAGATGTACCAATCTCTGTATTCATTGTAGACGTTTTTACCTTTACCTGTTTCAGTCATTTAATTGTGGCCATGCTGGGCACTGCCTCGACGGTTTTAATTTAGAAAATAATGAAGAATTTGGTGAAATAACTTTGCCGTTATCAGAGATGTATGGAAATCTTAATGTAAGGTTGCATCAATAGAACCAGGTGATTTGGGACAAGTTTCTATTGAAATGGTTAAATCACACCAAAATCTTTGCTTTTCGTTAGGATTATGCTTAATTTCAGGTTCTTCATTCCACATTTGCTGTAGTAGTAGACTACACACACCCCCCACATAAATTTCTGAACTTTCAACTCGTTCTGATTAAGGGAGACAGAGTATTTTGTTACCATATTTCTGTTTCAATTAACTTTGAACACTGAAGAATTCAGATGCTTGGCTTGACCTCTACGGTTGGATGCCCTTCCTAACACCAGCACAGGACTCAACGCTGATAGAACTCGTTTTCCAGTCTTGGGCTCACACCATCAGATGTTTTGAGCGCTCATGAGAACCCTAGCATACATGATTTCCATTGTGTATGTGACCAGCAAATTTGAAAACAATGACAGATTCAGTAAAATAAATTTGGCAAGCCAGGGCCAACTTTTTGGTACCGAAATAGTTTAAGATTATATTACAGGTGTAGGTGCATGGCTTAGTTGGCCATAACGTGTTCAGTGCCAATGATCATAAAGTCTTCGAATTCACATCAGCCCATGGGTAAGGAGCCAAGTTGTCTCCTGGCCATTTGTGCACTAATCATAAAGCAATTCACAATGGAAATACATAACTTATCCTTTCTATACACACACACAGTGTGATGGGCTTCCACCTACCAAATCCAATTAAAAGGCTTTGGTTGGCCTGAAGCTATATCATACAGCCTAAGGTGCCATGCAGTGGGACTGCACCCAGAACCATGTGGTTGGGAAGCAAGCTTCTTACCACACCTGGCCATGGGAAATAATTTCACCAAATTTTATTAGATTCAAGTACTACTGACCATCAGTTTTAACATCCACCTTTTTTTATGCTTGCTTTGATGTCCTTCCTGTCGCCAGCCGCCAAGATATTTCACAGTAGAATATCTACAAAAACAATAGGCTTCTTTTGGCTGACCTGAGATTATAGCATAAAAGGCATTTTCCCGAGATACCATGCAGTGGAATTGAACGCTAATCGCCTGGTTGGAAGCAAATTTCTTTACTATATGGCTTCCCAGTGGCTGAACAGCAGAGATTTAAACAATAAGCACACAGTCTCCAGAGCAACCAAGTGATTATACATATAAGTATATATAGACCTATGGTCAGGATAAGGTCAACCGCCTAGTAATTTTTAAAGCCATATCAAGTTTCTAAATCCCCCACTCACAAAATAACATGCATACATAAACTCAGTTCGTTTCAGACCACATCTGTGGACAGACCCTGGATAGAGTTGCATAGTAGAAAATATAACTGGATGCAAATGAAATTGCCAGTTTACCATGCGGTCACATTCAAACCATATATACTGTAGAAATAAAAAATATGTAGATGTACAAATCTCTGTATTCATTGTAGCCGTCTTTTCCTTTACCATTTACCTGATTCAGTCAATTGTGGCCATGCTGGGGCACTGCAAATCAAGCTCAGGACTTTTTAATTTAAAAGTCTGGTACTTACTATTAGTCTCTTTTGCCAAACTGTTACATTGTGGGGATGTAAACACACAGACTACCTCCAGTTTCCGTCTACCAAATCCACTCATAAGGATTTGGTTGGCTTGAAGCTATAGTAGAAGACACTAGCTGAAAGTGCCACGCAGTAGGAGTGAACCCGAAACAATGTGGTTAGGAAGCAAGCTTCTTACCAAACAGTCATGTCTGCGCATGCATACCCATGTGTGTACAGACATGCATTTGTGCACAACACACACACACATTTATTTCAGATAGGTGTTCAGTTATGCAAACCCTCATAGACGTGTTGATAGGAATAAAAAATGGAAAAAAAAAACCAGAGGCAAAATGAAATTAGGGAATCCAAATTTATTACAAAAACATTCGCCAGTGCCCTCTGCAACATTCAGGAGACAAAAAATACAAGAGAAATAGCTAAAATGTGAGTTTTAAAAAAAGTGGGGAGGGGAAACAATAATAAACAGTATTTTATTAGTGATCCATGCAACATTGTTGTTTAAGTCTAATAAAAGGAAGGGGATGGGATATAAGGGCGTGCTCTAATATTAACACATGATAGGGAAGTGGGGGGACAGAACAAAATTAAAAAATAAGGGAGACAGGGCAAATGGAATAGTCGATTACTTATCGACCCCAGTGCTGTCTGGTACTTTATTTTTTCGACCCCTCCCTGGAAAGGACGAAAGGCAAAGTCAACCCCGACGGGATTTTCAAACTCAGTACGTAAAGGGATATAACCAAATACCACAAGGCATTTCGTTTGACGCTCTATCGATTCTGGCAATCTACCGCCCTTAAAATAATAATAAAAGAGCTTTTTTTTTTTTTTGGAATAGACAAGATGGTGGATATTGGAAGAAGAAAAATAATAAAAATTCAAACTACATGTGCTTATAGCTCGCTTGGAAAGGAAAAAAAAAAACCTTAATATTCTATATAGGTACATATCTTGCACCCTTTTTTTAATTTAAGGAGAAAAAAATTTTCAACAAGACAAATGAACAGAAAAAAAAAGAAAAAGAAAAAGAAAAAAAGAAAAAGTAAACAGTAACATACAACTTGAAAAAAATCCTCACACACAGGATTGAGATATTGTGGGAGTTATGAAATCCTAAACCGACCCTTTTCTATGGGGAAATCAATGAAGATATTTATGGAGATATATGTGTAGGTAGGTAATAGAGTCAATACAAAACAGAAACAGCTAAGCTAAAAAAATAATTAAAAAAAAAAACTTTCATTTAGTCTCCTTCGTCTTCCTAACAACTTACAGGACAGAAAACAGATAAAAAAAAAAAAAGGAAAAACCCTAAAGCCAACCGACCGGCACAGCACAGCTAGGGTGTGTCTCACCACAAACATTTACCTGGGGCCCCAAATTATCATCCCTGCTTGATAAAACCTACCTGATGCCACCATCACAAGACGGCAATACTTCATTGCGCCTAAAGCACCCGTAACCCCTAGGGACACGCACATGTACAACATACATGTGGTCAGATCAATATATGCAAGATTGAAATGTTATTTTGACGTTAGTTTTTAAGCTACAGATTAATAGAAGTTGTTAAAGACATCCAAAGTAAAAAGAAATGAATTCTTAGAACTTTAACAGAGATGACCCTTCCACAACCTCCATCGTATGAATTTGAAGGTTTAAGAAAGTGTGTTAACTGATGAAGATTCTTAAGTAAAAATTGCAAAAGAGCTACGAATTTGGTGCCAGATAACTACTTGAAAAGTGGCTCAATATATTAGTGTCAGTACAGTTGACAAATATTAACGGTTTTGGTGCAAGAAACCTTATATGCTCTACATTCATACAACAGGCTAAGAGAGCCACCCCAGCAAAATAACAGATCCCCATTCTATTTAACTAAACTGCCACCTTGTTATGGAAAAAAAAAATCACGTAGAACACAGCTAGAACGACAGTTCTACGAGACCCAAGTACCCTTCATCTCACTAGATCTACCCTACACAAGAATCTAGCATGGTGGACAGCAAACCTCATCTATGTTTCTGTGGAAACGAAGACAGCCTAGCTCACTGCCCGGTACACCCCTAGCTAATGACACCCTTCATTGCTAAAGAAAGGCTATATACATTTATACATTTATCTGTAGAGAGACAACCTAAACAGATATGTATTAAAAAAAAACTTGTTTTAAGACTTAACAGTCTCGTCAATAAGACTTTCACAAAATGGACTGGGGGGGTAGTGGTGGTGGTGCTGTTATGATGGCGATACCGAGACGCTTCTCAAACCGAATTTAGGAACTCTTGAAAAACTGCACAAGGCACTAGTCTGATGAATTGTCAGATAAATTTGATCAACGAGAGCGACGATACTTAAAGCTGATTTATATACAAATCTCCTCTCTTCTCCATCTCTCTCTCTCTCTCATCATCATCATCTTTCTCCTTTGCTGCCTATAAAAATACATCCCACCACCAGAAAAACTGTGGTGGAAAATATCATATATATTCCTTTGGTTTAGTTATTTTTTTTTACAACCCTCTTTGTATGTATGTTGTCTTCATCTTCATCTCAAACTATTCCCTCCTGCTAGTTTTCTCCCTACTCTTCTTCAACACCTCCATTTCTTCATTAGTCTCAATGATTTAAATTCTTCATCTTACCTCAGCCTCATTTCAAACTTACACCCTTCTAGTTTTCTCCCCTCCCTCATTCTCTTCTCTTCATCATCTTTGGTGCTGCTGTCATCGAAGAATGACAGTCCCCAATGTATCTACAACTCCCTACTCCACCATACCATTAGCTGCGACACTGATACAATCTCTCCCACCCCACGGTGCCAAATTAGCGCACCAGGGGCCCGCTACCAAAAAACTCACCCACCCTCATGGTGCCACATTCCTGCACCAGGGGCCTCCACCAAAATCCTCACCCACCCCCTCAATACACTACAGTAGTGAGGAAGAGGATTTAACGACATTGTTCACCTCAAAAAAATTTTAAAAATTTGTCAACTAAAATTTCCTTATCTCCCCTCTACCTCTTACTCCCCAACTACTCCCTATGCCCCCATCTTTATCTCTTCCACCCCACCTATCACGACCCCTACACCTCCGCCTCTATCTCTCTCCCATCTCTTTCTCTCTCTCTCTCTCTCTCCACCGTTAAACACATTTAAAAAGAAAAGAAAAGAAAAAATATGCGTACATGCATATAATTCAATATGCATGCATGCATGAAAAACTTAAAAAACAACCAGGAGCAGCCCAGGAAGGGCCCCCCTCCAAGAACATCAACAGTTAAGATTGAAAAGCCTCATCTAAACACAATCCAGCTTCTTCCTCTGGCGACCCTTTTTCTGGAAAAATGCAACAGACAAAATTTCAGGGCCATTTTTAAAATTGTTTTAAAAAAAAAAACCCACCTTACCTCACTTCAGTGAGTGGAGTGTCTCAAACATGCTCACACTCCAGATAAAATCTTTAAAAGCTAGAAAAAAAAGCACATCCAGGATGTAGAAAACTACAACTGCTCAGCTGCCACGCAGTGGGGTCAGGGGGGCAAGTCTGGTGTGGGAGGAAATGGGTTTAAATGATTTCCCGAAGGGAAAAAAATTATATATGAAGCAGGGGTGGGGGAAAAAAATAAGTGAAAGGAATAATGCCAAGTGCCACTGGGTCAACATATCTATCTACTGTCAAGCTTTTTTATTATTATTATTATTATAATAATTTCCAAGACAGGTCACACAAAGCCTTAAATTAAAAGAGGGTATATAGTCTGATATATATTTGACTGGTACTTTTTTTACCGCCCCCCTCAGAAAGACAAAAGGCAAAGTTAACCCTGATGTGGTATGAAATCAAAATGTGAAGGGGCCTCACTGAAACCACAACTCTAGTGATTCTGCTAACTAGGGCCATTGTAATTAAGTTACCACGCCAAGTGTCTCTCACAAGGGGGATACAACGGTTATGATTAAAAGACTAGACTTTTGGGGTTAATAACATAGCAAAGTATACTTGGGGAAACATGCAATGTGGTAATACTGCCACCCCCTGCAGAACACTGGTAATGTAAAAAGAACTAACACAAAGCAAAACCATCTTTGAATTAATTTGCATCTTGAATCGCTTTAGATCTTTCACATGGTAACATTGATGTTTATTAGGCAGTCAAGTGAGAAAATGAAACTAATAACCACTCTACATTCACCACACAACCATTAAAGCAGTATGTGTGCACATTATATATCTATAATCTTTGCCTAATAATTATTTCGGAACACATTGACATGAATGCCAGATTCAGAGTAAACTAGGACCCACAATTTCAGTCAAACCAGAAAGCTCCTTATGACTTTGCATGTGCAATGACCTTGACTAGAAACATTGAATCACTATATATCTATTCTAAGACTAATGGTCAGGCTTTTCAAATATTTGAGAGCAAACCCTGCAGATGGGGACTTATGCCTGTCCATATTTGTGTGGCTGAACAGATCAAAGTGAAACCCTACCCTGCAGTCAACTTCTCAACACCACCCCACCAAAATCCTATAAGTTTATCTTGTCCATCCATTTGAACTAAGTATACCTGTCTAAACTAAACCCTAACTTATACCTATCATTATTTCTATTATATCCATTAAGAATTAATTCTAATACACCTCCCTCCTTACGCATACAATTTTTTTTTAATAGTTTACACAAACTAAAGACGATACTCCCTTCTGCTGCTGCTCAGCGTTCCATCATTTCTGCTTTTCATAGGGAACAAAACTGGTTAGCATTCAAAAGGGAAGCATTAGTCTCAAGCTAATTGCAAAGTCTTAAAAACAAATTTATCTGTTAATCCAACACAAGGAGTACTTGTCTCCTCCAGTTTGTATATTCTAACACACTGTATTGATGCTATTAATAGTTTAAATGCTTAAAGAGATTAGAATAAGATTTGAAGAGGGTCCAGTCCTCTCTGCATGTTTAAGAGGTTCTCAACTGTTTGAAGACTGTCACAGACAAGGTTTCTAGTTACCAGGAAATAAACTTTCTCTACAGAGGGCAGCAGTGTGTCAAGGTTGCAGAAAGCAGAATTACTACTAAATTCATGGTTTCAAGTGAGAAAAAAAAATCTTTCAAGGACGGGCTATGGGTAGTGTTTTAATTTACCCCACAACTTTCAAGGAACAAAGGGTGTTTCTGCAAGTAATTCATAGTGTAAGTAGTAGTAGTAAGCCCCAAGGAAAGGGATGAGAGCAGTGGTGATGTTTAGTCTATCAAAGAAATTTATAATAAAAAAGATAAAAGCTCGAAAACTACAAAAGAAGAAAAAAAATTGCTGGCTTTTTAGTAGGAAAAACTTGTTTTTGAGGGGGAAAAAAAAAAAACAAAAAAAAACACCTAGACTCCCCCCACCATAAAAAAAAAAGGCCACCCACTTCCTTCTAACACAAGGATGGTCTGGGCTGCTGTGTGGGGGGAAGAGAGGGGGCATTTTGACTGCTGCAACTCCCCAGGTTTCAATTATCAACATCCACCACTGGGTGGTGGTGGTGGTACTTCTTTCTTTGGGGGATGGGTTGGTTTCTAAGAGCAGCACGCAAAACAAAATCAAAAAAAAAAGAAAAAACTTCGGAGGGGGGAGTGTGTGTGGCTCCACAGCATATTTAGAGCACCTGGTTGTTACAATCCCTAGCATAGTGGCCTGTCCCCCTGCATGTATAGCATTGGGTTAGATTTAAACTAGGACACTCCTTAGCCAAGTGATCACTTTCACCACACCTGAAAGACAAACAGAAACATGAAATTAGATGACAATTGAGGAGAAAGAGAAAAAAATAGAGAGAAACAGAAAAGAAAAAAAAGAGACAGAAGAAAAAAAACAGAAAATAAAAGCTACTAACTTGTAACAGTTCTTGCCACTTTCTGGACAGCTCTTGGAGATATGACCCGTCATACCACAGTTATAGCACTTGCGGTCATCTCGTCGCTCATCAGAACACTCCCGAGCTATATGGCCAGCCACACCACATCGATAGCATGGCTTTGAGCTGGCCACCAGGCACTCCCTCTGGATGTGACCGCTCTTGCCACAGTTGTAACATGATCCTACAATATAAAATAACATCAACACCAAATAAAAGACAAACCACATTGTGGGTTCAGACAGAGAAACAGAGAAAAAGAGAGAGAGAGAGAGAGAAGAGGGGACAACAACTTCTAAACCCACTAAATAAGGCAATGACAGAGCCTGGACACAATCAGCGAGGAACTGACATGGCCACAGCTAAAATATATCTGCAATAACAAATCAATCTGAGGTTAAAAGATATACATCAATTAAATGTGACCCATGGCCAGCTAAGAGGAACTGACCATGACAAACACATGATTTGAACTACTTGGGGAAACTAATTCTACATTAGACCTTCAGAAACCCACCCCTCTCAGAGACCACTCCTGGTTCTATGACACAAACTTCAGGTTTTAAAGTGGTCTCCCTTCAAAATTTCAAGTTAATTGATGTTCCAAACACCAGTTTAACAACAACAAGGATATTTCACAAATGGTTTAAAAGCTATGAGTGACCACAACATGTATTGCAGAGTGACTTCACCATTGTGTATAGGTTGGGAGAAGAGGTATTCAAGCTGGCCAAGTTAACAACTGAAAGACAGTACACAATGGCTGCCAAACAACCAACAAAAACAAGCAAAAATGTATATAAAATTTTTACTGCATCTAGCTCAAGTAAACCAGCAGAGCCAACAAAACAGCACCCACATAGTCATTCCATTTGCTAGAAGCAGCAATTAAATTTCCCTCACAAGCTTTCAACTGAAAACAGAAAGGACACATTGAAAGGGTTTTTAAACTCAGAATCTAAACCATAATACCAAGTTTTGTCCCTTTACTGCTTCCATAATTCCCAAGATTGACAAGCCACTCGGGTATTTCAAGCAGAGAAGTATGGAAGGTAGAAACAAACACCACAGGTAGCTTGCCAGATACTTTAGTATCTGGGGTCGCAATGATTTCTATACTAAGTACATAGCATAGTCCATGTGATCCCGGACATGCAAAAACAATGCTTCATTGCAATACAAGCATTGGTAAGACTTCAAAAATATAAAATTATGTCAAGTGGATGAGATGCTGCACTAGAGCAGATCTATGCTAGCAAGAGAGGAAATAGGAGGGGTGGTGGTGAAATGCAGACTAAAGAAAACAAGCAGAAATACAAGCACAGAAGAGTGAGCAAATGCAGTGACATGCGTTCCAGGAGTTGTTAGGAGGGCAGGGAAAAGATATTTTCAGGAAAAATATTAGCACAGCAATAAGGTGAGTTTACAGTGTTTTAGTACATGTACAATGCAATATTAGAATAAAGACAAAAAGAAAAAAGAGAATGGAAAGATAAACAGGTAACTTTTGCTCCTTGCTAGAGTTTCGTATAAAATTTGAGCATGAAGAGCCAGAGAGACTGAGATTGCCCTCACCCAGTGATTGTATAGGGTTGTCTTAATGTAAGGCGAGAAATTCCTTAGCGGGGGATCAAGTCTAAATCTAATTTAAAGACCAACCAAGGAGAGGAACAGTCGCCATGTGCTTAAAACCTGAACATAGCACCATCCGACAGTGTACCTAGGACTACATTATCTAATGGCTATATATCACCATTTATTGACCATGTACATTCATTACAGATATATACTGAGATGTTTGGGGGGAATGTTTCCACACAGCTGTGCACCACTTGTAATTTATCGGTTGTAGTAATAAGGAATTACTGCCTCCAGCAGAGTTTCTGCAATTTCAGTCATTGCAGAAAAGATGCTCTTCCCCCCCATCCTTCTCTTTTGTAGTCTGCAACACTGGTGAACACCACATAATACACAGATACATCATATCCAGTGTGTAGACATGGTTGTGTGGTTAAGAAGTATTTTGGCAACGAGGTTTTGGGTTCAACCTCACAGCACAATGCCCAGACTCAACAAATGTTTTGGGGCAATTTGGTCACAACGTGAAAGGCTGCCACTAATATGCGTGTATGTCTCGCCACCCACCACAACCTGCTCAACTGTAATTACACCCCTGTAATTTAGTTATCTGGTAAAAGAGCTCGATAGACTAAGTACCAGATTTGAAAAATTAAAAGTACTGGGGATCTGTGCCAATAAACCTTTCAAGGTGATGGTGGCCCAGCATGGTCGCAGTCCAAATGACCAAAACTAGTATAAGATAAATGATGTAGGACATTTTCAGTGACCTTTCTTAAGCGAAGACTGTAATTTAACTGTGACAAAGCTCATTAAAGTAAACTTCATTATGTATTAACGGCTCTTGTGGTCAAACAAGACAACTAATGTTGCTCAATAAAGCCTCTGCACAAGACTATTTGCAGCTTGCCACACAACAAAATCAACACTTCCCTAAACACAAACTAGGAACCAGTCTCCCATCTTTTGTTTATAGGGCTGACTAATGCCCTTTTAAGTGGAATTGTTAGATTGTTTATGCAGAAGTTGACATTCCATGCCTTCGTTTGTCACCAATGAGCAAAAATGGTGATGTGTTTATGTTCCCGAATTGACCTTGAGTTTGTTTCGAAGATCAGTGCCCAACAAGAAATTCTTGCCTTGACAGAATGTGATAGCTGTAACCAGGTGGTGTCTTTCTGTGGTCACGGGGAACTATTACCTTACTCAGAAACAGATGAGGGTTGGCAATAGTAAGGGTACCCAGCTGTAAGAAAATCTGCCTTCACAAACTGACCCATACAAGCATGGAAAAACGAACGTTAAATAATGATTTTCTTCTGCACCCCAGAGAAATTCACTAGGATGACAGCACCTTATATCAAGACCTTGCACCCATATTGCATTCTGGTCTTGCACATCTGATTTTATATCGCATCATTTTAATAATTGTTTTATGACAGTTATATCGAGACCATGGAGGCTTGGTGAACTCATTATCGTGAAATTGTGGTTTCGATTTCTGGACTGACCGATGCGTTGTGTTCCTGCATTTCACACTGCTTCAGCTGGTAAAAATCTCTCGTTGGATCAGCGTTCCGTCCAGGCGGGGAACATTTCCAGAGAAACTGGGAAAACAGCTCTATGCTTGTGGAGTAACGTAGACTACCCTCACCCCTGCCCAAATATACACAGACAAACACATGAAGAGAATGGGAAGATAAGGTTTCAGATGAGAAATGTTAAAAGCTGAAGAGAGAAAAATGAAGGCAATTATGAAATAATAGATGAAAACAGAAGGAAAGAAAGTTAAATCAATGTAAAACATCTATCATACAGGCACTGCATGTCAGTGTTCTCCTTAGGAAAGCAATGCAAAAACTCAGAGGGTGAAGAAAAGTCACTTAAGGTATTAATAAGTTTTGGTTGTCTTTTTTCTCAACGGAATTCTGGTTTTAAGCACCTCACATAACTTAACTTTTCATACGATTATGCAAAGAAAAATTTTTAAGAAAAGAAATTAGTTTTTGCACTATATTTTCCGAATTTTTTTTTTTTTAATCAGAGTATAAAAAACGGCCAGTCCGAATGCTTTGCTGAAACCCCAGTTATAAATCACCCTTGGGTGCATCATCATTCCATTAAATGTGTTTATGGGGAGAAAAATATTGAAAAACATCAATATATGTCAGAGTGACATCGGCCTTAAATTGCATAAAAAATTTTTTAGTTTTTTATTTTGCATAATCGTATGAATTCCCATGTGTAGAACAAAACATTTTCAAAAAAAAAAGTCGAGGGGTTTATATGGAGTGCTTAAACCAGAATTCCATTTTTTTTCTTTTATGTGAAGTAAACATTTTTAATCCTTTTAAATTTAAAATTCCAAAATCAACTGCAACAATACCACAATAACACTAATAATTACCAGTGATGTTTGAAAAGCAATTAGTGTAAGGGATTTAAATCAGTATAAATTCCAGTTATTGTAATTACCAACAAGAGTCAATGAGGAGCTGTGCAAAAAGGAGGCATTTGCAATGGGGATGGATAACAAGTGTAGGAACAGGTTTTTGGTTTCCCAAACCCTCACAACATACTAAATGCGTATTCTACCAAGGGGGTATGGCTTGAATTTACTGCATTGACTCCTGTTGCTTTTAGAATCATTTGTTATTTTACAAATTACATCTAATGTTACCAGAGTTGGCTCCAAGATTTCCAAGCATCATCAAAAACCTACTAGATTCTGTTGCTGCTGGAACTAAGAATGGTAGAAGATATTTCCTGTGGACTGTGCCAAAGAAATACCAATGTAACCACCAACTTCAGAAACCCACCCAAGACATTTAAACGAAATGGTGCAATCCACTTTTTTCTTTTTAATTATACAAATTTAGAAAACACCTCTGGCATTGTTCCTGTGTCCACAAAACTTTTTTTCCGACCCATCTGTGACTTTTCTACCCAACTGTGGAGATGGTTAATGAGTACAATTTAGCTTGGTGAATCTAGCTTGAATTTTTTTTTAAACCCCAATTTAATAAAAAAAAAAAAATCCAAGCTAGAAATTGAAACTGGCCCCTTTTCAATTTAAAATGGGATGAATTCCAAATGACTGGTTACTTTCAAAGGCGTGCCACCATCTGACAACCAACCACCAAAACATGGATTCCAACTTATACTGCCACATAAGCACCACCATCACCTTTCAAACTTTTAACCCCTAAAAACATTTACTATCCCCCTGAAAAAAAAGGGGGAGATCCAAGCTAATCAAGGAAACTAAGTAATAATTAACCCCTCAGATGACCTAAATAAAGAAAATACTCCCTTAGAATATTATATAAAACCAACCGACTATATGTGTATGTAGCCGTTAGCATATCACAGTTGCTGCAAGTGTAACAACTATGACCAAGGGAAAGAGAAAGAGAGAGAGGATGCAGTAGAAGTAGGCAGGTGTGTGGCTTGGGCATTCAGACAACACCCTGGGTTAGAAAGTAGGGTATCAAAACAAATTGACCTAAATAGGGGGAGACATATATATAGCTCATGCTTCTCAGGGAGAACACTGAAAATATTAGAAGGAAGAAGTCGGGAAAGGAGTTAAATAATAAATAATAATGATAATGTTCTATGCCAAAATTCTACATAGTTTTAGAGGTACACCTACTTGACGAAGAATACTTATAGTTGCCAGTTCCATCTGTGCCACGAAACGGTGGCCCCTCTGTGCAAAAGAAAAATTAAGATAAGCTGATTAACAGGATTAACAAGAACATCAGGGGCGAGTTTTTAAGGCAAGCCACTGCACAAAGACTGTCAAGTTTCTGACCTCAGCTTCTACGGCAAGTAATGTTTGACGTGGCACTAACTAATCCTTGTTTCATGGCAACTCAAACTTATCTGTTACAGAAAAATCTAGAAAACTGAGCAATTTGGGGGTAAAAATTTTAATTTTTTTTTTTTTTTAACAAATCAGTTCCGATATACGAAAACCATACTATTTCATGTATACAATATCTAGACACACACGCATATATACACATATACATATATACACACATAATATATACATACACACACTCGTACACATACATATATATATATACACACACACACAAGGTTCATGTGGCTTTCAGTCTTTCCAAAACAAAATGGAACACCCTAGAATACACCTGCCTCTATATAAGAAACACGCACACCCAAATAAAAGAAAAGAAAGGCGTGATGGATAGGAATGGTGCAGTATTCAAATGTGTGTATGTTGTATATTTTATATACACATTTCATATATTGAAACTTCAAAGACTAGAGCCACCTGAGAAACCCCACAACTAATAATTTAATTTTTTCTTTTTTTAAACAATCAAAAATTTATAATGTATCTTGACAGAAATATGATGATGGAAGGGTTAAAGGAATAGACAAGGAGAGAAAGTGCCCAGTACTACAAAACATTCTTAAGCAGAAGTTAAGATCAACGTGATTATATATATATATATACACATATATATACATATATATACACACATACATATATAATATTTTAAAATGGTTTTGAACAACAGTTTGGTGTGGAAGCAACAAAACAAAAAACAACAAAAACATTACAACTATTTTTTTTTAAATTATAAACAAAAAAATGTTCAAAAAGTAAAGCATGAAATACGTAAGATTAAACACAGCCTCCTCAAGTCCTTTCAAAACACAGACTGAATCCTTAACCAGGTTATCTTTCCTTCCCATGGGTCAGAAAACTCTAGCAATGAGGTGGCAGATTGGGGGGGGGGGGGGGTTCGAACAAGAATTCTCTTCCAGGTGGACAAAATCCTTGCGATACGATAAATGAACACAGGAAAATAGTAAATTTCTTTGTGTGAAGCCATGCTAAAAGCTATCTGGAAATGGTAACAGTGTCTGGGTTTAGTCATCCCCCCCACCCAAAAAAGTCTCATTACTTGGTGACAAAACTAGTACTTCACAGATGGCTTATATTCATCAAATCCCAAGATTAATGGAAGGTCATGTCAACCCTGGCAGTATTTGAACTCAGATTATGAGCAAGACAGACAATACTTGTACTTTTAAGTTAGAAATTATTAATATTTGTAACTTTCAGAGACACAGAGAGAAGGGCCACAAATCCAATGAACCAATGTCTTTTTGTCAGATATTTAGGACCCTGTTCAATTTCCACCATCCTCTGTTATTTCTCACACAAGCCTCTACATGGATGCCCAACATGCTAGAAGTAGAAACCAAATTCGTTTAAATCACAATGCAGATAATGAGGGTGTTTGTTAGCTGTAGAGTACCATCTACAAAGTTGCTTATCCAGTAAATATCATAAAGGAAGAACACATTGCACAACAATCCTGAGTGCACTGGGAACCCAGCCTTGTCACCACTGCATGACAAGATAGCAGTTACAGCACATTAGGCTAGTGCAAGCATGGGCAACCATTTTCAACAGGTCGCATTGAATCATGGTTCATCATCCTCATCACCTGGGCTGCACTATTAAAAAAATTCAAGGTGAATTTTCAAAAGGCATGTCGCTAATCCACGGGACGCATGCAACTGCAATTTGACTGACTGGGCGAGTGTTGTCTCCCATAATCTTTTAGTGTCACTGGGTAAACAGAAGCTTAACAAATGGACTGTATTTGCATATGGGTATAGTGGATTACAACCATTTGATTGGACCCCTGATCCCTTTAATTAATTTAAGTGTCCAGTTGCAAGAATTCAAACCAAATATCCATGCGTCCCCATCTTGGAGGCCATGCCTAAATAAACCATATAAAAATAGTAGAGAAAGCAGGAGAGAGGGGGGTAATGGGTAGAGCTAACAAGCGAGGAATTCAGGACAATTAATGAGAGGGGAAGGCAGAAAATAGTAGAGATGGAGGGGGTGGGGACATAAAAGAGAAAGGGAAATAAATATGCAAAGAAAAACCAACAGATTTAACTTACCACTGTCTATTTCCTTATTACATTCCTTAGCAATATGGCCGTGTTCGTTGCACTTGTAACAACGGTCGATCTCCACCTTGCACTCTCTGGCAAAGTGCCCGTAGCGGTTGCACTTGTAACACTTTTCTGTAATAAAGATAAAAGAGTCAAAAGTCATACAAGACGAAACAGGAAACATTTAAAATACAGGAAATAGCATCTATGCAAACGATTTATATTGTCTGCAAATTTAACTATTACTGCACATGCATATATTTGTAGACACAATCATATCTAACATTTGTGTACGTTCACATGCGGGAAGACCATCTGTTGCAGAAATAGCCTCAGGAGAAAACACCTTGTAGACTTGTGAAAACACATTGGGCTTCTGAATCATATCATTGGATTGTCACAAGGATACATGCGCTTTTGTGCATCATCAGCAAACTAGCTTTATGACAGCCCTGTAAGTTTAGCTGTTATATATGCATGTGTCTATAGACACATGCACACTCCTCCCCATGTTTGCATAGATAAGACTAAACTTGCTGAAGCAGGTTTTTCTATGGCCTTTTTTTTTTTGTCAATAGCCCTCATTCCCATAGGTCATATCCCACTCACTGGTTTCTTGGAACAATGAACTCAATGACTGACCATGCTTTTGTGCAAGATTGTAAAGCAAGCATGAACGAAAGCTGGCTCATTTTCAGTCAGTGCACAAATATACACATCTACTGATTGCCATGTCAAGACAGCCAGGCACAAACACAGTTTCTGTTGGTCGACTCAGGGCTATAGAAGACACTTACCTAAGGTACCATACAGTGGGACTGAACCTGAAACCGTATGATAGGAGAGCAAGCTTAACCACACAGCCTCACCTGTTCCTAATATCCTTTCACATAAGGATATTAAGTATTGTGATAGCCACTTTTTCTTTTTTGTCTTTTAGTAAGGAGGGGAGATTTTATCCTGAAATCAGGGACCTGAACTCTTCCAACAACAGAATGGACTCTACTTAAGTACTAAATATGCCAGGTATTGGTTGGTGTTTTAACAATGGATTAAATCTACCAGCCAAGCCAAGATTCAAAAAGTAAGAACACATAGCCCAAAGTACCTGGTCCAACATCCTAACAGTTTCCTCAAACCATCACCCCAGATTCGTACTTTTGTCTTTTTAAAATTAATCTTGTTATGGCAAAATTGACTTTGGCAGGTTTTGAACTCAGGGCATCGTCAATTTAATAACTGCCAATAGGTTATGCGAAACAAAAGATGCAAAATTTGAAGATCATTCCAACCTTATCTAACAGCTGTCCAGATTTCCTTGTGTTTATAAAACAATGGCCACATGGTACTTGATGCAACTTGGAAGGTGCTTATAAGTAATTCTTGAATTTCAAGAAACACTAAATTTCGATAGTTTGACTCCAAATTTACAAAGCGAGGTTTCACATTTAGTAATTCATAGCATATGTAAGTGAAGTGTGTGTGTGTATATATATAACTGTGCATATTTCATTGTCCCACAAGTGCTTTTAAGTTTGCCATCATCCAACTCATGCCAGCTTGGAAAAGCAGACCTAAAAAGATGGTGTGTGTGTGTGTGTTGCCTGTCAAGCTTTTATTATATAAAAGCTTGTTTCTCCATTTCAACAATCCTATAGCTAATACCTTACTCAAGTATTATATACTTTTAATGAAATAATTGAAATTGAAATTTGACTCACTTTCCAGCAAAATGATTAATAATAGTCAAGTAGAGTAAACCACTACTGAAAACCCACTTTTACTTGGCAAAATTGTTAGAGCATTGGTGAAAATACATAAGTTTACTTTCTGTATTTCGCACAAGTCTTTTATGTTCCAAGTTCAACTTTGCCTTTCATCCTTTCAGAACCATAAGCATACCAGACAACTACTGGGATTAGTATTCAACTATACCCTACCTAGGCACCATGCCCACGTTAGAATGTTATAGAAATACAACTGTGTCCAGTAGCAACCCCCTTCCATATGTATTAAAAAGCATATAGAGGACAGAGCCTAAATCACAAACTGCTCCCTCACACAACACAAGCCCATTGGAGTAAAGAGTAATTAATCCCACAAACCCTACAGGGATTAAAGAAAGGGATCAATCTGCAGAATAAACACACACAAGAAACCCAATGATTTGTAGCAAGAGAAAACCTAAATGTTGAATGCACAAATGCCCCTGAGGGGAACAATAATCTTCCCTGATCGATCAAAAGGTAATGCACGGATGTGGAATTGCAACAGCAATGCTTTTAAAATGGTGCAGAAGACTGCCACAGCCAACCTGGCTCAGTGGATATCCAGGCAAAGTTAGTCACATCAACACACAAGGCCTTCAAAGTGAAATTCCCTACCCGAGATGCCTTGCAGCATGCAATACAAACAAGAAGCATGGATGCTTACAAAAATGCACCTAGCAGAAATTATACACACACTAAAATAGGTCTTTCATACTAACATGTATGAAAGAAACTGGAGTTGCCGTATACATCCATGAAGATGTCACATTAAAATTCTGTTTGCAATATATTATCAGTACAAACACAACAGCTTGATGTATAAAAGCAGATCTGTATGTGCCACCTACTAGATGCCTCAAATTATATTGGCAAATATAAAAATTGCATTAGAAAGATTAAGTATATTTTATGTTGGTCTAAACAGGGCCAACATATTGTATTTCTATTGGGTGATTTAAGCTACCCAGCCACAAATGACATGAAGGCAAGTAACTCTCTATGCAGTTTATTTCTAAAATATTTCTTACTCAACCAGAGGTTAGAGCTCTGCTTTACAAATGTCACATAGTTTCATTTGGATCATGCATCAAAACTGTGCAAGACAATTATATGAAAATCTAAGAGACAGGAAAATACAGACGAGAAGGAAATCAATTTGTTGTACAAATCCAGTGAAAAACACCATTTCCCTAAAAAAAATAAATAAACCATGTATTTTTACAATCCAACCCAATAGGACTCCCTGAAGTGAAGACGGGGAAGTGCTTATATAAATCTTGGTGGGATTAGCACCAATTTAGATATTGAATGCAACAATCTCTAAACTTGATATTACTAGATATCCTGAGGTCTATGACGAATGGGTGAATGTTAAAACAATACTTGGATATACTGTCAAAGATCCTTGAGGCACCTACCTATGCCAAAAGCAGCAGTATCACAAAACTGCCCTCATTCACCAAAAAACCAATGACAGAGCAGATGGACTGAAACTAGTAAAAGGGTGTAAATGTGTGCGTATACATACATACACATATATAGAGCTAGAGAGATAGATATAGAGGAGAGGAAAGAGAGACACACACGCACGCTGTCTGTTTTCTCTCAGTTTCCATCTTGCAACTCCATTCCCAGGTTATAGTAGCCAAATCTTTTAAATCCTGTCTGAAGAATGCCTTTGATCATGGGTTTACCAGATCAGACCTAGTGCTATAAACAACAAACAACAATAATCATACTTACCACCGGTACTGTTTCTTGGTCGTGGATCTCTCATACCGCCACCGCCACCACCACCACCACCGCCGCCGCCGGTGTTACTCCGGCCTCCCATACCAGAGATAGCGCTGCGACATTCTCGCGCATAGTGTCCTGTTCTACTGCATTTATAGCACTTATCGTTACTCATTCTGCAAAACAAAAAGAAAGAGTGGTTAATTAAAAATGACTATACAGCCACCACCCACTAACATTAAGGTACATGACACTACAATATTTATTTTGTCAGTTTCTTTTTTCAAACCGCTACGTTACAGACACCGGTTGCCAAGCGGTGAGGGGCAACAAACAGACACATGACGGGCTTCAGTTTCCGTCTACCAAATCAAGACTTTGATAGGCCGGGGGTGCCACGCAGTGGGGCTGAACCCAATACCAAATAGTTGAGAAGCAAGCTTCTCTTACCACACAGCCATCCAATATTTAACTAGGACATTCGTTTATAGCAGCAAAACTTGTCATTTACGACCAGCATTCGTTAATTTCCGCAAGTTTTGTTTTCATGACGTTTGCTTTGAAGCGATAATTTCTCACTTAATAATGAAGTCAAGTGGAAGCTGTATACAGTTATGTATGTACGTGTATATGAAAGATAATGAATACGACTGTTCGTGTGCGACTGATTACAAATACATACAGCTGAACACGGCGTGCACACCCACTACATATAACTGCATACATTCACTTTCTCCTCCGACTTCAAAGCAAATGTCATGAAAACAAAACTAGATATAAAAAATTTATGGAAATTAACGAATGCCATTATGGCTCAGCTGATCCTAAAGGACAAATTTGCTGCTATAAACGAAAGAATGCCGAGTTTAGAAAGACATCAGCTGTCAGACCCGAGATGCTCAGGATTATCATCAAAAGGCATTCTTGCCATGACCACCTCGTCTTTTCATACATCAGAGAGTTTACATATTCCTTATTTGAATAAAGCGTGAATCCTGTTTTTGATATTTAACAAATGCATGTGCAGATAAGCTTAGTTTCCCGTTAGAAACGATAGGTTAGCTCCCCTTATCCCTTCATATTTACATCAATTTCACCGACTACTTTACTAAATATGTTCCTGTCACTATTTGCAGGAATAACTCTCGATGATGTTGATAAAAATTACAAAAAATAAATTGGGGATGGTGAGGAAAGATTTTCGTACCCATTACACTAAAACACGTAATTTTTTTTTTGATCAATATAAAAGTCGGTAATGGGGTGGATGGAGAAAGATCCGAAAACCCTAAAAAATATTAAATTATAACAATCGTAGATTACGATTGTTAAAATTTACTATTTTTTAGGATATGCAAAAGTTTCTCTAAAAATAAATCCGCATTTTTTTTTTTTAAAGAAAGTTAAGAAATTATCGTTGAATCACTACAATTAACAAACTCGCAAAATATATTTATTGACCGTATATACATATATTTATACGGATTCCTCAGTAGCAAGAAACCTGACAACTACTTCCCCAATGGACCTGGCAAAATATATAGTATATGATGCAGGTTGTGCGACCACGAGGAGTGGGAGCGCTATCAATTAAACCAAGCCCAACATAACTGGTACTTTTGTATTTCAACCGCTCCGCAATTCGAACTTGGAACAAATATTCCTTTAGTAATAATCCAAATAGCACCACTGGTGATTTCTAAGTATTGTTACACACACCTTCGGCGCGGGCGAGGGCAAAATTTAGGACTTCGGCAGGATTTGAACTCAGAACGTTTGTGATTTAACTATATATCAATTTATTACGTCACAATTAATAAGTGTTTTTTATTGCCTTAGGGTAATATAATAGTAATAATTAACCATACCAATTATCTTTCGTATATTATATCCTATAATTAATACCTTCCCCATATTGGCACTTCTATCACTTGTTAATATGAATAGGAAGAATGGATAAAGTTATTTTTTGTATCTACACGAATTTATTTCAGTCAATTGGACTGTGGCCATGTTTCGACACTGTCTGAAAATCGACCCCAGAACATTTTAACCGTGGTTACTTATTCTATCGGTTCGTCTATCGAACCGCCAGTGTTACGGGAACGTATAAACAACGCGGTGGCGGGGAGAGTCGACGGGTTTCCTTCAGTTTCAGTCTACCAAATTCACTCAAGTCAGCCGAGGATATAGCAGAACACGTAAGGTGCCACGCAATAGGACTGAACCCAGAACAATGTGGTTAGGAAGCAAACTTCTTACCACGCATGTATATTTATATTTCCCCCAATTATTAAAACAGCCATGTTCAACTAATTCAGCTATAATACCTAATTTACTCCATCCATAATGGCAGCTACTAAACACATGAATTTAATTTGCTTCCTTCTTTAGATCGGGCAAAATTCTTTTAAAAAAACGGCCCTCACTGGTCAATCGACCACACCGTTGTTCCTTAATGAATTACTGTATAATTAATAAGCATATCATACAACTCAAAGTAATTGAAGAGATTCCAAAATAACGAAATGGAAATCACTATTTTTTTCACCATTAAAACCTTAATTATCTTCCTAGGATGGCGATCAGTATTAAAGAATTAGGGAATTTATTATATGTAACCAAGTAAAACCACACGCGCGCACTCAAACCAGAAAATACAGACACGCGTGCGCGCGTTATGTAAGGTCGAGTCAATCGCTGCTACTCCGAGTTTTGCCTCCTGTGCACCTAAATCCAGAGTAACAAAAAGTAACTAAAATTTTTTTAAAATAATCTAGTATGGTAATATTACTCTTCCCAACAGCCAGTACTAAATGTGTATTTCACCAGTACTTTTTTTTTCTGTTGACAGAGAACATTTATATATATATATATATATAGATAATGTTTCTGTCAACAGAAAAAAAGTACTGGTGAAATACACACACGTAGAGATAGACTCACAATATGCGCAGTGGTTAATATAGCGAGTTAAAATATAAAAAAAACCAACAAATTGCTGAATCACAACGGTTGTATAGAAGAGATTACACACAAATAATTGCAATCCAATATGAAAAAAGTCAAGTACAGACTAGATTAAATCGCTACTTTCACAGGTTTTCTGTTTGGCTACGGCCTCGCTGCTCAGGTATATTTGAATAGCTATACGTAAGTGTAAAAAGGTATTAAACAAAGACGAAATAGGGGAGAGAAAAAAGGTGATTACCTGATTATATTATATATATAGACGACTGGTAAAAAAAGGGAACAGTCAACACGTGGGTTTCACCCTGGTTTTTAATAAAATGGTTGCCGGTCTCTGTGTGAGTGAAGTAGGTCGTCGCCTCTTTCTCTCTCCCTCTCACTCATAAGAAGAGGAGGAAGGGAGAGAATTAAGTGGTTCACTCAAGGCCGTCACAAACAATTGGTAGGAGTCGTTATATAGGACAGACAGAGAGGGAGAGGAGGCGCGCGCGCATATGTATGTATATACGCACACACGGGGAGAGGGGGGTTATACCAACAGAAAGCAAAGTCAACTCGCATACATTACAGTAAAATGGAGGGGGGTACACACGAGAAGGCACATTATAGACACGAGGACGGGAAAGCGATAATTTCTCACTTAATAATGAGGAGGGTGTCAGCCTCTTGCTACTCCGAGTTTCACCTGCAGGTGCACAGCATCTTCAGGCAAGTTATGACTTGAGTTAGCAAGACACTGGCTCGACCAAAATAAAATATATTCTTAATATAATCTATAATGTGTGTACACGTATAAGGAGGTAAAAATTGAACACCAGCAGTGAGAATACAACCTGCATACAATAGTTTAAATTTCGCACATACGACAAGCATTAAATTTTAGGTACTTGCAAACGGAAGAGAAATATATATACGCAAAGATAACGGTGTGTGTGTGTGTATACACACACACGAGAGAGGATATATATATATATATATATATATATATAACGCTACAAATCTGGAGATAAATCGATAAAATAAGACTACCAAGTGACGGTAGGCTCTCACAGTGTAGCAGTAGTAGTAAGTTTAAGCCTGACACAGCATATAAGACGGCTTGCTCTCAAACTAATCAATATTATATGCACTTCCTTGTTGGTATTATATAGATACACACTATGTCACTATATTAGCACGTCGGACAATATGGTTAACGGCATTTTGTCCATTTTTACGTTCTCAGTTCAAATTCCGCCGAGGTCGACTTGGCCTTAAACCCCTACACCAAGCCTTGTGCCTATAGTAGAAAGAACCACATCTCAACTTATGTCGTTCTCAGCGAACATTTAGAAGCAATAAGCATTTTTTTTAACACCAATACTGAAGTGGAAAATCAATTAAGATACATGCACACACAAAATTATTAAACCATTTAAATAAATTTATTAGCTGATGTTTTATTTCGTATTATGTTTTTCGATTTCAGTCACATACATGACTTGGGACCAATTACCGACGTAAGTTGAGGTATATTGTGTAACGCTCTGCTCAATGCCGAACAACTAAGACGCCACACAACGTGGACAAAGTTTGGGACTAGCTAGTCTCCATGTAACCACTTGATCGGTGTTAAAACCTCAAATATAATGTATATAATCTTAAATGCATCAATTCGAAGATGGGATGGTCACGGAAAGAACATTTTTGTACGTCTATCTACTTGGATCAGATTTCATTTGTGACCAAGCATTTAATTTAGATCAGCCATGATAGTGTTCCCTCCTATAAATTTACTATTAGAAACCCATCCTAACTAGATACATTACACGTTGCAGCCTTTCGTCACTGTATTTGATGGCATAAAATACACCCTTATATGTACTGCATAGAGGAAAAGAGTTTTTAGTGCATTAAACGCTTATTGGACCCGGGGTGATATTTCTTAGAGACTATTTGGCGGGGTGGGGGAGGAGAGTGAGTTTTTAATGCCATCAACTACGGTAGCTATCTTCAATCACTTCTAACTTGGGCTGACAACATTTGTCCAGCTTCCACATAGTCACTCCACCTGCTAGAAACAGCAGCAACTTGAATTTATACCAGTCTTTAAAAAAAGGGAGAACTGGTTAATGTAGTTCTAAGTTCCCTCCTTGCATACATGAAAAAGACAGGACGGTCACAGATGGAAATTTTTTTGATAGGTCTGTTCGATCAGCTGATCTGGAACTAAACACGATTTGAGAATGCAGGCGAATGGATTAGGATAACCAAACTACCGACGAGATGTTCATAATTCGTCCCATGTTCCCGACACTACATGGATAAATGCAGACAAAGAAGGAGCAACAGTCCCAATATCACTGATTTTATGATTATTGGGTAATGTGTCCTCGGTCTTGTATCACTCCTCTGAGCTGGCTGGTCTTAAAACGAATACACTCAAACTCTTCCAAGCCACTCTTTTATCCACGCCTCATCACCCTGAATGCACATCCGCATCACCCTGAATGCACATCCGATCTATCCTACACCCACACTACTATGTGCAGTCCTTGCTTCCCAGAACATCGGACTCCTAGAATCATTCCTGCATATGTTGGCTCTCAACTGTTTAAACATAACATTAACGGAAATAACCTAACCCGTTTCGAATGGCCTACGGGAAAGTAATTGGGCACTTTGCTGAGCCTGGTGCCCCTAACTCCAAACCCTAGCGCGCGCACACCTACACAATGCAGAACGTTCATATGGGATACTTCCTCAACACTCATTCATACACACAAGCAGTGGTTCTTAAACGGGGTCCATATAAGATTGTTAATATTTATGTGCAATAAATTGCTTATTCTACAATATGCAAACAATTTTTTTTTAATACAATTCCTAATATCATAAAAATGGGACTTTTATTAAACATCGAATGTTTATTAGAGTCTGGTATATAGTAAAATAGGAATCAAAAGTGGTCCATAGGTAAAAATAAAAATGGTCGAGAAGCACTGCGCTAGAGGAAGAACTCTCTGGGTGGGTCACTACGTGCTTGAAATAACAACCAGATATCCCTCCAGTCAACAATCCCTACCAGTTATAAATTATGGAGCACATTGTACAAGATACACTATTGTCCAGACTTGATGTTAACAGCTTTAATTACATTGTCAATTCAACACTGAGCTGAGACTAAACAAATGACCACCACGTAAGACGTGTTGGAAGTAAAATTCTTGGGGGAAAAAAAGGGGGGTGAAGAATTCAAGGGGTATAATTCTTGTAATGCTTTATCCGCCAGGTAGCATCCATGTGCAACCTTAGCTGAACAATGTTCAGTGGTTTTAAATAGATATGGGAAGAACAACTCAACTGAAAATAATAGTTACAGAAATAAGTCTACTATATGTTATACACACGTACATTTAGAGGCATACATAAACTACACGAGCAGCCGTCACTCGAATAACAATTTAACATGTAAAACAAAGAAATATGGATGCCATTTAAACAATCGAAAACGAGGTTTATAAACTAACATATACATCTATGTGATACACACACACACACCTATATACATACACCCGCAGAAACAGATGTAGCTTGCTACTTAACGTCATTTAGCGTAACATATGGAAGCTTAAAACCACCACAATCGGCCATTTAAAATTATTTCTGTTTGGCGTATAAAATACGTTAGAAATAGCAGTCAAACCACAAGATAGGCTTTAAAAAAGGGGGGGGGGGGCGTTGGAGTCGGGAAGCACCAACAATTGGAATTTTGTTTTGACAGGGATGCAAATTTTTTGTTTGCTGAGATAGTCCAGAGAAAATAAATTGGAAAATCCCTGTGATTCACACAATACCAGCAGTCCCCAGAATGTAGGTGTATATTATTTTGGCAGCTTCCCTCTTTATTAATAATGAAGAGAAAATAGAATTTACATAATTCTGCGTCATGGTGTAGGACAGATTTAAAATAGGTTTAATATATTAAGCTTGGCAAATTGTCCACCCCTTTTTCGATCGTCACAGGCTCCCACGGCGAGAAACACTGCCATAGATTAATTAATAACATAAAATATCACCATCACTAAGCGGGCTTT
Source organism: Octopus rubescens (assembly GCA_027564515.1). Classification (NCBI taxonomy): domain Eukaryota; kingdom Metazoa; phylum Mollusca; class Cephalopoda; order Octopoda; family Octopodidae; genus Octopus; species Octopus rubescens. Next base: position 882,511 of record JAOPUL010003896.1, on the reverse strand, counting down.
CTACGTGTCGCTCCTGCAGCTAGAAAAATGACATCTTTCAACAACAAAAATAAATGCAGTCTAGGACTTCATATGAAAATATTAGTTTTACATATATAATTATAAACATAATATATATCGTGCGCAAGAAACTCTCGGCCCTTGAGTCATTGTTGCTTTTGCTAATAAATACATTCTGAATTCTATTTTTTCCTGTTTACATCACTTTATATATAGGCGGGGGATAAAAATCCGTTAAGCATTTATCCCACCATTCACCCACCCATCCATTCCTGACCCAGTGATGATAGACGAATAGTTCAGTCACCTAGCTAAACTAGCAATTTCCAGGTGCAAATTGAACTCACACCCACGTAGATGATGACACCTACTCACAGCAAGTAACATACAATAGTCCTCCCACTTATTACTTCCCATATACCGTCAATACCACCACGCAACCTTTCTCCAACCACTTGTCTCTGATTCCTCTTCCTACCACCACCGCATACGTCATAGCAACTCACCTCAGTTAAATACTCTCCTCCCCTTCCTTTAACCAACACTGACATACCCCTCCCTATCTATTTCACACAGGTAATACCCTCTACTCATATTCCCTCTTACAAGCCATCTCTTACCAATACTCAAGGACACCACTTCCTTTATCCTTCACCCTCGTCCTCCACTCCAATTCCTCAGCAAATGATCAAGAGCCGCTTATGCAGTAACTAGACCTACTAGAAATAGCTACCAAAAACCTCCCTAATACTATTTGAGTAATGGAAAGCCTTTCAAAAGTGTTTCATTAAGACAAATGTAGGGATATAGACAGCACACGTCACAAACCACACGCATTAGGAACAGCCATAGAAATACAATATATGAGAGGAAGACTGCCTACATTTTATGCTTTAACTATATAGAACGAAATCGAAGAAAATCTATTATCGATACACATCCGTACAATTGATCTGATATGGAATTAAGTATTTAGTCCAACCTAGCTGAATAATATTAGATAGATGTCTGACTTTGGTTTCATACATAACATTGTTGATTTTCTTCACGTAAAGATAAAAATAATAGACAAACTGTCCGAAGTAGAAGAGGAAATTATGTATTTACGGTTAACATCTAAATACTCAAAATAACTCCTACCAGTCCGAATTTTGGTATAGGGCCGGCAATGTTTAGAGTGGATTAGATTAGTTGGTCGTTTTCACCGATCCCAGTACCGGACAGGTACTTTAGTTAAAGACAAAGTCGACCAACACGATTTGTTAAATTCCAAATGCAATCTAACCTGCCTAAGCATTTTCATAAGCTTGCCCTAAACATCCATGTTTGTTTTCAGATTTAATTCGTTTCCCAAGTCCCAAATTACTCAGGTAGTTGAAGGGGAAAAAATGACTGCTACATATGATGCAATGTCGCCAGGGAATTATGTCATGTGTATCATATGAACAGGCAACGGCTCAAGACAAACTAAGCGTACACGGTCATGGCTGGGTATCCTAACCGGTTAACTCCAATTAGATAAGCTGATGGGGCATTCTGTCCGACACGACATGTCGGTGTGTCTTCTGTGTCTGAAGGATGGAATTAGAACCCAAACACAAAGAACCGGAATAGAGACTGCAAGGCAAGTCGTTAAACGGCCTAACAATTTCTACTAACCTATCAGCTTGAAATGATACATTACATAACACGAAAGGGAGTTTTCAACTCCCGAGCGCAATGAGCAGAAACACAAAGCATAAACGGAACACTATAGCATTAGAGTCTAAACAAAAATTGCTCAACTAAAACAGCTTTGGATTTGCCGGATCAGAGCTGAACGAATAATCAGACTAGTCCCTAATTTAGAGGCAAGTATATTTAGAACACTAGACCTATGGGATCACACACCTAATCGTTTAACTATCTGAAGTGCCTGCCATTTGGACAAGAAATAACCCGAGGATAGAAACTGAAGCCCGAAATAGCAGAATGGCTCAGGAATTTGGTTTACTCGATTACGGGTTCAAATTGGCTGCAAAGTATTGAGCTTCTGAAACAAAGCCTCCCCTCTATCTACCTTGATACAGTGGTGATGCAAGAAGGAGCACTTTGGCACTTCCACGGTCCCCAAGTAAAAGCAATTGACATTGTCAGATATTGGTGAACAGGTGTAGATTTCATGGGCGAAAGCGAAGTTTAATATATTTCTGATAAACGGACCTATATGCACTCATATTTCAATAGCGACTCTAGATACCAATAATTCGAATGAGATTTTGGGTAGTTCCCTGTTCATTTAGCAATGCTGTTAAATTGTGGCATGAAATTCATACTTGCTACAATATACACCAAGATGGCCTGTACAAAACATCGCTTCTGACCCTGTATGGATAGCCTGTAAAAAAATGCAGGCATTCTAAAGTGGAGTACGATAGACGATCGCATATTTACAGAAAGCTACTTGCATCTTCAGTATTTTTTTACACGTTAATCATCATTTAATGTCCATTTTTCCATGCTTGCATGGGTCGGGCAAAAGGCAGATTTCTTATGCCCTTCCAGTCGCCAACCCTCACTTGTTTCCCTATGGTCAGACATGTTCTCGCAGAGTATTGGAAATGAACGACACTAATTGTATGGCAGTGAAATTTATTTTCAAACTATCAAGTGTATATACATACACACACAAGACTGGCTTTTTTCACTTTCCGTCGACTAAATCCACTCAAGGCTTTGGTCGGCCCGGGGCTACAGTGAAAGACATGTCCAAGGGTGAGGGACAGAATCCGTAACCATATTGTTGGGAAGCAAACTAATCACACAGCCACCGTCTGTGCCTTAGTTAATTTCATAAAATATTTTGGGGATCCAACTAAATGACGTCATACCGGATCCTCAAAAAAAATTATATATATAATTTTTTTTGAGGATCCGATGTGACGTCATTTAGTTGGATCCCCAAAATATTGTGAAATATATATATATAACCGGTCGGCACTGTAGATGCCCTTCCGTTTCATTTTGGTATCTTATCTTTTACGTATTCTATTCCTTTGGACTGCAGTCATGCTGAGGCACTACCCTAAAAGGTTTAGCCGAACGGATCGGACCCCAGTACTTATTTTTACAGTGGCTTTTTGTAGAACTAACCAACACCGGTTGTCAAGCGTGGTGAGGGACAAATACAGGCAAGAGAGAGAGAGGGGGGGGAGAGAGCAATTGGCAAAGAGTTTGCCAAAAATTATCTATTACAGATAAAAGCCATATGAATACAGGATATTAATGGCACGTACTGATTAACCAGCTGGAAAGGGCGCTTTCCTGGGGTTAGAATAGCAGTATTTTCGTTTTGCCATGTTAAGTTGGCCTTGGAGATTAATATATATAATATATATCCATCCGTCTACCACCAAATTTACTCGGTTTTGGTCGGCTCGAAGTTATAATAGAAGATACTTGTCCAAGGTGTCACGCAGTGGGACTAAACCAGGTGGGGGGGGACCAGCGGCCTTTTTAAGTCATTCTGTGTGGCCTTTTGAACGAATCCAAATTTTGCAGAAAAGGTTAGTTAACTTTAGAATTAACTTTTGTTTTTAATTTTTGGAAGTTAATTAGTACACAGTAGTTAGATATTTATAAAATAATGTATAGATTTTAAAGAATATGTTATTGAAGTTTCTTGAATGCGGCCTTCCAACATGAAAAGGTTCCCCATCTCTGGACTAAACCCAGGTCCATGTGGTTAAGAAGCAAACTTCTTACCACACAGCCACGCCTATCCGAAATGGAAGTACAATATTAACCACTACCGCCACCTTACCTCAATAACTTTAATTTTTATCATAGGCAGATTTGGAAGGAGGGACTGATCAATCAAATCTGCCGCAGTACTTATACTTCATTTTATCGACCTCAGCATGATTCGAAACCCTTCTCTTAATTATCATTGCAGCAATAATGATTCTTACACAGAAACGAGTCAAACCCTGACGCCAAAGTATGATCAATACCACTGGAAATGGAAACCGAGTCGCAGTTACTCAGCTAGGCATCAGTTTACCATATCCGACCACCTTTATACCAGAGCCAACGAGTCTCTACACGGTTGTTAAAATTGCTAGAAGCAACAACTATAGCACCTCGAATTATACGAATGTCCTAGTGAAGAACATACTGGACAATGTGCTCAGAAGTGCACCGCACCTAGGGAGAAGTATGATAGTCACGGCTGGAATGCAGCTTTATGCATTCGAAGACACTGGCGGCTACCATTAAAAGTCAAAAGACGCGACTCCAGTCTACGATGAGAAACTGCTAGCTGAAATTAAGTATAATTAGAGGGAATTTTCTCCCCATATCCCGAATAAAGGGTGTCTCACTGGAGTGGTAGCTTCAGATCTCCCTCAATCACTTTCAGTAGATTTTAAAAAATGCGGACACCTGTGATGATGTAATCCAAGATACAGTGATTGAATGAAGGATGAGTTTTATCGACCAGCCTGTTGTATAGACTATATATTTATTATACACAGCTGGATTCCAAAGCGCGACCAACTGAGGCAAATAGATATTATCCATCTTTCTTGATCTACCCCTAGGTCTCCCTGTTGGTTTGGCTTTGGGATTCTTTACTACGACATTCTAATCACACGTCTTCAGTACCGGAGCTGTGACCTCTTTCTTAATACGGAGATTCTCTGATCGAGCTACGTAAGTAATGTTACTCCGGAGATCCTTCAGAGGTACCCCATTTCGGCCGCTTGTAATGCTCATATTTTTTATGTGTATGCTGCTACACTACCTCCTCCCCCAGTGTCTATTTACACTGAGGTGGAGCGAGCTATGCGAAAAACATTTTGGTCGCGGCGTGATGTCCACAACATAAACAGGCTGTTCCAGTCTAAGTTGATGAATGTCAGCCCTACTACAGTTTAATACAACCCAAATCAGCTACAATAAACGTGGTGGCATTCATCCAGTTACAAATTCCCTCCTTCCCACGCTCACAAAAGGTGTTTTCTTAAAGTGGCGTCTAAGTCGATTTAAAGAAAATATAATGTTGACTACTCAAGTACTCAGATGGAGTGATCGACAGCTCCTTTCTCCTCAAAGTGGTTGAGGTTGAACCGAGCAATGGACCCGGCATCCCATTGATGGGAATATGGTGATCTCGAACACCCAGACACAGTGGAAAACGGGCAGGTGTCCTTACGGGTTCTAGGGTCATTAATATAAAACATTTTATAGATCCTACTTTATTCAGAACGTAGTGAAGTTTCTCTGCGGTTGCAAGCGTGGATGATAAGTGAGGGAATATAGAGTTGCTTATGAGTGTGGTTTGCTATTGGTTTCCAAATATATCGTTCGAAACAGGACCACTTCTTTGAAACTGGTTTTAACTTCACTTTTACTCTCCGGCTCAACACAATCATCAGGTTGCATGCTTAGATATTAACATTATCTCCCCCATTGAAAGCCGATCTTTTTAGTGACCTTGACTGAGAAAGGAACAGCCCGATCGGTTGGGATAGATTTGAAGAAGCGAATATTTATCTTAATGCCTGAAATAAAACGAGTTTCGAAAATTGACAAAAAGACATGTTCAATATCTTTACTGTATAAGATAGCTAGGGTAGAAATAGATGAAAGAGTTGGTTGGAACTGTTGGAAATAATAAATGGAGAAAAAGGAGATAAATGACACCATATTATTTCAAAATTTTATTTATACACAAAGACTAGATCTCTGATGAGGTGGAGATTTGAATCAGACATTTGACTTCCTTTCAACTTGTTTGAGAATACAACATGACTTACAAATTTTGAACATGTTTACGTCATTCAGTCACCATTCATCTATATTTGTTTGCCACTGGACTGCAGTCAAGCTGAGCCACTGCCTCTTAAATCGAACGAATCGCCCTCAGTACTTATTCCATCAATTTTTTGCCGGCCGAACTGCTAAGTTACGGACATAAACCAACACCGCTGCTAAGCGGTGGAGGACACACGCTTTTAGTTTCCGGTTAAGACTTTAGTAGAATACTCTTGGCTAAAAGTGCCGCATAGTGGGATTGAACACAAGACCATGGCTGAGAGCCATGCTAATCAACCAGTCACGCTTACACCTATAAAAAAAAATAGCTGCTAGATGCAAAAACCCGAGGTTGAACCGGGGATCTTCAGTCTAACGCTCTCCCAACCGAGCTAAATGTGAACTACCTCCTTTATTCTATTTTTACCTGTATTTATATACATATCACACACGCACACAAATACTTAGACAAACCTACACATTGAATTGGCTGAATATTCCTAAAACGTACCTTTACTGTTAAGTCTCAAGTAGAAAAATCAGCGTGACATCATATATAACCATTTCAACGACAGCCATTAGAGTAAGTATTGACTGGGCAAAGTGTGTAACCAGGTTTGTTCCAGTCTAAGTTGATGAATGTCAGCCCTACAGTTTAATACAACCCAAATCAGCTACAATAAACGTGGTGGCATTCGTCCAGTTACAAATTCCTTCCTTCCCACGCTCACAAAAGGTGTTTTCTTAAAGTGGCGTCTAAGTCGCTTTAAAGAAAACTGCTCTGGGCAAAAATTGAGCCGCTATAAGCATGATCGCTAATAGTGGTCAAATCATCCTCAAATCACATCTTATAGTCCTAAAAATATAGGAAGACATGCAAATGTTAGACAAAGTTCTGGTTGTCGAAAAAGATGAGCAGAATTTCGAAATAAATATCCCTTACCTCATGGAGGAAGAAATGGTCACGGTAATTGGGGGGGGGGCATATACTATTGAAATTTTGTTTTTAATTTTTTTTAAAAAAATTCCCCAGAATTTTAATTCTTGCAATTAAGTTGTTTTTTTTTTTAATTTAAAAAAAAAATCCCCAGAAAACATCGACCTCGGAAGGGATTAATGGGAAAAAATGACTGGCAGGATTTGAACTTAGAACGTAAGGAACCAGAACAAACAATTCAGCCAACCCTCAACATCCATTTTTGCCCAACACTATATTATATATTTTATTGAACATAAACTTGTTTTGTCTGCCCACATTTAAATCGCCACAACACCCCGCCTTATGTGAAACAGATTTAGAGGGTCTCTTTGGAGTGAGAGGGAGAAACTGTTTGTTGATAGTGGCGATCATTGGGTTTAATTTTTCGGATTATATTGACTTGCAAAACATGAAACTGAACAAATTGCAAGCCATGAACAAATCATCTACCCTG